>CM057096.1:30394670-30897170 GCA_029959045.1 Taenioides sp. WSHXM2023
GCCCTAACTGATGAGGTTTGAAAATTCCCACTCGTCTAGTGCTAATTTTCAGCTCACTTTACTGTCTGATGCAAATGTTAATATACTTTATTTATGTATTTATGTATTTATTTTGGAAGATTGATAACTTTTATTTTAAATCTTAAATTGTTACTTCCAAAATTCATTCAGCAATTCAGAACATTTACTTTTTATTTTATCTACATTATAAATAAACATTCTAATAATACTGACATTATTACTTCAGTGTGTCTCAAAAATGATTTTGTTTTAAAATGTTAATAACGATCTTGTTTATCTTACAGGAGAACTTGGACAAAGAACTTTCCACCAGCAGTGAAAATCTGTCCGAGAAAAAGAAGGTTAGAAGCCACGAAATATCCACCATCGTGAAAACAAGCCTTCTATTTCAGTGATTAAAGATACACTGTGTAACTTTTGTGATACGGGTACTTCCACCTGATAGGTTCTATGGAGATGTCATTTCTTAATTTAAATAGTAGTAGTTTTCATTGATAAAAAATACCAAGAAAAACATGCATTCTTACTGTTAACCTGGCCTGATGATGCCACTTGCTTGTCTACATGGAGCTAGATAAGTTTAATGCCATACTGTGGAACATGCCAGGCAAAGCAATACCATCTCCAAGAAGACAATCAGGTGGCGACCCTCCACAGAGAAGTTACATTCAAAATGTACACAAAATGGTTGATCTTTTGTCTGTTGTCTACATAGGACAAAGGGATGTTCAGTGGCCTGCTCAAAAAGACTCCAAAAACTTCAGATAAGACTGAGACAACGGTACGTGAAATCAAATAAATCTACCTGCATTAGGACAGCGTTTGAATAAACAATATTACTGTTTTATGAGTAGTGTTTCACAATACTAATATTTCTTGTTTTCAATATTAAGGAATAGACTATACTGGATACCGATTCCGATACCGTGATGAAAAAAAAAAAAAAAAAAAAACACTCTTTATTTTCCACATTAAATCATAGTACTTTCTTTTATATTTCCATGTGTGTAATCCTCAGTGGTCCTGTAGGTTCCATAGTGGTCCATGGGTGTATACTAGTCTATGTGATCTTATACTTGTTCTGATACAGCTCCAGATCGTTCTAAAGACATTCAGGAAAGACTCATTTCTGTCATGTGAATGTGGCTTTTTTAGTATCGATACCTGCTCAAATGAGTATTAGTGTCTGAATTTTGATACTTTTTAGGAGGGAGATGAGAAGAAAGAACCACAAGGCAGCACTGATGATCTGTCTGAACGTAGCACAAATAAAGTAGGTACTATATGTTAATCTAAAGGCGCCACACACTAAAGGAGAGTTTGGGGGAGTTCAGGGAGACTTTGTGTCTTTTGAAGCCGCTGTGCTCCTCATGTGTGTGGTGTCAGTGTGACTCTGAACTTTTGTCAGATCATACCCACCAAACACCAGCAACGCTACGGTAACAGCCGATAAAACGAGTGATGGACACAGAGACACAGCAAAATACGAACTCAGTAAACAGCGAAACTAATTATTACTCACCTCTCGTAAAGTTGTAAATTTAAACTGCAACATCTCATCCACATTATGCATAGAAATTGTCCTCCGCAAATAATGAAATCCAGTCCACAAAACAGCGCTGTGAATCCAGTTTGAGGCGTTCTTTAAAAGTAAAAAAGTGAGAGTAGTTCAGAGTTCCTGTGGACTTTATTGCCAGTCTTTTATACTTTAAAAATCATGTATCTGAAGTTTTGCACCACATTTCACAAATAATAATAACACAGTTTTGACTTGTATCTAAACTAGAAGTGCACGGCTCTGATCTTTGAACATTTAAGAGTCTCAAAGTGAGTGGTTTTACTGTAGACAGGAAACAGTTGACGAGATCGCGCCCACAACTTTAGCCTGCGGTCCACAGACATATTCCACTGCAGTCTTTGAGATCGGAGATTTTAAGTCTCATCAGATTCTCCTCGTGTCTGTGGTGTGCGCTTTTTGTCGCATGTTAAAAAATCGTTTATGACCGAAACATCCTGTAGTGTGTGGCAGCCTTAAGTTTCCTTTGTGACATCTTTTACGTGTTGGATTTAACATTTGTTTCTGTATTTTTAGGAGAAGAATATTTTCACCAACATGTTCAAGAGGCAGAAAACAGTGGAAGACCCTGAGCCAGAGAAGGTAAGGAAAATCTATGCCGTCACAGTAAAGCTAAGAACAACTAGCATGCTAACGGTGCACGTTCTTATTATTTGACAATAGAACGCGTAACAATTAGATGTAGACAGCACACAGCAGACTTATTTTGACCTCAAGAGCTGATTATATAATATATCTGTACTGAAATGATTGCTTAAATACATCCAGAGGAATTCAAACTCTATTTTACAAGGATTTTAAAGTGCACTGTGTACTTTTTTTGATGAAAGGGCTGCCACCTGCTTGTTTTCATGGGCATGTTACTGCTTTGCCTGGATTCTTCCACAGTATAAAGTAAATTTGTTTATATAACAAGATCCATTCAAGGTTTGATTTGGGAATTAAAACACCTATAATTGAATAAATACAAATTACAAGTTAAAAGCTACACTGTGACACATACAGGCAAAGTAATAACATCTCCATGGAGACAGGCGGGTGCTATACTGTCTAATGTAATGGCTGGTGAATTATTATAAAGTGCATTATCTTTTATCTTCACAGGAACAGTCTGCGGATGAACTTTCGGCAAGCAATGAAAATCTGTCTGAGAATAAACAGGTCTGGATCAAATCAATACATTTCACTCAAACATGTCATGCATTTTTGTTTTTTTCATAACTGTTTACATACAACAGATTAAAAAAATGAGACAAACTTAACATATTGACAAAGAGCAGAACTGGTTTGAAGGGGAGAGGTAGGATTTGATGACGAGTGGTACGTAGTGTTATCACAATACTACAACTTTAAACTCGATTTAGTGAAGGTGTACAGAGTTTGAAAAGTACAGTGGAGCTCTTCCTGTATTACCACATGACACTGTTTGAGAGAAGAGCTCAGCCTAAATCTGCAGGGTTTGTGTGTTAAACGTGTGAATGAAACAAAACACAACTCCAGATCTGTTTGTGATGAAAAATAACATAATATGGGCCCTTTAAAGGTTGTATGGAGGATTTTTTTGTTTCAAATTGTGAGTGAAAGTTCAAAATAGCATTATAGAGACACAGCAGCCTTGTAATTGTGATGACCAAAAAAAAAAGAATGAAAATCCATCAACTGTGGACGTGGTGGGGCCATATAAACCTTAGCCAATAGATAACAAGACTACCTCATTATCTATTGGCTGTTAGGTTGTCAATCATTACGTGGTTTACGTGCACCTCTCACGCAATCCACATATGCAAGATGCTGTTTACTCGACCAACGCAGCGGTTCTTAGCGGCTTTTTCCAGCTGTAGCTTCCTCGCAGTTTGCACAAAGTTAGTTGCGATGGCAGACAAGAATTCACTACCAGTTAGCCGCAAAAAGTATTTCTCTTTCCTTGGAAAATCCTCTATACAACCTTTAAGAATCCTACAGGTATTTAATTTAGGTGGAAATACGAAGATAATACATGCAAAAATAATATATGTATATAAATCTTACATGGCTAAATGTGTGTGCAATTGTATCAAGATCAAAAAATTAAAAATTAAAACAAAAATATTTTTTGTCGATTTTAGGAGAAAAGTAAATTCACCAACCTTTTTAAGAAACCCCAGAAACCAGCAGAGGGCGCCACAGCTGAAAAGGTAAGTCTTGTGAGCGCAGTTTGGGTCAGATACACAGAGGTACGTAATAGTTTTGAAGCTTTTGCTGCACTCCCTTTTCTAGTCGACTGATTGTTCAGCAGCATGTCTTTAATTGACCAAGAATTTATTGGAAAACATGCAAAAAGCTGCCAGTCTGCACCATCTGGCCCTCAAACCAGCATACACCACATTAGGGCTGGCCGATTTGGGGAAAAAAAGAATCACATTTTTTTTTTCCGCATATTGATCGATCTCGAATTTTGATCTTCTTCCATCTTATTAAAGACATAAACGTGGACTTCAGGCATAAAGGGCAGGGTATCAGGGCCACTACAGTCTTTATGCCGTGTTGATAGGACCAATATTTCCAGAGAAATTCACATTTAAAAGTTGAGTTTGTACAATATATTAAACCTAATACATGCACGCGTTACCATTAACGACAGAAACACCTGCACGCACACGCTACTGAGAACAACAGAAACATGTGCAATGTCAGTGCTCTAAATGGGGTCTTGCATTCCACTCATAAACGGTGAGAAAATAGTCGTTTACTTTCCATAACTTGGATTATAATGATCAGAAGCACCAGAGGAGAGAAAGAGGAGAAAAGGTGAAGAGCTCCAGCTTGATCAGAGAGGGAGAAGGAGCGGGACGGGACAGCACATGCACAGGGAGAGACACTGGACTTTGAGTCAGTTTGTGCAGATGTAAGTCAAAACTTGTGAACATGTGAGGAGACAAAGGGACACGCTGTGGCTCAGGCTATTTTTTCCTAAACAAAAGAGTGTATCCTCGTCAGCACTAGGCACTCTTCCTGCCACACAATTGGGTGTAGACCTGTCGATTCAAATGTGCATGCCTTATCATCGAGATTGACCAAAGCAAAGATCGAGATCTTTTGTATATACACTGCTGGCCAAAAGTATTGGCACCCCTGCAATTCTGTCAGATAATGCTCAATTTTTCCCAGAAAATGATTGCAATTACAAATGCTTTGGTAGTAATATCTTCATTTATTTTGCTTGCAATGAAAAAACACAAAAGAGAATGAAAAAAAAATTAAATCAATTATCATTTTACACAAAACTCCAAAAATGGGCCGGACAAAAGTATTGGCACCCTCAGCCTAATACTTGGTAGCACAACCTTTAGACAAAATAACTGCGAACAACCGCTTCCGGTATCCATCAATGAGTTTCTTACAATGCTCTGCTGGAATTTTAGACCATTCTTCTTTGGCAAACTGCTCCAGGTCCCTGAGATTTGAAGGGTGCCTTCTCCAAACTGCCATTTTCAGATCTCTCCACAGGTGTTCTATGGGATTCAGGTCTGGACTCATTGCTGGCCACTTTAGAAGTCTCCAGTGCTTTCTCTCAAACCATTTTCTAGTGCTTTTTGAGGTGTGTTTTGGGTCATTGTCCTGCTGGAAGACCCATGACCTCTGAGGGAGACCCAGCTTTCTCACACTGGGCCCTACATTACGCTGCAAAATTTGTTGGTAGTCTTCAGACTTCATAATGCCATGCACACGGTCAAGCAGTCCAGTGCCAGAGGCAGCAAAGCAACCCCAAAACATCAGGGAACCTCCGCCATGTTTGACTGTGGGGACCGTGTTCTTTTCTTTGAAGGCCTCGTTTTTTTTCCTGTAAACTCTATGTTGATGCCTTTTCCCAAAAAGCTCTACTTTTGTCTCATCTGACCAGAGAACATTCTTCCAAAACGTTTTTGGCTTTCTCAGTTAAGTTTTGGCAAACGCCAGCCTGGCTTTTTTATGTCTTTGGGTCAGAAGTGGGGTCTTCCTGGGTATCCTACCATAGAGTCCCTTTTCATTCAGACGCCGACGGATAGTACGGGTTGACACTGTTGTACCCTCGGACTGCAGGACAGCTTGTAATTGTTTGGATGTTAGTCGAGGTTCTTTATCCACCATCCGCACAATCTTTCGTTGAAATCTCTCGTTCATTTTTCTTTTCCGTCCACATCTAGGGAGGTTAGCCACAGTGCCATGGGCTTTAAACTTATTGATGACACTGCGCACGGTAGACACAGGAACATTCAGGTCTTTGGAGATGGACTTGTAGCCTTGGGATTGCCCATGCTTCCTCACAATTTTGCTTCTCAAGTCCTCAGACAGTTCTTTGGTCTTCTTTCTTTTCTCCATGCTCAATATGGTACACACAAGGACACAGGACAGAGGTTGAGTCAACTTTAATCCATTTTAACTGGCTGCAAGTGTGATTTAGTTATTGCCACCACCTGTTATGTGCCACAGGTAAGTAACAGGTGCTGTTAATTACACAAATTAGAGAAGCATCACATGATTTTTCAAAGGGTGCCAATACTTTTGTCCGGCCCATTTTTGGAGTTTTGTGTAAAATGATAATTGATTTAATTTTTTTTTCATTCTCTTTTGTGTTTTTTCATTGCAAGCAAAATAAATAAAGATATTACTACCAAAGCATTTGTAATTGCAATCATTTTCTGGGAAAACTTGAGCATTATCTGACAGAATTGCAGGGGTGCCAATACTTCTGGCCAGCAGTGTATGTCTATGTCTAACAATATGTCTATGTTCACAGGAACAGTCTGGTGATGAACGTTCAGCGAGCAATGAAAATCTGTCGGAGAATAAACAGGTTTGAATGACCAAAACTGCGACATTTACCTCATAATAAATGCAGTCTGTGTGTTTAACCTATTAAATATTCGTTTTGTTTGTTTCAGGACAAAGGGATGTTCAGTGGCCTTCTCAAAAAGACTCCAAAGACTCCCAAAGAAAGAGCAGCTTCACCAGTGAATATTTTTATAATTATACTTTGAATTCACTTGAAAATATTGCAAGTTTAGTTATTTTTATCTTATTTAAACATGTTTTGTGTTTGTTTTTTTAGGAGAGAGAGGACAAAGAAGAGATGACGGCCAGCAATGATGACTTGACTGAAGCGACCAAAGTGAGTTCAAACTGTAGAAAGGAAGAAATATGAGTTAAAATGTCTTGAATTTCAAACATGGATAATATTGACTTAAAAATAACTTAACAATAATAATAATATAACGCAATTTAGCTTTAAATCTAAAATGTCTACATGTACGATATTATATTAATACTTTGTTAAAAATGAAAACAAAAATTGGAATAAGTTAAAATTGGGAATTTATAATTAATTTATAATATCTATACTTTTTAGATTTATTGTCTGATAATTTTATTTGATTTGTTTTGCTATTATTATTTGATGATTTTTTTTTTTGCCATAAAAAAAATTTGCTCATTCATTTAGAAATAAGAAGAAAATGTATGTAAAATGTAATGCAGGTATTTAAGACTATGTCAAAAATTAAAACTAGATATCTCTTTTTTGTAATGTTTACTCACTTTTTATTTTATTTTAGGAGAAAAGTAAATTCACCAACCTCTTTAAGAAGCCCCAGAAACCAGCAGAGGGCGCCACAGCTGAAAAGGTAAACCACTATGATCATTTGAACAGTTTTCCTAACACATTTCAGATGAGCAGATATATTGATATCGATGTATTGACTGAAGATTGATAAAACGTTTACATTATATTTTATGTCTAAATACAGGATGAGAACAGTGAAGATCTGTCTGAAAGCAGTGACAGTCTGTTTGCCTCCACAGCTCCCAAAGTATGTATATTAATGTTAAAGAGCTTTTTATCACATTATAACGTTGTTCCCTCATCAAGACCATGCTTGAAGAGGTTTTAGAGTCACCCATGCATGTTTGAGTAATGTAGCGATCTGTTCCGAGCCCTGTTCAGACACTCCCTGTACGATTCTGTCCAGCGAGCAAAGGGAGATGGTACTCAGATTGTCAAAAAAAGAACGTGAAACTTTGAAAACATGTTAATAAATTGTAAATATATGGAACATGGTGATCTAAATATCAAATACCTCCTCTTTAAGTTGTATGTACAAGTTTAAATTTATATTTCATTTAATTTTGCTTTGTTGATTTGATTTTAGGAAAAGAAAGGAGGATTTGCAGGAGGATTTGCAGGAATGTTCAAACGGTCCTCAAGTATTGACAACCTTTTTGACAGTGAGGTAAGAGATGGGATAGTGTGTATATACAGCAGAGGTCCTCATCAAAAACTACACGTGTTTTTTTTGTTTTGTTTTTTTACATTATTTCATGCATTCATGTATTAATAAGAAGAAAAACTTAAATATGCAATAGAACTTTCACTTAAGTTACTTCTTGTGTGTTTTCAGGACAATATCTTCACTGGCATGTTCAAAAAGCCTAATAAAAACACAGAGGCGAAATCTGCAGATGAGGTGAGTTTATTTAAAATGGTGTTGTCACGATATTAACATTTCAAACTCAATACTCGATACTAAGGAATAGACTTGATACGATGATATAAAAAATACTCTTTAGAATGTGATTTTTCACATTATCACAGTACTTTTTTTTCTATGTGCTCTAAACCTCATTTTAAACCTATTCAGTAAAGTTTCATTTCTGTTCTGTAAATGGGACTTTTTCAGTATCGATACCTGCTCCCAACGAGTATCTAGTTTCAGTATTAGTTTTAGTATCGATTAGTATCTGATTTTCAATACTTTTAACAACCATAATTCAAAAATAACTAATGACAATAATAACTTTTATACAACTAACTTGTATCTAACTTTTCTATTGTCTTTAAGGTTTTTGTTGAAGACACACCACTTTCTGCAAGTTGTGAAAATTTGTCTGAAGGCTCCAAAACGAAGGTCCAAAACCAAATATTTATGTGTTTTTTTGTGCAAATATTTACAGTTAAAAGTTTGTTGTTTCATTATTGACTCAAATTTGTAACTTTAAATTTCTCAGGAAAAGTCCGGAGGCTTCGCAGGGATGTTCAAAAAGTCACCAAAACCTTCTCCACTATTGGCCACTGATGAGGTAATGATTTTAACTCGCTGAACCTGTCAATTTTGTTAAAAAAAGTATAATTGATACTTTGCAACTGATGTCATCAACACTCTTTAGAGGTGTGATGCTAACTGTAGACACGGCTCTGTCTGAAGCTCTGATTCTTAAGTTAAACATGAAAAAATTTATATTGTTTGTTACTTTATAGGTGGAGGGTCCATCACCTGCTTGTTTCTTTGTTATGTTCCACAGTATGACATTAAACAACATTTTGTCAATTATAGATGGTTTTATAGCTCAAAAATACCTGAAAAATCAGACATTCTGACTGTGAGCGGGGTCGCCTCTCCACAGGTCTGACCTGTGACTTGGTCTGGTTTGGTCTCCAGGGAGATAGAAGGTTTAATGCCATACTGTGGAACATTCCAGACAAAACAGGAACATCTCCATGAAGAAAAGCATTTGACGTACCCTCCACCAGAAAAGTTACACATTGCACTTTTATATCACAAAAATGTGCTTCTTGTGTAAATTGTGTCTGACTTTTGGACAGAATTCTTTGTGTGATGTCATTAATACTTCCTGTAATTTTCTACTTCTTGTAATTTTCAACATATTTTTCAACGTTTCTTCACAAATTGCTTATTGTTTGTTGTACAGTTCTGATTTATATTTGCAACAGGTATTATCCCACCAACTTAAATCAAAATTAGAGAACAGATAAGCTTGACTTTAGGCTTCCCCATCAACCCAAACATGCACCATAAAATAAAAGTAAAATAATTCAACCTTCATGTATTTTTCAGGATCCTCTCAGTGACGCACAGTTTGAGTTTGGGAGCTGTGACAGTATCCCAGACATGATGGTGCAGGTGAGACTCTGCTAACGTCTCATAACATTTATTTTCCTTGTGTTTACATTCGGATTGGACAAAAACAGAGTTGAGGGCCTGCAAGTTACATTTCTGAAGAAGCTGCAGTTCCAAAAAGCAGGTCTACATAAAATTAAATAAAGTAAATAAAAAAATTATGAACTGAAATTGTGAACTGAACTGTACATTTTTTTTAATTACAATGTCAAAATGTTGTGTTGTTTTATTCTTCTGGACCATTTTGTCTCGTCCCATTCCTATTAAACAGACAATATGATACTGTAGATCTATTTATTTGATACACAGGGACGGACTACTGTATATAAAAGCCAAAAGTGTTGTTTTTAGAATATTTTGGAGATGGTTGGAAGACATTGGAGATGGCCGTATTGTATATTTGATTTGTTGCTATTTTTTGTCTTCCTTTTTTTAGGAGGAGAATCTATCTGCCAGTAATGAGGACCTGTTAGCAAAGGTAGCCCCAATCCTTTATTTATGTAATGTGCAATATAAATACATAATAAAGCGTTTTAATTATAAAAGTAATGTTGAATTGTTATGTTTTAAAATCAATGACTCTTTTGTCCACAGGAGAAGAAGTCAGGGTTTGCAGGTTTATTTAAGAGGACGCCCAAGATTGTTGAACCACAGGTCATTTTTTTCCTCTTAAAAACGTTAACATTTATATTTTGAAAGCTGATTTCTCTAATGAGATGGTAGTTGAGATTATATTTGATTTACCCTAATCATGTTATAACATTGTTCCGTCATTGAAAACATGCCTGAAGAGGTTGTAGATGTCATCCATGCATGTTTGAGTAATCTAGCAATCTCTTCCAGGCCCTATTCAAACCCTCCTAACAGTTAGCTGTAAGATTCTGTACAAAGCTCCGCCCACACGCCTACATCACCCACGCTCCCACACGACAATTCTCCATAAATATACAAAAACATGATACAAAACAATACACTACAACTTCATAAACCTGATGCGATGTGCAGTAGTTTGATTAGTGGGATGCACGATTGTAATGTGATAATGCTCTGAAGGGGGAGGGACTTAGCATGGAGAGCATAGCGTCAAAAACGAAACTGAAACATGTTCAAAACAATAAAAGGTAACATGGTGATCTCAATAGGTTATGTGTTAGTACTTAATACCCCATAGTAGTAAAAAAGCCCCTCTTTAATGTGTTTGTATTTTTATTGGCAGGATGGTGAAGATGAGCAGCCAGCAACAGGCCTGGGAATAAAACGGAGAAGGACAATTAAGAAGAAAAAAAGAGTGAGATTTTACAAAGATAATAATATAATACATGTTTAATCCAGGTCAATTCAAAGCACTTCATGACTTTAATCTGTTTCATTCAGGTTGTGTCGTTCAGAATAAAAAAGACCCTCCCCAGACTACCAAAACTCACTGCACAGGTAATGACTGGTTTTATCTATCAATTAATCAGTCAGTATAATTTAATGGATTCCTGATTGGGAGTTAAGCACACTGAGCAATTAATTGATGTTAATTGTAGTTCAATTTGGAATCAAAATTTGAATTTACTTTCCTCAAAGGGAGCAGACAAAATGCCGATCATTGCCGAGGAAACAGTGGAAATGCAGGAACTGAACTCAGAGCAGGTTTGTGCATTTAAATAGTTACTTAAAGTGCCTATGACGGGTTCAAAAACTCTACATATTCATACATGTTTTAGAACTGATTTGAAGATTTTACTGATCACTTTTAAAGCTCGTTTAGGTCTTGCACCAAGTTACAGTTCAGAACTTTTAACCCCGTACGAGCCCTGCCACAGCCTTAGATCCTCAGGCAGGTCCCTGTGGCTGTTCCAAAGTCGAAGGCTGATGGAGCCTTTTCAGTCCGGGCGCCTCGGCTTTGGAACGACCTGCCTGAGGAGATAAGGCTGCACCATCAGTATCATCTTTTAAATCACTTCTTAAAACTCATTTTTACCAACTGGCCTTCCTTTAACTGGTTTGAGGTTGATTTATCTATTTTTATTCAATTTCAATTGAATTATTATTATTATTATTATTATTATTATTATTATTATTCCGTGTGTGTCCAGGAGGGGGCAGTGCAGGTGGAGCATGTGGAGATGGCTGCATATCCGACTGAAGGAACCCCAGTGGAGACAGAAGAGGTGAGACAAGACACTGTGATCATGTGATTTTTAGCCCAGAAATTTCAGAAGGAAAAACGTAACTTATTTTTGCTTCACTGTAGGAGGATGACGAACTGATGGACTGGTGGAAAACTGTCGCAGGTAAGACACGTTTTTTTTAATTTTTATTAAATTGCTGATGTGGTACAATTAATTAAAGATGCACTGTGTAACATTTCTAGTGAACGGTCCGCTACCTGCTTGTCTCCATATAAATGTTATTTCTTTGTCTAGAATGTTCCACAGTCTAGATTAAACCTATCTATCATGAGGGAGACAAGCAGGTTACAGCACGACTCTACATTACAGGTCAGATCTGTGGAGAGTCGCCCCTATTCACAGAAGGAATTATTGTATTTTTGAGCAATAGAAACACCTGTAAGGAATTAATGCTAGATGGAAATGTTTAATGTCATACCAAAGACATCTCCATGGAGACAAGTAGGTAGCAGAAAAACGACCAGAAAAGTTGCACAGTGCACCTTTAAATGCTCATAATCTTAACTTTCAAATGTCATCTTTTTGATGTAATTCTCAGGTTGGGCGGAGTGGAATGAGACTTCTAATCAGGAGGAAAATGAACAAGAGTAAGTAATATAGTCTTCTACTGGAATGTAAATGTATGCAAAAAAAAAAAAGTTAAAGATACACTAGGTAGCTTTTTCTGGTGGAGGGTCTGCCACTTGCTTGCCTCCATGGAGAGAGATAAGTTTGCCATTCTGTGGAACATTATAGACAGAGCAATAACTTCTCCCTGGAGACGAGCAGGTGGCGGACGCTCAACCAGAAAAGTGACATAGTCCACCTTTAATGAATGGTACATTTCATAAACTGAAAACGACATTGAGATAATAATCTCTAAATGCCCGTGTGTGCAGAGTGATGGAGGAGGCTGCCGATCGTGTGTACATGGCGGCGCGTCTGTTTGTTCAACTCTTTAACCAGCGGGGGGCGTCGCTGCAGCACAAGATCCTGGAGCTGTTGGCATTAGCTGACGCTGCGGACCAGTTTCACAAGAAGACGGTTACCGCGGCGGTGGGAGGGGGCGTGGCCAGTGTCGCCGGGAGCATCGCCACCATTACAGGTAAAGAATGAAGTTAAGATTAGGTATAGTTTATTGTCCTCTGCATTTGACCCATCCTTCACTGTAGCTGGAGCAACCTGTCAGGAGCTGTGGGACCCATCTCTAGATCTTGAGATGGATCAGGACTACCTTAACTGGGGGGTTTTACCTAATGTTTACGTTTTGGGTTGATGGCATAGACTGTATATATAGATAGACATAGCTAACCTGCTAGCCGCCTCGTTCCAAAAAGGAAGTGTGCATGGGCTAGATTTGACTCCATGGACTTTCTATAGAAAAATAATTGAAAAATCTCTGTAATTGCTGTCACCTCTTCATTCTGACCTTAAAAAGTAAATTTTTACCCGCCTTTACATGATCCTGATGATGATTTTTTTTTTTTTTTTGCTATTTTGTCCATGAATTTGAGGAAGATTCCAGGCAGAGCAATGACTTCTCGAGCAGGTGGCGGACGCTCAACCAGAAAACTTACACAGCGCACCTTTAATGAATTGTACATTTTATAAGATGTAACTACCAATGAAATTTAAATATGAAATCTAAATATGTGGCTGGATATGAACATTAATAACAGACAAATCAGATGCTGTGTTCCCCCGTGGTCACTCCCGCTAGCGTTAGCAACAGGTTTGATTGACGGCGTTGCTAAGCGCCACTCCCTCCAAAACCAGCAGCGTGGGGCGGGAAAGGTCATTACTCTGAACATCTTTGCTCCGAATTGGCTCTTTGGTTACTATGGCACTTGGAATTCCAAATATGGATCTTGGCCCCAAATTCGCTCCTATAACTGCAGGCCTTGATGAGCTTCATTTGACTGGAGCCGAACGCTATGGGGGACGCCACACTCTTTATACAGTCTATGGTTAATGGGTAAAATACAGAAGACAGTGGAGTCAACAAACTTTACTTGCATCAAGCATAATCGCTTAAAGGTGCATTGTGTAGCTGTATAATAAGTATTTTATTGCTTTGCCTGAATGTTCCACAATATTCAACTTTTCTATCTCCATGGAGACAAGAATGCCACCAAGCCAAGTTAATAGGTCAGATCTGTGAAGAAGCAAGCATACCCTTTTTCAGTGTATTTAAATATTTGCTAGATATGTTTAATGCCATAGTGTGGAACATTCCTGCTTGCCAACCCTAACCCAGGAACAGTAATAACATGCAGTAGTGCACCTTTAATAGCATAACATTATCTTTCTCATCGCCCCCTCCTCCCACAGGTCTGATCTTGGCTCCCTTCACATTTGGAGCCTCCATCATCGTCACGGCGGTGGGGATCGGAGTGGCCACAGCCGGGAGCATCACCTCTGCAACAGCCAACATCACAGACACTGTCCACTCCAACATGGACCGCAAGAACATGGAGAAGATGATCCAGGGATATCAGGAGGAGATCAAGGACATACGGGAGTGCCTCGAGTTCGTTCAGGTGACCCTAAAGATGTGGTTTTACATCAGGCTGGACAAGTCGAGGGTTTAGATCAGAAAATACAAAATAATTGACATCAAGCAAAATTCTAAATGATTCTCTATTCATGAGTTTCAGCTTCCTGTTATATGTAATATTTTGAGGACACTATTGTAATCCTATTGTATTATATGTTTTCATTAAAGGTCCTGTATTACACAAAATGAATTCCTGTGAGCTTTAAGTCATGTTATAATGTTGTTACCTCATCAAAACCACACCTGGAGTTGTGTTTTGTTTGATTCACACATGCAGGCAGACTAATATAATGCTCTGTTCCACGTTGTGATGTCATGAAGCGGTAGTTTTCAAGTGAACTGCTCCTTTTACCTTAAGTTGAGTAGATCTGCAATGCCAAGGCTGAAATCATCCAAACGATTCTAGTGAAGGTGTATGAAGTTTAAAAACACAGTGGAGCACTTCCTGTATTACCACATTACACATTATAAGCATTTTTTTCATTTTAGAGAAGAACTGAAAATGCAGGGTTTGTGTGTTAAACGTGTGATGAAACAAAACTTCAGGTATTGTTTTGTTTTTGATGTTTTTGATGAGAAAACAACATTATAACATGGATCAGAAAATAGCGTAAAAAGGCCCCTTTAAGCTAATACTACGCGCTAAAACGAATAAGAACAAGCTAAAGATGGTTAATAGTTTGTATTTGAGGCGTTCTTTTAACTGTGCTCCCTCTCTTCTCCCTGTAGGAAGGTATAGACACCCTGCAGGAGTGGGACTTCGAGAAATTCTCAGAGAGCGCTGCTAAAAAGGCTTTAAACCACAACATCAAACATGTGGTGAAGGAGGGCGGCCGCGCGGGGAAGGCCTTAATGATAAACACAGACAAACTGATCAGTACAGTGCAGGTGCTCGGGGCAGCAGGGGGCGCCGCTAAGGCTGTCCAGGCCATAAGTGTTACCACTGGAGTCATGTCCGCACTATTTCTCGCATTGGACGTTTTCTTCTTAGCCAAAGATTCACACGAACTTCGGAAAGGCGCCAAAACGAAATTTGCATCCAAAATTCGAGACGTGTGCAAAGATCTACAAGACGGACTTTTGGAGCTGAACAAAGTGAAGACGCAACTGCAAAAAACGATGGACGGAATAGAGGTGGAGGAATACGAGGAAATACAGGAAGTAGAGGAGGAAGTAGAGGATGAGTATGAATGTGATCCGGTGAAACTGGCCGAACTGGAGCAAGAGTTGGATCTCATGGAGGAAAAGTTAGACAAAAAAGTTGAGGAGGAGAAGAAGAGGAAGGAGGAGGATGAGAGAAGGAAAAAGAAAGAGGAGGAGGAGAGGAAGAGGAAGGAGGAGGAAGCGAAAGCAGCAAAAGAAAAGTTGCTTGAAGAGTCTGAGGATACAGAGGATGAAGATGGCGATCTTAAAGTCAAATCTGATATTAAAAAGTTAAAAAGCGAAAAAGAACCGAAGAAATTAGACGAGGAGAAATCGGAAAGTGTTTACAGTGTCAAAGAATCCATTAAGGAGTTCTTCAAAGATCCTATTTTGAAAGTTACCAAGAAAGATAAAGAATTGGAAAACAAAATTACAGCAGATAAGGAGAAAGGTGAGAAGGATAAATCAGTATTGGGTAAGAAATCACACAAGAAGGAAGCTAGTTTGTCCGGAAAGGAGTTACTAGAAGGTAAGGAGGAAGAGGAAAAATTGGAAAAAACTAAAAGTAAAAAACAAGATGATAAAATGAAAGTTAAGAGTCAGAAAGAGGGTCAGACAGCGAAGCAAGATTCAAAAACGGATGAGAAACTGACAACTAAAAGTGAAAGCAAAACTGTACAAGATATTAGTAAAGGAGAGGAGGAGGAGAAAGATTCCTTGACTAAACAGGAGGTAACAGCTAAAGTTGATCTGAAAGTTTCAGTCAAAAATCAGGAAGAAATTAAAGATGACGTGACTAAAGTTGAGGAAAAATCAGATTTCAAAAGTATACGAGAAAGCTGGATGGCAAAACAGGAAAATGCTGAGGAAAAGGTTTATTCCAAAAGTGTGAAAGACATTCCTAAATTTGAGACAAACATAGATCTAAAAGTTAAGAGTATTAGAGAGAGCTGGATGGCAAAAGAAGATGTCAAGACTAAAACTGATGAAAAAGTTGCGATTCCTAAAGAAAGTTATAAGGTACAAGAGGAAAAATTAAAGCTCGACAGTCCGAGTTTGTCAAGTAGGAAACTAGAAAGTACTTCAAAAAGCCATCATAGAAGTATTCACAGTAGTAGTAGTAGTAGTTCTAGAAGTGATAAGCATGGCGATGGAGAGAGGAGGGAGCGCTTGGACAGAGAGGGATGGAGCAACCGGGTGGAGACAGAGGGTCATTCAAGGAAGGAACTGAAAGAGGAAGAACAAAGCAGCCATTTTGAAAGAGGCGACGATGCTGAGAGAAGGAGTAAGAGGAGCCAGAGAGAAAGTGGGAGAAGTCACGGGAGTGATGGGCGGAGTCATGCTGAAAGTGGGAGGGGCCATGGAGAGAGTGGGAGGAGTCCAGGGGATGACAGGCGGGGACATATTGAAAGCGGGAGGAGCCATAGAGATCTTGAAAAGGCGGGAGATAGGGAAAGTAGGAGGAGCCACAGAGAGAAGGATATTGACGTAGAAAGTAGGAGTGGCCACAGGGAGAGTGGGAGGAGTTATAGAAGTAACCATGGAGCTAAAGACGCTGCAAGTGGTTATAAAGACACTAGGGGGAGCCATAGAGACTTGGACCTTGATGCACAAAGTAGGAGTGGCTACAGGGAGAGTGGGAGGAGCCATAGATATCATGATAAAGGAGAAAGAGAAAATAGGAGGAGCCACAAAGATAGTGAGAGACGGCGAGAGCATGGTGGATCGAGACCAAGGTCTAATGCTGTGCTCGATGATGGACTGTACATTTAGCACAAAAAGTTAAAGCCATACGGCGGAACATAAGGGTTTAGGTATACTTTATTGTCCAGGAAAGCATTGTGCAGGAACTCGTCACACTGTAGTAGACAAAATGTATTTTTAATCTGAGCTGTATGAAAAAGCCATAAACATAAATGTCATTCTAAAACTACTTGTAGATGTTTGTTAAAATCTGTTACTTTGATGGGCTTGAACTATTTTATATTGATAGATGAGGAGAGAGAACAGAACAGGCCATAAAGCATCAATTTGTACCAAAAACACTCCTTTTTGTACTGTGTTGTCTGTGGTGTAATTAATATCATTTTTAAAAGATTTGTATGTGTATATATTGTTTGTAATTAACATTTTCTAAACCACATGCAACTTGTGAACTGAATCCAAACTGTTACAAAACAGTGGAGATACATTTTTACCATCATAAACTCACTCAAAGCACTTTAAACTGGACAGTATCAGTCAAATGTTTAGACACAGTCTCTTAATTAAGTACAGTTTTGGCTTTTCGAAAAACTAAAATGACAAAACTGAACCAAAACTGTTTTTATACAAGACTAAACCAGTAAGTTACTCAGTGGATAAATGGTAAACCACTGGTATAGAAAATTGTGTCCAAAATTGTGTCATGAGATATTTTATTATTTAGCATATTTATTTACTATTTTCTTGTTTGATTTGGCTTTTGTAGGGGAAATTATTTACATATGGAAAGTGAAACATGCTTTCAATACCTTTGCATAAACTACATTAATAAAACTGGACTTTTTGCAAGCTTTTGAAGTCATTTATTTTCCTCTTATTATGAATTAAACACAAAATAGTGATCAATGAAATACAATACTATTGGACCCAGTACACCTTGGGGAACCTCTACAGTCAAAATAATATAATTTTTAAAGAACTCGCATGTTTTTCTGTCAGAGAGAGTCAGATGACTTCTCCAGGTGTAATCTGAGTCCAGTTTAGTGCAGTTTAGAGTTTTTGTTATATAACTTTTCTAAGCACCCTCAAAAGGAAATGTCTGTACATCAGTGACTTGTGACCATAGATGACGTGGCAAACGCTTTTTTCTGAAGGGAAGGATCATAAAAACAATCAAACAATCAAACAAACAAACAAACAAAAACTTTAGATAACAAAATTAAAGCAATGAAATTAAAGTAAATTAAGTCAAGAAACAATCGATTGACATTGTACTGAGAAAGTGTCAAGGTGATTTTTGCAATTTATTCAATAATTTGACCACATTTGCTCTGCTCTGTCACTAAACACTTTTGACTGTTTTTGGGGGTAGTTTTGGTGTCATTCTTTCTACATTTTACCAGAGTGTCCAGTTTCCACTTTATTGCACAAAGCTTTGGAGACAGACCGGCCACAATAGAAACTTGATCAGCCAATGGAACAAAAACACTGACTTAAACTGAACCGAAGCGTGAAACTAAAAGATAATACGTGATACTGGACAATGACTCAGGAACTGCAACAATTTTCTATAAGGTTAAAAGAGGAGAGGGTGGAGTCTATAGATAGTGTATAGATAGGACCTTGTATGACGTTTCAGGAAATATATTTTTGTTTAATTCTGCTATTCAGACTTGTAATCTACTACATGTTAATAATGGCTGTCATTTTGTAGTTAATTGTGTTTTTACCTATAGATTTTAGCTTATATCGTTCCATCTTTTTAAAAGTAGGTGAAAGGGTCAAGTTGCAAAAAGATGCTTAGAAGTAAAGTCAAATGTTTTGGTTTTTTATGCTTTATATGCATTACTTTACTATAATTGACTATAACTTAAAAGTATGGCATTAAACTTATTTATCTCCATGGAAACAGGTAACCTCACAAGCTTAAATTACAGGTCAGATATGGACAGGCGATACCGCTATAACTATCTTTATATTTATATAGATATGAGGCAAGATGGCAAACCATTCATTACATTTTTTTCACTCTGTACACACTGCATTATATCTGCGATGGCTTCTTTCATCACAGAACCTGAACAGGTGTGTCTAAGCCCCGCCCCCTCAGCATCAGGTAAAAGTTTAGCTTCAGGGAGCATCAGACAGAAGAGTTTAACCTGCGACACAAGAAACCCACTCGCCCTCTTCAACCCCCAACCATCAGGTAAGATACAGATTTTATTATTACAAATCTTTATTAAGCAGTTTATTGTACATTTTTATTGCATATTATTAAGATTAGGTGACATATTTTTTACTAACAAATACTACTTACTACATATTTTTACAGTTTGGACTTCGTTCTGAGTCCACTTGAACATGCTGTTGCTTTATTATCAATACATCTTAAAATACAAAAATAGAATTGAAGAGTTTCAGAGACTTCATTTCCATCTGATCAATTACAGGGCATTGATTTATAAATGCCATACATACACAGGCTCTTAAATGACAAAACTAATGAAATATGCTGTTATTAAAAGTTTTTGTGTGACATGGAGGGGCTTCTACATTACATCAACTCTTGGTGGGTTTCAGATTCTAGAATGTGATGATGCCATACTCCCAGATGAGGACAGGAGACAGATTTTCATATTGATTACACTGTACTTTGCCATAAAATGTCTAAAAAGTAAATTAACAAATGTTGAACCTGAACCTATTATTCACAAGACCCAAAATCTCACTGTATTACAACAAAAATCTCTATTTTAATGACATTAATCTTAGCTGTTCCTCATTGGTATTAAATATTATAGGCCCAGAGAATGTTGTGATGTCATCTGAAACCAGAATATACAATACTGCAATATAAGACCGCAAATGTATTAATACTGTAATATTGTTGACTGAAAATATGACAATTCAAAAAACATATTAAATGCCTATGCTCAAGTAAATATAACTAATTATATAACTATAATTCAGACTTAAAATGAGAATTTAAGGTGCACTTTGTAACTTTTTTGGGGTGTCACCTGCTTGTCTCCATGGAGATGTCCTTGTTTTGCTTGCAATGTTCCACAGAATGGCATTAAACTATGTAGCATGATTTGATTACAGGTGATTTTTTTATAGCTTGGAAATACATTGAAAAACATGCATTCTTATTGGGAGCAGGCTGTAACTGGACTTAGTGCTGTCAGCAGCTTGTTTCCATAGAGATTTACATGTTTAATTACATACTGTGGAACATTCCAGGCAAAGCAATAACAGTTCCCTGGAGACAAGCAGGTGCCAGACCCTCAGAAAAGTGACCCAGTGCATCTATAAGTCATTAGTGTTTCCCATCATCTTATTTCCCATCCGCCCTGAACATTTTTTCTTTATGACTTTCTCCACTGATGTGATCTTCACCAACTAAGAGGTCCTATATCACACGAAACTGACTCTTGTGAGCTTTAAGTCATGTTCTAATGTTGTTCCTTCCTCACAAACACACCTGGAGCTGTGTTTTGTTTCATTCACACATGTTTGAGTAATCCTGCATTATTCTGTCTGCATCTCCAAATCTCAAAATGCTTCCACCTTGTGATGTCATGTAGTGGGAGTTTTCTGGTTAACAGCTACCGTACCTTTAGTAATTTTAGTTCAGTAGAGATCGGCAATTCCAGGACTGAAATTATCTAAACGATTCTAGTGAAGGTGTGTGGAGTTTAAAAACACAGTGGAGCACTTCCTGTATTACCACATGACATCACAAGGTGGAGTGCTTTCAGGTTGAGAGAAGAACTCAGCCTAAATCTACAGGGTTTGTGTGTTAAACATGTGTGAATGAAACAAAACACAACTCCAGGTCTGTTTGTGATGAGGAAACAACATTAGAACAGATCAGAAAATAACATAATATGGACCTTTAAGCATTTGAAGTTAACTGAATTGATAAAACTACATTGGTTTTCCACACACGGCCATGAATACACCTCTTTCCTGGAAATGAAAATGGGGGGAATCCAGTTTTTCAATTAATGCCATTTGTTTATATAGGTATCATTTCAGCTCAGATATGGTTCGAGACTCGTTCCTGGTACGGTTGATGGCAGCCATCTTGTTCTTATGGGCCGTGGAGAAGGTCGGGGGAGTTTCGGTAAAGTCCACATCTCTGGCTTCTGTGTCATCAAACCTGCTCTTCATACACACTGTTAGCTCTGTCAGTACAGCACGGTTTAAACAAGTAGAATCATTCAGAATGGCTCACTTGTCGAGAAGATGTACTTTACATTTTCAAATCAGATGTTAGGTCCAGACTCTTTAAGCTGGCATTAAAGATTTATTACACTTTAATGTTGTTTCTTCATCAAAAACATGCTCTGTTCCACCTTGTGATGTCATGAAGCAGTAGTTTTCAAGTGATTCTAGTGAAGATTTATGGAGTTTAAAAACACAGTGGAACAGAATGTTTTAATTTTGAGAGAAGAAGTCAGCCTACATCTGCAGGGATTGTGTAAAACATGTGTGAATGAAACAAATCACAACTTCAGGTATGTTTATGATGAGGAAAAAACATGACATAGATCAGAAAATTGCATAATATGGAACCTTTAAGTATGGGTAGTTTACAGTGTTGTGTCATGTGAGCTGAATAGCTTTTGTCTGTGTTGTCGTACCTCTTTCAGATCTTGCGCTGTGGCTGTGGACAGTCTAAGCTGTGCATAGAAGAACCAAAGTCCTGTGATCCCTCCCCCTCTTCTGGCTCATGTCTGTTCAGTTCTATAGAAAGCACCTCCACACAGTTCAACTTCAGCCTCAGAGGAGAGACAGAGGGCTACGTGGCTCTGGGGCTCAGCAACTCCACAGACAATCAGGTAACTCCTCCCACCACCAGGTAACTTCTCCCACCATCAGGTAACTCTTCCCACCACCATGTAACTCCTCCCACCATCAAGTAACTCCTCCCACAATCATTTAACTTCTCCCATCATCAAGTTACCCCTCCCACAATCAGCTAACTTCTCCCACCATCAGGCAACTCCTCCCACCATCACATAACTCCTCCCACCATCATGTAACCCCTCCCATCATCAAGTAACTCCTCCCACAATCATTTAACTTCTCCCATCATCGGGTATCTCCTCCCACCATCATCTAACTCACAAACAGGTAATTATACGACCATCAGGTAACCAAACTATCAAAACATCTACTGTCTCTGTACAACCTGTGGAAAATGCGTGACATGGTTTAGAGCCAGAGCCAGAGGTGAGCTCTTAGACAAGACACATGGTTAACAGTACTCACTTATAAGAGTTATTTCTTGAGTCTGAGAAAGTCACTTTTTATATCGGTCAACACTGACAAGACAGAACCTTGCTCAAATAACTTGGTATGAGTCCTGATGTTTTTTCTTGTTTGTTTTGTTTTCCAGGGAAAGTCCATTTTGTTCATCTGCACACGGAATGGTTCTAGGGTCTTCTTCAGAACTGTGGAGAAGAACAACAGCACCCCCAGTGGCCCCTTCACAAATCTGCAGCTGGTGAGAGGAATTACAGTGTGGCTGTCAGTACGTTAGGTTTCATTCCTGGATGATTGGGGTTTTACCTGGTCCAGTTTACCTGGTTCCTCCAGTTTGTTCCATCCAGAATGACCTGATATTCACACACACGTGACAATAATGAGCATATACAATGAGACATGAACATGAACACAGAAGTGTGTAGAATCCCTCAGTCATTCAGTTTTTCAGAGGTTATACTAACTACACCCCCACTCCCACTCCATATTGAATAGACTCACCTGACTAACAGAAACTGTAAATAAATATGTGTTGTCTCAGAGTAATTTCATTGTAATTAAGATCCTCCCTTCAAGCAGATATAAGGCAGTGTCCGCCAGCATCTGACCAGAACTGAAGAAGCAGCTTGGATGAGCTGCGAAACGTATACGACCAAATAAACTCTGTCCAGTTGACAAATTAAATTTCTCCTTTTGCTATGAACACAGAACGTAGAGTTTACAGAGAAGAAATCAGACTCCAGTATATTATCCACTATAGACTTGATCAGTCTTTTTGATGTATTTTATTTCAGACGGTGGAAAACTTTTCAGGAGAGGTGGAAGGGTCTGTGACCAGATGCACTTTCAGTTTTCCTCTGTCAAACATAACCCGTCTCAACACAAACCATGACACTGTGTTCACTGTGCTGCTGGGGACTGGGCCTGTGAACGGTGAGTGAACTGTGTGAGAGAATACAGCGCCACAAAACAGCCAAAAACAACTGAAAACACGAAAACACATCTACAGTCTTTAAAGAAACAGTATGTAACTTTCTGGAGGTGGCACGTCACCTGCATGATTCCATAGCAATTTCTGGTGGAGGATGCTTTTCTCCATGGAGATGTTATTGCTTTGTCTGGAATGTTTCACAGTATGGCATTAAACCTTTCTATCTTCATGGCGACCAAACCAGACCAAGTTACAGGTCAGATCTGTGGAGAGGTGACCCCGCTCACAGTCAGAATGTCTGTTTTTCTAGGTATTTTTGAGCTGTAAAACCACCTGTAATTGAATAAATACAAAGTAGAGCTGTTTAATGTCAAACTGTAGAACATTCCAGGCAGAGCAATGACGTATCCATAGAAACAAGCAGGTGATGGACCCCCAACCAAAAAGTAACATAGTGCACCTTTAAAACCATACTTTGGAACATTCTCCGTGGAGATAGATGCCATACTCATGCCATACTGTGCAATATTACAGCCAAAGGAACAACATTTCCATAGAAACAAGCGGAAGTAAGTAATTTCAATGAGTCTGTTCAAAAAGACAAATCTAATTTGTCCGAGGACAAACTGGGAATGACAAAAATATCACTGCCAAATTTTCAGCATCTCTCACTACATGTGGAAACACCTTTGATATTTCGATACTGGAAACATTATATTGTCCATTTCTGGTTTAAAACACTTTATTTCACTGTAGCTCTGGTCTGTTCCAGGTTCTTCTCTCGGAGTGTTTAACATCTCTAAGAGGGCTGGACCTTTGGATTTGGTGAATTTTGAGAAAGACGCGTTCACTTCTGTAACTCATCCCACTGCGACACCAACCACCACAAGAACCACACCCACCACCACAACAACAATGGTACAGTCACGCAGAACGTCAGAGAAATTATTCTGCACTTTATAAAAAAAAACATTTAATCACTGACAAGGTGCACTATGTAACTTTTCTAGTGAGAGTCAGTCACTCATTTCCCCTGAATAATTCTAAAAGTGACAAACAAACAAACAACAAATTTTCTAACCACTTTAAATCACACAAATGTCTTGTCCAAGGGCACACTGGCAATATAATGCCTTCTGAAGTGGAAGTGAGAAAGCTATTAATTTAAGATATCACCATATGCAAAATTAGCATGGAATTTTACTAAAAAAAACAACCCTCTGAAGCGCTCACTTTTCCTGTATTTGCATGAGCAGAATGGCTCTTCAAGCGGTTCCTAACATCTCACAGCTCTCTACAGTTACCTGGGCGGTATGAGCCACTGCAGGCTCCAGGGTACAACACTTTCTCTGGGTCTGATGCTGTGACCACCGGCCAGACGCTCACCCTCATGTTTACAGATACCATCCCCTCCTGCTGCTTTGACAGAACACAAAACAATAACCTGGTACAAAGTACCAATAAAGAAAAGAAATTCACATGTCTCTGTACATGTACAGGCAACAGAGAAATTCTGTTCTGTCACCTGGACTAAGCCCCCTTTTGGATCTTCTCTGTTCACCGCGCATGCGCAGCCGACGAGGCGGTGACGTCGTCTGGGGGATCCGCCAATGAGCGGGACGGATTTTCGACCAATGAATTGAATGAGTTGTCGATGACGTTCCCCAATGAGTTGAACGGATTTGTCGATGACGTTTTCGGCGAAGGACGTACCGGGGAAAGGACAGCTCGGACAGTAACTAATGAACAGTATAATCGGGCGATCGAAGAAGTATTTAAAGGAACTGTATCGCGTATTATGTGTATGTTTTACGCGTAGTGCTGTTTTATTACATGTATCTCTCTGTCTTTATGTATGTATGTATGTATGTATGTATGTATGTATGTATGTATGTATGTATGTATGTATGTATGTATGTATGTATGTATGTATGTATGTATGTATGTATGTATGTATGTATGTATGAAACTTTAATTAGATTAAAGGTACTCGCTGAAGCGAAAAATCTGATTGTCATGTACTATTCTGGATAATAAATGTTTATACATACAGGCACTGAATTACTGAATATAGATTGATGATGAGAAAGTATAATGCGTTTGTTAAAAGTTAAATTTATTTGTCACATACATTATTATAGCACTGTATAATTGCAGTAAAGACATCAAATCAAACATACCAATAAAATATCTGTCAATTACAAACTGTCAATTACAGCAGACAGAACGTGTACATCACAGAACATGTAAGTCATCACATTTCTTATCAGTCATCAATCACAGCAGACTGTGAAATGTGTGTAAAAATTATGACATAGATCTTTTCAATGTCATAAAGCACAGCGGACAGTAGAATGTGTGTAAAAATCATCATTGCATCACATGTCTTGTCAATGTCAGTGAAAATTGTGACTCGCTACAGATATCCAGGCGAGTGTGGACCGGTGTTGCTGGTAAGCCTCCACACCACGTCAAGGTCCCAGTCCCGGTGGAGGGGAACTATTTGCACACACGAACTACACAGAAACAAACTACACCATCTGCCCCCAGAGCAGGAGGGTGTAAGCAGTTCTGGGAGCTCAACCCGGGTTCTTCTCCTGCTTCTCTCTCTGCCAGTTGTCTCTCCTGGAGCACCCGTAGGTCCGCCCGTGGCGGAAGTGGCCGGTCTCCTTCCGCCGAGGCTGGCCGCACTGGGTGCACCTGGGGGCTTCCCTGGTCGGTGTCGGGGGGGGCTGTGCGGCAGCGGGCGGACTGCGTGCAGGCAGGGCTGCTGACGGGAGGGGACGCTGTCTCGATGGCAATGTCGGAGAGAGAGCAAGGAGGGGGGGAGGGACGGGGAGCTGCCTCACCCTCTGCTGGGGCAGTGAGAGGCCCGGGAGAGGCTCTGTGGCCCGGGGCAAAGGTCCTGCTGCAGCTGCTGGAGGTGCGGCCAGGATAAAATACAGCGGCGGTGGCGGTGATTTAGGCAGAAGGGGTTGCTTTCCTGGTGCCGCCTGGCCAGTGCGCACCACCGCTGGTGCTGCCGCTGGTGGACCCACTCTGTGCACCAGCACTGGTGCCGGCGGTGGTGGTGGTGGTGCCGGCGGTGGTGGTGCCGGTGCTTGGTGTGCACCTGCTGCAGCGCCTGGTCCCGGTGCCAACAGAAGCCTCTCCTTCTCCCGCAGGGTTGCCGTGTACCTAAAAAAACACAAAACATAATTCAAGGACAGGCTTTAGTTTAGAATCCAACGGTGGTGATGTAGTTGAAACTGACTGTAGAGCTGTGTCTACCAACATCAAACCTACCACTGCGAGAGCGTCCTCTGGTTGATTTCGGCCAGCTGGATTGGCGCCCGAGCCATCAGCCATTGGCTGCCCAGCACAAGGTTGCGGATATGGTGGTAGTACTTCAGAATGTAATCCCACCTACCCCTCCTTAACCCCCGATGAGTGTAAGTGGAGGCGGAGTAGGTGAGACACAGTTCCGTGCACACCACTTCCATAATCCGGCTTGCGCTGGGGTTCTCCATCTACAAAGACATAAAACGACACACAAATGCAACATTAAGATGTGCTAAACAAGTATGCATGCATAAATGCATACACAGAGGTTTATGAAGGAAAATCAGGTGCAACACGCGCAAAAACAGCACACATGCTTAATAAATATACCCCAAAGTACACAAGAGTACACACAGTGGACAAGAGTATAAAAAGGGTAAAGTACCAGTAAAATCCTAATGCTGCACTAAACCAGAACTACATCAGGACTAAACCAGTACTAACACAGGACTAAAGGGGGTGGCACTTGGACTCTGAGGTTGTACTAGTTGTAGTAGTACTAGTACTAGCAGTAGCAGTAGCAGTATTTGTAGTAGTAGTAGTAGTAGTAGTAGTAGTAGTACTAGTTGTAATAGAAGTAATAGTTGTAGTTTCTATAGTGTTAGTAGTTGTTATAGTAGTTGTAGTACTGGAGCACTCCGCAGTTTTAACAGTGGGTGTCATTAGAAACATTTTTTTACAGTTTAAAAAGAGTAACATTTTGCTGTATGTGTGTATGCCTGTGTGTGTCAGTGTGTGTCTGTGTATACGTTTGTGTCTGTGTGCGGTTAGCACGAAGTAGCAACACTCGCTAGCGCTGTTGTCAGCGCACTAAAACAAGTTTATCACCGCGTGACAAAATAAGTCAAGATGCTAAACCAACAGCAGTGAGTGGGATAAATCTTACCTGATCGATAAAAGTAGCTTAGCCTCCGGAAAATCAGTTTTAATCTGCCGAGATTCGCGAACCAAGACTGGATAGCGACTGTTTCCGCAGGAGACACGCGCAGTAGAGCACGAGGTACGTCATCGACAAATTCGCTCACCATTGGTAGTCTGTCGTTGTCGTCACCGACAACTCGCGGTCTCATTGGAAGTTGTCGATGACGACTTCGACAAATGCCGTGCTACGATAGGTCGGCATACAGAGACTAAGGCGCTGCATATAGCGCAAAGCCAATTTGTCCATTTGACAGAACTAAATTTCTCCTTCGCTATGTATCCTCCCTGGACGACTGAGGCGTACACAAATTCTGTACATTATAGTCATTTATCCTGCCAACAACACCAAATGTGGTAAGGCGAGTGGATGACTAACTAAATATATTGCTAAATTAAATCAATAAAACCAACCACGCCACTGGGCATAGCCCAGAAAATAAATAGAACTAAACTAAACAAGAAAAGGGCACACAGATTGGTTCATTGCCTTTATTGACAAAGACAGTTAATTTACAAAAAGTAATGTGTAATTCATTATGTTTTTTCTTTTGGTGGGTTTAGTTTAAAGTATAAGCTGAACAGTCAGTGGATACATCTCCATACTGCACTCAGGTAAGAGTCAGAAGAATGCCATAAAACTGGAACAATTAGTTAAGACAGAAACAAAGACAAAAGCCAGCAGGGTGCTTCTATTTGGCAATTTCTATTTGTTTACTCTTGAATAGTATAATGTCACCTGTTGGTTGCTGACTCGTCTTTAATATGAGGAGAACATGGCACGAGTTATCTTATACATCTCTAATTCTTATCATTATTTAGTGTAAATGTATTTGTATACGTTTCTGTTTTGTTTGTGTTTCCTCAGGGGTCGATCTCACACTCTGGCTGTGGACAATCTAAACTGTGCGTACGGAGCCCAGTGTCATGTGACCCTTCCTCTTGCTCATGTCTGTTCAGTTCTATAGAAAGCACCTCCACACAGTTCAACTTCAGCCTCAGAGGAGAGACAGAGGGCTACGTGGCTCTGGGGCTCACCAGCATCAACACACAGGTACAGTTTTCAAAATTAGAAACTAGATACTAAAACGCTCACATCTGAATGTGTTTAGAATGATGTTGAGCTGTATCAGAACAAGTATAAGAGCACATAGACTAGTATACACCCATGGACCACTATGGAACCTACAGGACCACTGAGGATTACACACATGGGGATAGAAAAGAAAGTACTTTGATTTAATGTTAAAAATGACATTCTATTTTCTATTTTTTATTTATCATTGTGGCATAATTTTAGTGGAATCTAGGCAAATTTGCAGCTTTCTTGTCAAAAATAGTCAAGTGTGTGTGTCTTGGCTCCCATGGCCACAGCAATTTCAAGTACTATGTGACATCACACAAGACTGCCCTGATTACCCCGGCCCTCCTTCCCCCCTCACCTCTTTAGTCCTCCAGGTACTGCCCAGTTTAGCGTCTCTGAAATATGGTTGTGGGTGGAGTTGAGGTCTTTAGTCCCACTTTAAACTATTCCACTGAGAAGACAAGATGAATATCAGTTTTTCCTATTCTTAACATTGTACTTTGTGTTGAAATATCCAAAAGGTAAATTCACAAATGTTGAACCTGTTGTCCCTAGCCCCAGGGTCTTAGGGGCCCACAATTGGAACCTCTGCCTATTAAGTAATATTCAGGGTTGGGAGGGTTACTTTAGAAATGTATTCTGGTAAAGTTACTAGTTACCCCTTAAAATATGTATTCAGTAACGTAATCCAAGTACCATAATATTAAAGTAATGTAACTTGAATACTTTCAATTACTTTTGGATTACTTTAACACCAAATATCCTATAACAACAAGAAAATAAATATCAATAAAATGACTTACTTTTGTCCATTATAAAAGAAATTGAGGAAAGCTATTTTGGTCCTACAATGAAAGTGCACAAGTCTTGACCACATAGCACAGTTTATTAAGAAAGAAATAAGCTCCTTTTACATAGCACACATTATTTTAAACAAATCCAGTGGTCACCTTCAACATTTTCAACAAAAAGGTGTACATGTACAGAACAGTATACAACACAGAAATACAATGTGCTCATTACTCCGTAAACACAAAATTATCTTATTTTACTTTTTTAGAAGCACTCACAATTTGTAAACAAATCAGACTTTTTTTAAGTCCACATCAAAATGAATGTACAGTACTACAATTTAAGACCACAGAGAAAAGCTTACAATGCGAAACAATAGTAATAATAATAGCACAAATTAAAAGTCAAGCAGTGGTAGAGTATGCTTAATTCAGTAACTAATTAAGTAATATAATAATAACAATACCCATCATCATAAAAGTTATCATTAGTGGCACTAGTGATGGTTGTAATATATATATATATATATTTGAAGTAGATAAGTACAATTAAAAGTTTTTAGGAGGGCAAGTACATTTTCTGTGTGTAGTTTAAACAACTGTCATAACTATAAGCCAAGTGACTAGTAAACTAGTAAACAAGGTCACAGTTCATTTGTTAGTTTCAGTTTAGTGTTAGTTAGTCTAACACAGGGGTCGGCAACCCGCGGCTCCAGAGCCGCATGTGGCTCTTTCATCGTTCTGTCGTGGCTCCCTGTGACTTTGGAAAATAATAATGAGTATTTAATTACATTGCATTTTTATTTTTGTTTGTTTGTTTTTAAATGTAAATCTAAAATTGTAGATAATGGTAATCTTGTAACATTTAAATAAAACGTTTTGAATGTTTTTGTCGCTCAAAACATGCATCAAAGCCGCCGATGTGCGTCACCCGCACACACTGGCAGCCCGGACTTACCGGACTTATTTTCGGCCCAGTGATGAATAAATCCAAGAAAAGAAAAGTTTCTGAAGAAAACAGAACGCTTAATGCTACATGGGCAGATTCATTTGCTTTCACGGCTGATGAGACTGGTACACGCGGTACACGCGACAGTGGATAATTTAAGTTTGGATTTTTATTTCCTACGAGGAGGACTCAAATAATAATGTGTTTAATGCAGCTTTGCGCACATTTGTTTACGTTTTACAGAAGCGAAACTTAAAACCACATGGCTAATTTGCATAAACTAGAAGCACTGAAAAAACAGCTCGCTCCTTGTGCCGCTGATGCGGTCAGCTTCTGTCGGACTAAAGGGCAGGACTCAGTGGAATATGCGTGTTCTTTCTGTGACTGAGGGATGTTCTGCCTATGGTGAGTCTGTTCTGTGCTTCTATCGCGTTGGAGATGGTTCATGTTAAACTTTTCAGAGATTATACGTGTGCAGGTCGTACGTGTGCAGCGCAGTTCTTTATTTCACTCATGCACTTTATTTATGTTGCTACTGTTGTGATGAAAAGACTGAAAGGTGTAAATAATTCTCTTAAGACTCGCGCTTATGAGCTGTAGTGGAGGATGGTGCTTGTTGTAGTCTGTTTTCTGGGAGTTGTAGTTTTGCCTGTAGTTCCTCTGGTTAGCGCTGGTTTAGAGTCAAAAGGGTTTTGTGGCTCCGGGTGTTTCGGTCCAAATGGCTCTTTGAGTATTTAAGGTTGCCGACCCCTGGTCTAACAAGTGCATGTTGCAGTTGTTGTAATATCTACGATATTACAACAACTGTCAATGTCGAAGCGTGTTTTGCAAAAAATGCCACCCAGTCCCCAGCATCACCACATTCAGTCCCAAAATAGTTTTAGAGGATGTAATAGGACCTGTATTAACAGGTTCGCTAGCTAACTAGTTAATATTAGCAGTCTTACCTGTAAATGTTTCTTCAGATTGGAAGTAGAGTCCTTGGACGGTGACAGGTGTTTCACAGCTGGAAGGCACAGTTTGCATTGGTGGTGTTCCCCTTGTCTTCTGTAAAAATAAAATGATGGCGAAATTTCCACCTGCTAAATGCGTTTTTCGCGGTCGAAGCCATGATGCCAGTTGCAAGTTTGTTCCATAGTCACTACTGCCAGACGACGTGAAGTGAAGTGTCGCAGTGCGCATGTCTGTATGACAGTTTGTTCTGTTTTCCCTCCATCTCCAGTTTGAAAACATAAATAACATAAAGTGCCTTCAAATTGTAATCCAGCTAAATAATCCCCGTTTTTACTAAATGTAACTGTAATCTGAGTACGTCTTCTTTCCTTGTAACTGTAACGGAATACAGTTACCTTTTTTTGTATCCTTTTACTTAACGCCGTTCCATGTATTCCGTTACTCCCCAAGCCTGGTAATATTAGAGAGGGGCTCATGTGAGGTTTCTTCTCCCAGGCCCTCAAATTTCTGTCAACAGGCCTGATTAGACCCATTAACTTCTTGTATTACCATCTGTATTAAATGGTAATGACGTATAGAATCTTGTGATGTCATCTGAAACTATAGTACTATTTGTAATGCATACCCATAATACTCCTTCTGTGTGTAAACATGATCATTACCTTGTGTATTTCTCTGTTTATTTTCCCCCCGAAGGAAATTTCCAAGTTTTTTGTTTGTGGAAAGACATATGACTCCTTCTTCTTCATGACAGCACAAAGGAACAACAGCCTCCAAAATGCCACACTCACCATAACGAACACGGTGAGATTTTAGGTTAAATTTATTGGAAATTAGAAGCAATAATCTGTAGTATAATTAGGTACAGATCTTAGAGAAAAGAACTGGTTTGAGAGGCTAGGAGGGACAATCCAGCTTTGAACAGAAATGGAGGGCTCAGACATCAACTGTCTCCTAATTACAGCTCCATCCTCAGACCTAAATCAAACTACAGAAAACAATAGTGACAGTCTGTATGCTCAGAGGTGTGAGAGCCTCCATCAGGAGCCTGAGTGATTCTGCTAATATGACTCAGACACAGTCCCCACTCCGTGGAGTTCAACAGACCGAGCTCACAAACACAAACCGTAAACAAATATGGTGTTAGTTTCAAAGTAGTTTCAGTGTATTTAGCGCCCCCTTCGGGCAGATATAAGGCAGTGTCCACCAGCGTCTGACCAGAACTGAAGAAGCAGCTTGGATGAGCTGAGAAACGTATTCGACCAAATAAACTCTGTCCAGTTGACAGAATTGAAATTTTCTTTTTCCATCAATAATCTGTAGTGGTTGCAGGTGTAGTATAAGTAGCAGTAATAGTAGCAGTAGTAATGTAGTAGTAATAAGCAGTAGTAGTAGTAAGGCAACAGAGTAGAAGTAGTATTAAGTTGCATTTACTTGAATAACATGTTACATTTGTACTTTTAGCTGTAGTAGTAGTAGTAGTAGTAGTAGTAGTAGTAGTAGTAGTAGTAGTAGTAGTAGTAGTAGTAGTGGTGGTAATAGTGGTGGTAGTGGTAGTAATAATAGTAGTAGTAGTTCTAGTTGAAGTAGTAGCAGTAGCTGTAGTAGTAGTATTAGTAGTAGTAGTAGTGATAGTAGTGGTGGTAGTAGTAGTAATAATAGTAGTAGTTCTAGTTGAAGTAGTAGCAGTAGCTGTAGTAGTAGTAGTAGTGGTAGTGGTAGTAGTAGTGGTAGTAATAATAGTAGTTCTAGTTGAAGTAGTAGTAGTAGTAGTAGTAGTAGTAGTAGTAGTAGTAGTAGTAGTAGTAGTAGCAGTAGCAGTTGTAGTTGTAGTTGTAGTAGTAGTAGTAGTAGTAGTGGTAGTGGTAATGGTAGTGGTAGTAGTGGTAGTGGTAGTAGTAGTGGTAGTAATAATAGTAGTAGTACTAGCTGAAGTAGTAGCAGCAGCTGTAGTATATTTATTCATTGTGTGTCTTTTCCTCAGTCTGTTTCAGAGATCAGAGGTGAAGCTGAAGGAAACGTGACCAGTTGTCTGTTCAAGGTCCAGAGAGACGACTTAAAGACTCGGAGCTCAGACTCTGAGTTTGAGGTGATACTCGGAACTGGACCTGTCAGTGGAAGTAAGTCCTGATCACAGACTGTATAAAGAAGTGGACTAAGTGTGACGTCACCCACAGCGTTCAGCTCCACTCAAATGAAGCTCGTGATGCTAGCGGTTACAGGAGCGAATTTAGAGCCAGACTCTATATTAGGAATAGTTTGTTTGTCATGTAAAACAAACAAACTATTCCTAATATAGAGTCTGGCTCTAAATGTTTGGGTTAAAACAAACATTTTAAGACCAAAATGACGAGGCTCAGCAGCAGCAGTTACAGAGTTACAGACAGAGGAGTGACAAGATCCCAGTGTAAGTGAATGGGAGCCAGGGTCAGAAGGAGCCGCTCACATCCTCCTCTCCTTACTGAGAGGAGGAGACAGGATAACAAAAAACACTTCACACTTGTCCTGTATATATCACTCATTTTATTATTTTCTCCTTTTTTTCTCAGCTGCTCTTGGTCTGCTGAATGTGGTACTGAAAACTGGATTTCTGGATGTGACCAAAGCTAATGCAGTTGGACGAGCAGTCTGTCCCTTGACTCTGCTCTCTGCTCTGATACTGCCCATTCTGTTAACTCTGGCTCTCATTAAATAAAACTACAATTAAAATACATAACCACCAGGTACTTTAGAATGTGATATTTTGCTTCAGTATAGATTTTTTTTTTATTGTAGTAGTTTTTTTTATTGGTTTACAAAGCTCTTAACGGTCTTAGTCCTATTTATTTATCTGATCTGCTTTTATCATATGAGCCCTCTCGGACCCTCAGGTCCTCAGGTCTCGTCTTTTAACTGTCCCAAAATCCAAACTAAAACTCACGGTGAGGCGTTATTCAGTTTTTACGGCCCCCGTCTGTGGAACAGTCCACCTGAAGATTTGAGGTCCGCTGCCAGTGTTCATATTTTTAAAAGTAAACTCAAAACTTATCTTTTTAATTTAGCTTTTAATAGAAACTAATTTCATTTAAATTAAATTATTATTATTATTATTACTACATTTGTTTAAAACTAAATTATTATTATCTATAGGAGCTTTATGTTTTTTACTATAACCTTCAGGAGCTTTATGTTTTATATTTTTGTCTAAATTGCTGTATATATGGATCAAACAATGGGGTGGGGGTGGGGTTGTTTTTAATCATTGTCATTTTTCTGTTCTGTATGAAAAGTGTTCAGTGCTATACAAATAAAGTTTGACTGATTGACTTTAAAGGTGCACTGTGCCACTTTTCTAGAGGGGGTCTGATATTCACTCGTCTCTGTGGAGATTAGTACATGATACTAAAATTTCAAACTCAATTTCGATACTAACCCATAGACTTGATACTCAATACTGACTCTGATACCACAGTGTAATAATAATTAAAAACACTCTTTCTTTAGACAATAGAATGTGATTTTCCACATTAAATCCTAGTACTTTCTTTCTTATCCCCATGTGTCCTTATATGTGTGTAATCCTCAGTGGTCCTGTAGGTTCCATAGTGGTCCATGGGCGTATACTAGTCTATGTGCTCTTATACTTGTTCTGATACAGATCAACATCATTCTAAAGACATTCAGGAAAGGTTCTGCTCTGTCCTGTCAATGGGACTTTTTTAGTATCGATACCTGTGAAAAATTAGTATCTAGTTTCGATATCTCATTTTTGATACTGTTATTGCTTTCACTGTATGGCATTATTCAACTAAGAGTGTGTTTATTTCTGGATTCCTACTATGAGCTGTGTTGCCTCTCCACAGATCTGACCTGGAAATTGGCAAGCTGCTTGTCTTTATGCAGATAGGTATATACTGCATAGAGAGAGTTTAATTCATTAAGTCATATCGTGGACCATTCTGAGGCAATAACATCTCCATGGAGACAAGTAGGTGGTGGACCCTCAGACAGAAAAGTTACATAGTGCACCTTTAAAACATTTCTGATTTTTGCTCAATTAAAGCAATACTCATTAACATGTTTGTCACTAGGAAATAAAAACTACAGTTGCTTCAAAGGGTCAAAAAATGAAGGTATCCATTGGTTTCAGAACGATGACAAATGAGGACTGTTGCCATGACAATAAAGAATTTAAAACTAAATATCTAAATCTTATGAATTGTGAGAAGTCCTCAAAATGGCGGCTATAACTAAAAGCATAAAGTTCACTTACAAAATTAAAGTGATTGAAATTTTTATAACTACAATTCTTCATACTGTGTGACCTTTAACATAATTCTGTAATATCCATTTCCTCACTTTTTCAACACTGCATTCATGTATTTGTTTGTTATTAAAGTCACTACATTTTAAGTCATTTTTAAAGATGTCCTTTGTACACTGAACCTTTGTCTGTGGTTATGTTAGTTATTTTTTTCTGTTCAGTTTTTGTTTTGTATAAAATGTATTCTCATTTTAAACTAAATTATTTTTGTGTTCAAATGTAAAATAAACGTTTACGTCACTCATTGTTGTCACTGAACTCTGACTGGCTGTAGCTCAGTTGATTGAGTGTTTGTCCACTGATCCAAAGGTTGAAGGTGTGATTCCAGCTCCCACAGATGAACGCTACTGTTGTGTCCTTGGGCAAGACACTTAACCCACCCCGTCCCGTGTGTGTGTGTGTGAATGGGTAAGTGGCTCCTTGAAGTCTTAAAGTGTTTTGAGTGCCTTGAAGGTGGAAATGTGCTCTAAAAATTTGACTATTTACTTTTGACATTTTTTTGAACCTGACATGACACAGCCGTGAAGTGAAAACTTGAGGATTTGAAAATAAAATATTTTGTATGTCTTCCAAATGTAGAAAGTAGTAAAGAAAGAACTTTTAACTGGCAGTGTAAATTGTGACTGGTAGTGTAACTGGATTTGAACAGTTAAAACCACCCAAATTCAAGTTTAATTTTCACATTTTATTGCAATTTATTCCTTTACAGTCAAACTGAAATCAAACAGTATAAAAACAGACAAACAAGAGACACACAATTTGACAACGACAAAGAGCGAAAAACATTCAGATTTTCTCCTCAAAGCTAAAAACACTTCCGAATCGCGTCTGTCGAGTTTTCGCCTCTAACTTTGACCCTCCATGACCCCAGTAAAAACATGGAACTACAGCTAGATCTCTGGTACAATGTCGTCACAACGCAAAACAATATATCTACAAAAAGTTAAAACTACTTTAATTCAGAATCATGATTTGAGTACTTTTCCTATTAGACATGTTTTAAAACCTATTTTAAAGCTGCATTGTGTAACTTTTCTGGTGTGGAGGGTCTGTCATATGCTTTTCTCCATGGAGATGTTATTGCTTTGTCTGGAATGTTTCAGTGTGGCATTAAACCTTTCTATCTCCACCAAACCAGACCAAGTTACAGGTCAGATCTGTGGAGAAGCGACCCCGCTCACAGTCAGAATGTTTTCAGTCTGTTTTTCTAGGTATTTTTGAGCTCTAAAACCACCTGTAATTGAATAAATGTAAAGTAGAGCTGTTTAATCTCATACTGTGGAACATTCCAGGCAGAGCAATGACATCTCCATAGAAACAAGCAGGTGATGGACGCCCAACCAAAAAGTTACACAGTGCACCTTTAAAGGATTTGCCTTCAGTACATTGTCAGTGGAATAAAAAAAAGCTTATACAGGAAGTAGAGTATCACCAGCTTAATATAATGGGAAATATACAGAATTAAGTTACACAATCTCAATTTAATAGGAAAATAAATACAAGAAAATATTCACTAGTCATGAAAAGAGCTGCACAACGTTTCGCAAAAATATTGTAACCAGCTAAAGCAGTAGCCGTCATATGAAACTACATTAAGAAGACCTATTGTGCTGGTTCCTGCTATATCGTTATAATCTATGACAACAGTGGGTCATGGCAATATTCATGTAAGACGACCTAATAAAAAAAACAAGTGCACTGATTTCTGTGTTAGAAAACTGCGGTGCCCAATGGGAGCTGACGTCACTGTAAACGTCATCACAACAAAGCGCCCGTGTAGCTGTCGGCACCTCTGATGGATAGCTGCACGTCACACTAGCGGGTACAGAGTTTTTTCTCATTTGCACCAAAATGACAACACGACGCTGCCGAATCCTACGTGTATCACAGGTTAAGAAAATAAAATTGAAGAGTGAAGTAAGTACGTCACAGTGGGCGTGCACTGGGGACGGTGAAAACACGAGTTGATTGGCAAAAGGTATCTTGAGAATAAGTGATTAGATTAGTCAAACATGCACAAATCACTCCAAATACAACTTGTAGAGGGCAAATGAGAAGGAAAGCAACTATAATATGTTTAAAAGCTCTGAAAAGTCCATTTTGCACGATAGGTCCACTTTACGTTTATTTACCCATCATTTTCTATGTTTTTTGAATCTGCTTTAGACAAAGTTTTGATTTTGACAAAGCTAACTATTGACTTAAACCAAAAATGCCAACGTCTTACAGGTGCAATGCAAAACTTTTCTGGTGGATGGTCTACGTAGATTTGTCTGGATGGTTCCACAGTATGGCATTAAACTTGTGGAGATAAACAAGTGGCTCTGCCTGGCTAAGTAACAGGTCAGATCTGCGGCGAGGCAAGCCTGCTCACAGTACGAACTAAATGCTAGATGGACACATTTAATGACACACTGTGAAACGTTCCAGGCAAAGCAGTAACATCTCCATGGAGACAAGTGGTGGATCCTTTACCAGAGAAGTTACACACTGCTCCTCTAACTTTAGTAAACTGTTTTTCCAGTAATAATTGTGAATCATCTTAATGCATGGGAACACAATGTAAATTAAACAAGTTAAAGACTTAGGTAGGTGATAAAGTTACGCAGTGAATCTTTAAATGAAACTGAACTCGCCATGTCAAAAAGTGTACTACAATATGAATAAAAATACGCACTACCATCACAATTCAATCAGTATTAAAATACAGCTGTTGAATCTCATATTTTTGTCTCATTTTGTGCAGCCCTAATCACAGTCAAACTCAAATTAATATAGTTTCTCTGAATTCAAGTAATTTAAAGTCCGTAGATGTTGAATTTTGCAGTGTCGGCCCAAAAGGAGGAGAGCGAAGGAGCTGCATGCTTCATTTGAGCAGCTGTATCTACAATGAGTGCAACGCAAAACAGAACCAGCCAAACAGATAAAACAACCTCAACTCTGAATTTGAATTTTAGACTAGTTTAGATTCTGTACTTATAATGTTAATATCATTATTTTTCACTTTTTAAATTCTTTCTTTCTTTATAATTTAAGCATCAGCAAAACAGCAAGTTCAATGTTTTTTTTTTGTTTTTGTTTTTACATGTTAACTGTACAAAGTGGGTTTTCCAATTGCATCTTGGGGAAAAAAAAAAAAAAGGTAAATATTGGTACAGGTTTATTGAAGTCATTTTTTGGTGGAAGGTCAGCTAACTGTATCCATAAAAGTGTTTTGATTTGCCTGAAATGTTCCACAGTCTGGCATTAAACATATCTGTTATGTATTATTCAAGTACACATGTATTTATTCTAACTCAAATTATTGTGAATAGGCTCACTGTTCTATTGCTCAAACTGCAACTCTTGTCTCCATGGAGATTGACACGCTAAATGCCATACTGTGGAACATTCCTATCAAAGCACTCCACATTTCCATGGAGACTGTACACCTGAAAATTTACATTGTGTGCCTTTAACATTCTGCTTAGGTTTAGACTGATCTGATATGTTTGACTGGTTTGAAAAAGCAGCCAATGGAGTAAGAAAAATTTCACTTCAGATTAATTTGCAGTCTTCACGAGAAAATTTTTTCCCCAAGCCAAGTTATCTTGAGGCTCCTATCCGAATATTCAGACAGACAAACTTGACTTAAGTCAAGTGGAACTCTAAGTTAGGCAAAACTATTAAAATGAAGTAAAATGTTGTGATTTCATTTCATTTTATCTGAATGGAGGGTTCTTTTTTGCAGAGTGAGGGCTGGCCCCGTTGGAGCGCGCTCAGTAGCGGCTGTGGTTTGGAGCATGCTCAGTAGGGGTGTGTTTCGGAGCATGCTCGGTTGTGTTGTTTATGTTTAAGAGTCGTCTCCGTTGATGCTGTCGCCGTCGTCGTCTCCCTCCACGTGCTCCCCCTCCTCCTCCTCTTCCTCCTCCTCGCGCCCCTGACTCTTCACCTGCAAAAGAGGAAATAAGAATGAGTTCAAAATAATGGAGTGAGTGAATAGTGGAGTGAGTTTTGGTGTAGAGCCACAGAACTGCATCATCAAATCATGACGGATGTCAGGTTTATTTGGTTAAATTGATAATTGTGATAATTATTATATTGTGACCAAAATTAAGAATTTAAAAATAAAGTTCAAAACTTCAAAATATTGAAAAATTTTGACGGTCAATCGCACACAAATTTGATTCTGACACCCCTGAACACTGAAAAAGTGGCTAAACCTCTTTGTCAAAGCCTGGTCTCATCAGATCTCAGGCAGGGCCGGGTCAGTACTTGGATGGGAGACCGCTGGGAATATCAGGTGCCACAGTGGGACACCACTGGCAAAAACTGTAGTTGTGTCCTTCAGCAAGACACTTCACCCACATTGCCTAGTATGAAAGTGATGTGTGTGAGTGATTGGAGGGCCCAATGGTGCAGATTGGCAGCCTCACATCCCTCAGTCTGCCCGTAGGCAGCTCTGGCTACAATACAAGCTCACCACCGAGTATGAACTGAATGAATAATGCACCAAATTGTTAAGCGACAAGCAAAAGTGTGATTTCTTGGCTTGTTCTTCTGTTGTGATGCTTTGATCAGTCAGATTTAAATATCTGTCATGATGCGAGAGCCATCCCAGATTGATGTGTCACTATGAATTCAGTTCTTTCTACACATTTATCAGTCTGAGCCGGGTTAGAGTGGGACCAGTTGTCCTGTTTAAGGTCCAAATGTAAGACCGCACTCACCAAATCCTCTTTTTCCTCTGTTGCTGTGAGTCACTGGAATAATCTGCCAACAGAGTCTCAAACCTGCACAGGTTTTCAAATGTTTGCACGTCTGACAAAGAAGTGGCTGATCTCTGAACAAGTTTGTACACATTACAGATGAGTGTGATTTGAACAATTAGTAGGATGTAGAGTGTGTGTGAGTGTGTGCAAATGTTGGAAGAGGGTGGAAGAGGCTATGGGTGCATGTGGTTGCGTGTCTGTTGTATGTTGTTTTTACAATAGTATTTCAACACTGTGATCCTAAGTAATATATGTTTGAATGTATTTTTGAACAGTTTATCTCACTTTATACACTGAAACTGTATTTTAGTATTTCCCCAGTCTGCTGAGGGACTACAGGTGGAAATGAGCGTTCCTGCTATAACCTGCACCAGCATCTTTCCTATGACTTCTGTCTTGGTTCATGTATTGTTGAGCACTGTCCCTGTACAAATAAAAAACATACCATACCACACCATGATAAACCTTTGGGTTGTGTCTGAGTCGTGTCTCACCTCTTCTTCCTCGAGCAAGTCTCCCTCCTCCTCCTCCTCTTCCTCCTCTGAGTCGTTGAGCTCTTGACTGTCTCGGTCTCTCTTCAGATCCATGTTTTTACTGGAGTGAGGAGGAGACGTCACCTCCCCCGGCTCAGTCTTGTTGCTTTTACCGTCTGTGAAAGCAAAAGAACATTATAATTAAAGGGCCAATATGACACTATTTTCTGATATGTGTTCTAATGTTTCCTTATCACAAACAGACCTGGAGTTGTGTTTTGTTTCATTCACACATGTTTAACTCAAATTCTGCAAATTTAGGCTGAGTTCTTCTCTCAAACTGAAAACACTCTGTTCCACCTTGTGATGTCATGTGGTAATACAGGAAGTGCTCCACTGTGTTTTTAAACTCCATACACCTTCACTAAAATCATCTGGATGATTTCAGCCCTGAAATTGATAACTTAAATAGTTCATTTGAAAACTATCACTTTATGCCATCACAAGGTGGAACAGAGCATTTTGAGCTTTAGAAACGTAGACAGACTATAATAAAGAATTATTCAAGCAAGACACAGTTCCAGGTATGTTTTTGAGAAGATAACAACATTATAACACGCCCTAAAGCTCACAATAATCCATTTTGTGTAATATAGGACCTTTAATGCGGTGGACAGTGTATTTTCTGACCTGACTTCTTGCTGTGGTCCTTCTCCATCCGCTCCAGTGAGTCCAGCAGGTCGTCCACTTTGCTCTTGATCTGAGTCAGCTCCCGTTTGATGGTCTGCAGCTCGTCCACTTTCACTGGGAAGCCAGAGGTGTGAAAGAAAAAAATACAGTTAAACCCAGAAGTATGCTTAAAAAACATTTTATCAGCTTTCTTTCTTTAATTCAGACAATGGTGTGGCAGTATTCTAGAGCTGTAGTCAATTCAAGAAATTTTTAGTAAAGACCTTCCTGTTGATCAATTAGAAGATTAAAAAGTAAAAAATACCAAAAAATACTAAAGGATTAATGCAAGGCGTCAATATCCCCACACATTTAATAGTGTTAAACAGTAGAGTGGACAGTACTGGTTCTGGAGGAGGTGCGCTGGCTGCTCTTAGAGGAAGAGGAGAAGCTGCTCTTCGTCCTTCGGCTGCTGCCTCCGCTCAGGCTCACTCTGGGGCGTTTGGACGGGATCACGGCCCGAGACAGAGGAGGGGGAGGGGCAGGCACACGAGAGGGGTACGAGTACATTCTACAACAGATAAACAAAACATCACACGTTAGAAACACTATACAGACTCAAGATTGTTAGAAAAGAATCATGGCGTACAGAACATTAAAGGTGCACTGTGCAATTTTTCTTGGAATGTTTCTCAGTATGGCATTAAACAAATATCTTACATGCATTCAATTACAAGAGTGTTTTAACCTGGCTCTCATCAGATTGATATGTGTAGCTGAACGAATAGAGTTCTACACATGACGGAACAAGCAAAAATTATTACTATTATTTCTGTTAAAATAAGCCAAGCTACGTTTGTCAGAGTCGCCATGTGTGTTTTGGTTTGTTCAGCGATCCCCTGTGATTGGTCAGTTTCGAATTCTCAAGAGTTGTGAACGCTCTAAAACCACTAGAATTCATCTTGCTGGTGGGGCTCTGTAACTTGAACGGCTTGTCTCCATGTAGATAGGCAAGTTTAATGCCAAAGTTTGGAACCTTCCAGGCAACGCAGTGACATCAGGACAACCAGGACAACCTGGTGGTGGACCTGCCACCAGGAAAGTTACACAGTGCATCTTTAAAGGTTCTGTTTCCAGTCCAGCCCCCATGTTGTACAATAAAACATTTTCACAGTTATTAATGATGCATACGAAGAAAATGTTTAAATACTTCATATCAGCATCACCAGGAGAGCGGTCCGCAAGAAGGCTGAGGAGAAAAACTTCAATTAAGCTGTGCTGCTGTTTGAATGTGAGACACGGAGAACCAAAGAGGAGACAGAGACTACTGTCTGAAAAATGGTGCTTTATATCATCATTGTGGTATTGCAACTGGTATAGAGTCTTTTCCTTAGTATCAAATTCAACTTTGAAATTTTCGCATTGTGAAAACACTAACCCGCCACTGCCGCCTGCACAGTGAAACTCACCTGTCGTAGTAATCTCTTTGAAAGTCGTAGTCGAGGTCAAACGAGGAACTGCTGCAAAACATAAAAACAACATCTGAGTGAAGAGAAAGGCTCTCGTGTTTAAAACTCAAATACAGTGATTAAACTGATGTCCTCACCTGTACATGTCTCCTGCTGAGCGCTTGGTGGTTTTTGACCGGTGTGGTTTGGGCTCACCCGCCAAATTTATATCTAACAATAAAAATGTTATGGTTAAAAAATGTCAAAAGGTATTTGATTAAAGGGCCCATATTATGTTTCCCTGATCTATGTTATAATGCTGTTTCTTCATCAAAAACATATCTAGAGTTGTGTTTTGTTTCATTCACACATGTTTAACACACAAACCCTGCAGATTTAGGCTGAGTTTTTCTCTCAAACTGAAAACACTCTGTTTCACCTTGTGATGTCATGTGGCAATACAAAAAATGTTCCACTGGGTTTTTAAACTCCACACATCTTCACTAGAATCATCTGGATAATTTTAGCCCTAGAATTGTTCATCTCTACTGAACAAAATGTAAAAGGAGCTGTTCACTTGAAAACTATTGCTTCATGACATCACAAGGTGAAACACAGCGTTTTGAGCTTTAGAGATGTTATAACAGACTAATAAGATACTTAAATATCTATAATAAGATTACTTAAACATGTGTGAATGAAACAAAACAAAACTCCAGGTCTGTTTTTGAGGAGGCAACAACATTATAATATGATTTGCATAATATAGACTGTTTAAAGGTGCATTGTTTAACTTTTCTGGTGGAGGGTACGTCAAATGCTTGAGATGTTATTGCTTTGTCTGGAATGTTTCACAGTGTGGCATTAAACCTTTCTGTCTTCATGGAGACCAAACCAGACGAAGTTACAGGTCAGATCTGTGGAGAGGCGACCCCGCTCACAGTCAGAATGTCTGTTTTTCTAGGGATTTTTAAGCTATAAAATCACCTGTAATTGAATAAATGTAAAGTAGAGCTGTTTAATGTCATACTGTGGCATTATTCCAGGCAGAGCGATGACATCTCCATAGAAACAAGCTGGTGACGGGCCCCCAACCAAAAAGTTACATAGCGCACCATTAAAGTGACGCAAAATGCAAAATCTTCAGTCTTTACCAAGGACTTGCCCCACGATCATCCTTCCGTCCTCTCCGGCCACAGCTGCTCGTGCGTTCCTCTCGTTAGCGTACTGGACGAAGGCGTAGCCCTTGTGCACGGAGCAGCCCACGATCTTCCCATATTTGGAGAAAATGGCCTCCACGTCGGCCTTGGTGACGAGCAGCGTGTTGAGGTTCCCAATGAAGACGCGAGAGTTGAGGGAGCGCGGGTCGGTTTTGTTGGTGACATTGCTGCTGGCCATGAGGCTGGAGGAGGTGGGCGAGCGACTGAGGGAGAGCCGACAGAAAAAATAAACAGAAATAAAACAGGTTTAAGTGAGATTTAAAAAGATGAAACTGGAGAGTGTGAGGAGGAGTGATCTGGAAGAAAAACAAAAAGGTTAAATCCATCCGAGTCCTCAAAGTAAAAAAAAAAAAAAAAAAATTAAAAATCTGTGTTTGATCAGAGCTGGAAAAGGTGGCTGCAAAAACTCTTCAAAAATAATCCATGTAAACAAGAATAGTACATAAATCTATAACGGGAAGGGCAGTATGATGGTGTAAGAGTGAAAGGTCTCTCAGAAGCACTTTCAGGCAGCCAGCACTTTGCAGTGAGATCATACTGGGGCTGTTCTACATGCATCTCTGGGGCGAAATGTTCAGCTGTTACCATGGTGGCACAACAAAGCTTGTGACTGTCATTTTATGTGTGAGAGACTGGTTTAACAGCACAAATCAGCTCAGATTTTGTAGTTGCAACTAATCCAACTTTCAATTCTAATTCTAATAAAGCTCAGGTTAAAGTCCAACAAGCCTCAGAGCAGTGCTTACGGTTAGCATCACACCCTCAGGGAATATTGATGACATCAGCTGCAAAGTATCAATATAACGCTACTAAACTGTGACCAATATTCTAGAATTGTATTATTTTTTTGTCATATTGCCCAGTGCCCCCTTTAAGGCTAAAAACAAAAAGCATTGCACTTTTAAAAACAAAACAAAACATGAACACCGGCATTCATCCGTGTAAACTGGCTCCTCGACATTTCAGTTTTAAGGTTAAAATTTAAAAAGTGTCCAAAAATAAACATCTTCTGAGTCCTGAGAAAGAAAAGGGTTAGTGAGGCATTCAGTTCATAACCCAAAGCAGTTGTAGTTAAGTCTGTATTGGTCCATGGAGCTCAAGAGTCCCACCCACTTCAATGTCTACTCTTGTTCCAGAAGTTAAGTTAATTTTCCATAATTTTTCCCATAGACCTTTCGAAAAATTAAAATATTAAGAGTTGCAATGCGGAGGCTAAGCAGCTATGTGGTAACTAGTATCCACGTGTCCAAAAAGTCCAAAAAGCACATTTAAAACGCAAGATAACTGAATAAAATTATAGGTCTTGTGGTCATTAGTTACCACAGAGCTGGTTAACCCTGAGCAACCTTTCAAACCTTAATTTTTTTTTTTCTGAAAGTCTATGGGAAAAATGAATAGGAAATTTATTTCCAGAACCGGGGGGTGGGCAGTCACTGTTGAGATCCATTAGTTACATTACTTTTAAACCAATGAAAAGATGTGATGAACTGCACATCAGGCTGGGTATCTTTCAGTAGTTTGCAGGTACTGGTACTTGAATGATATCTGGTTTTCAATATACTTGCATGGTACTTTTTAAAAACCTATTTCTGTGTCAAAGATCCTGTACCTGATTTAAATGTATTCTGGTTAAGATGCTACATCCTGCATTGTGTGATAAAAGCTGCTAAATCAGAAAAAATTAAGTATAATCTATTTATTATACAAAGTTATTACCTGAAAAAATGCTAAGATAGAAGCTACTGAAAAGCTCTCCTTTTTGTCCAATCAGACTCCTTGTTACTAAGAATCATGGGAAACCAACTGCCTGACACTATCCCTGGCACTTGATTCTTTGTCAAAAATATTGAAAATCAGATACTAATCGAAACTAGATACTCATGTAAGCAAGTATCAATACTGAAAAAAAAAATCATACTGGATAAAATGACAACTTTCTCTTGAGTTTTATCAGAACTAATGTAAGACCACATGGTATAATGAACAAATACTATTATTTTGTGTTGAAAATCACAATATTTTCTGAAATAGAGCATATAAAACTACAATTTGAGCATAGAATATAGTGTTTATTCTTTAGTATCGAAATTGAGTTTTAAATTTTTGTATAGTGACACTAACCTGTAGTGCCTTAACTTTTTTTTAATAGTACCCAGCCATAACTGCAGCCATCTTTTCTATACATTTCATTCATTTAACCTATAATGTTATTGCAGTTGTCTGTTAGATTAGATACAGGCAACTCTTAAGCCCCCAACACCACTGAAAACTTTTACATTACATCGTTATAAACAGCAGCCCCACAATAAGCCCAGAGCGTCAGTGAAACATGTAAAACAGTGCCCCCCAGTGGACAGGGAGGGAACCGTGGCACTCACTCCATGATATCGCAGGGGGTCGTCTGAAGCCTGCGTCTGTGTGGAGCTGTGCCGTGGACCTTCAATGCGCTTCGATTTTACTGAGGTGACAGAAAACACACCCCAGTCAACTCAAAACAAATGGAAATACCATCCCCAATACATGCTACTCACTACGGGACCACTAGGGGGAGCTATGGGTGTGTCTAATGATGCTTAAACAAGGGGACAAGACAAGCTTTATATAGCATTACTAAGGGCTGAGAGACTTTGGAAATAAATGTAATGTGATTTTTCTGTGATATGATCAAGTTATTTCTAAGATTTCAGTGATAAAATTAAAAATTAGGATCTCGTGCACATGGTAAACAACTCCAGAAGCATTAACATCTGAGAGAAGACTGAAATCTGAACTGACAAACTAATACAAGAACCCCATGTGTTTCAGAACATGTTTGTAGAGGTCTAAACTACAGATATAACCTGATTTTTCTATAAAGAAAGAATATTGTGTTCTCTCCAGGGAAATTTCTATTATTGAAATAATCGCAGCCTTTGTGATTTGGTAAATTGTACCAGCTCAAAAATGTGATTCTGATTTGATTGCAATATATTGTGCGGATGGATAGAATTTATAGCAGGGTTTAAAACTTGGACCTCAATGTACTGATTAGAAGTGCCATGTAGTTCATGTGCAATGTTCTTTCAGTAATGTATTGAAACCTGATCTGTGTTCAATGACTCTGTGGCGTTATATCATATTATTTCAACAGGAGCTCAATTATTATTCAATTCTATGTGTGGAAGAGCAGTGGAGGGATGCTGGTTTATGGGGAAACCAGCAGATTTATGAATGCATGTTTAAGATGGCAAACTAGCACTTGGTCAAAGTGCAGTGCTGAGGAAAGACATGGAGGGGGTGTCACAGTGACGTGTTGAAGAAAAACAGTCTGTAAAATAAATGTATGTGAACAGGTGTGTTGAGAGGGGCTGTGAGGTGATTAGTACTGATGTTCTACTGTTAAACAGAGCCGCAGGCCCTTACACATGTGTGTTCATGTGTGTTTGACATGTGCATTTATTCTGGTCACAAACAAACTGCGTCAGAATTGATCCAAAACTTCAAAATCTAAAAATGCACTTCCTTTAAAAAAAACACAAAAATCTACTCCACAAAAAGCCCCTGACAGGAGCAGGATCCAGAAAACGACAAAATAGATATTAGAGGGCAATTACCTAAACCATCCACAACAGCGCCCCCTGCAGGCTGCAGTGTGACACGGGCCCTTGGCCTCGGGCTAGCATGGCTAATGTTAGCCAACACACAATGAAAAGCACAAAAAAGAGCGCACTCTGACCAGTTCCTCTGATGCAAAAACCAAAACCTGCAAAAACCTGCAAATCTGCGTGTGTCAAACAGAACCAGCATGGCGGATCTGCCACTAGCACAAAGCTGTTAGCCGCTAACGTGACGGGCTGGAAAGCGTGCCAAAACATTAGCAGTCTCTCAGAGAAAAGTCTTCACAATGAATCCTACAAAAACAAACCAATATGGACTTGGAAAAATGCGGAAATCGGCGCTAAAATGAATCCATCAGCAGCAAGGCTAAAAACAACACGGTGCGTTCATGTGTGAGGGTGAGCTAGCTCCCCCGCTAGCCCGCACATTCCTGTCCAAAATAGAAAAAGCATCGCTGAAAAAAATCCAAAAAGAAAAGAAAAAGGAAGGAAAAATGTAAAAATGTCTGCGGACAAAATACTCACCACGACCTTTAAGAGCAAAATGTGTCGTTTCTGTAAAATGGTTCAAATAGTGAGATAGGTCGTCCTTTGAGCGCAAACAGAGCTGCGTTCTTCTGTACGGAGATGGCGCAGTGACGGACAGCGGCTTCGGTTTGCTTCACGGCGCGGTCCGGGCGGGCGGGGACGTGCGAGGACTATGGACACCAGCAGAAACACTGCTACCGCCGGTGTGAGCGCTACAATAAAACACGTATTTCTATTAAAATCCCCCGCTGACCCGTTTAATTTTAATGCAATTGATGGCTGCTTTGGGTTAAAATGAAAACATAATTGTATTTGCTATGTATATCAAGACATATTCAGTTTATAAATAGTCCATATTTCCTCAAAATCAAACATGTGGCCTGTTGATTCTAAATGAAAGTGGGATGATGTCAGTTGTATGTTACCAAAGCTGCCACACGAGGGGGCTGTTGTGTCGTACATTGGTTTGGAATTGAAATGGTTCGTCTACTACGATTAGTTGTAGTTTATGGACCTAATCTTACTAAAACATACACTTTATACACTTTTCAAAATAATAAAATAAAAAGATTCAATGCAGTAATACAATGATTTAAAACGAATATCTTAAGTTAAAACATAGCTGATATTTTTTTTCTTGGGTGTATAGACACTTCATACTTTTATGAATTCAAAAGATGTTCTATAAAAAAATCACAAGCTTACCAAAAATTGCTATAGCGTTCCCCAATACCTGTGCAATGCTGCTCACCTAAAATAAGAACACTTGACTTGAATTACCTAAAGTCATAGAATGTAACTTTTTAGCCAAAAAAACAAAAAACAAAACAAAACAAAAAAAAAACCCAAATAGACTCAAATAAAAGAAATGTTTTAAAAATGTTGGTTGTGTTTATTGCACTAAAAACATCTGTCCTTACTGTGAGCGGGCTTGCATCTCCACAGACCTGACCCTTACTTGACCTGGAGGAGGGCCTCTGCTTGTTTCCATGAAAATGTTATTTCTTTGGCTATAATCTTCTACAGTACGGCATAAAGTGTATCTATCTCCATCCAATGTTCATGTATAGTTTCTTTTTATGTGAAATCATGCAGAAAGTTACATACTGTATCTTTAAGATCAATAGCCAATGTGTCAATGAACATTTTTACTATAACTGATTTAAATTGGCTTTAAATGTTATAAATATAGTAGCAGTGATGCCTAGGCAACCACAAAACACAGTTAAGTATAAAATAATGAAACCACTGTAATCGTTAGCCTACTGTTATTATTGAAACTCGATATACATTCCCAGAACTGGCACTGCACATTTTACAAGCCACAGTTTGGTCAGTAAAAGTTGAATACAAGACACCACAAGAATACTAAGACCTCAAATTACAGGTTTATCAATGGAAATACAAACTACAGGACGTGTGTAACTTATTGTTCCTAAAACAGCTTTTGACTCAGGGAAGAAAATAGTCCACGATTGGATGAGAATGAGCTGGTTGTGTTGACTTGACTTCTGTAAAAAGCATTAAGCGTGTTATGGGGTGAAAATGATGTGTTTGCGAATGTGTATATCTAACTTCTGACTGGAAACACTGGAAAAACAAAATGCCCAAATTGTGCAGCAGCAGCTTTAAAATAAACTAGACCAGTGATGGATGAAGTACTGCATTTTGTACTACTATGCTGCAAAAGTACTATACAGCAGCAAAACAATAAATCAAAAAGAACTGCATAGAAGAAGTCAACGTAAAGGTGCGCAGTGTCACTTTTTTTGTGGAGGTTCCGCCAACTGCTCGTCTCCATGGAGCTGTTATTGCTCTGGTTGAAATGTTCCACAGTAAAGCGTCAAACTCATCTATGTCCATAAAGATAATTAGGCCAAGATACAGGTCAGATCCGTGTAAAGGCGTCTCATTGTATTGTAAAAATGTCTATTTTTCATGGTATTTTAAATAAAAAACAAAACAAAAATAAAAACAAACAAAAAAAACACCTGTAACTGAATAAATGCAAAGTAGCCAAGCTGAATACCGTACTGTGGAACATTCCAGGCAAAACAATCACATCCCCATGGAGACAAGCAGGCAGTGGAGTTACAAAAGAGTTACAAAAGTCCACCTTTAAGTAAAAGTACAAATTTAAAGACTTTAAGAGTAAAAATCAAAGTATTTCACTCTGATTAAAACGTGAAATGTAGTGATATTGATAAAGAATTTTGTATATAGCTGTGATTTGATATTTTTATTACTTATTTTCCTATTTTATTTTGACTTGTACATACACATTTATATAATTATGCCTTATTAGACACCTGCTATCTTTTTTGGTACTTATTTGGAATGATTATTACCATTTATTTTTTACTCTTTGTTATTATATTATATTGTGATTAGTGAGCTGCTGTGTCCAAATCATTTCTAAGAACTGTGCAGATTTTTGGTCAACAATAGTAGTCTAAATCACTTTATTATCAGTGAATTTTATGGGTTTGTTTTTTGTTTGCCCGGACTTGAACTCAAAACCTTTAGTCAGGATGTTACCCCATATTTCAATTTCATTTTCAGCGCAGTGTAAACATGCTGTAGAGTGGAAAGTACAGATACCTGCTCTTAAATGCAATGAAGTAAAAGTAAAAAGTATCCACTGTAAATCTCCTTTCCAGTGTCTTAAAAATGTGAAAAACAGATGTAGTTCATTTGAAACAGTTTGCGATCGTCAAAAGTCCTTCCTTAAAGTATCCTAATTACTCACCACGATGAGTTTATCCTAATAAGTGCTTTTCACAACTCTCAGAGACCAGAACGAGGTTTTGAGGTGACGGTAAAGCTAACGACTCACTGACGCCCACTTCCTGATTAACTGATAATAAAGCAATTTATAACTGGACAGAACACAGTGGACTTATTTTGACCTCAAGAGCTGCTTATACAATATATCTGTAGATGTACTGCATAAGTTTCAATAATAACAGTAGGCTAACGATTACAGTGGTTTCATTATTTTATACTTAACTGTGTTTTGTGGTTGCCTAGGCATCACTGCTACTATATTTATAACATTTAAAGCCAATTTAAATCAGTTATAGTAAAAATGTTCATTGACACATTGGTTATTGATCTTAAAGATACAGTATGTAACTTTCTGCATGATTTCACATAAAAAGAAACTATACATGAACATTGGATGGAGATAGATACACTTTATGCCGTACTGTAGAAGATTATAGCCAAAGAAATAACATTTTCATGGAAACAAGCAGAGGCCCTCCTCCAGGTCAAGTAAGAGTCAGGTCTGTGGAGATGCAAGCCCGCTCACAGTAAGGACAGATGTTTTTAGTGCAATAAACACAACCAACATTTTAAAAACTTTTTTTTTTGGCTAAAAAGTTACATTCTATGACTTTAAGTAATTCAAGTCAAGTGTTCTTATTTTAGGGGAACAGCAAATTTAGCACAGGCATTTGGGGAACGCTATAGCAATTTTTGGTAGGCTTGTGACTTTTTATATAACATCTTTTGAATACATAAAAGTATGAAGTGTCTATACACCCAAGAAAAAAAAAAATCAGCTTTGTTTTAACTTAAGATATTCATTTTAAATCATTGTATTACTGCATTGAATCTTTTTATTTTATTTTTTTGAAAAGTGTATAAAGTGTATATTTTAGTAAGATTAGATCCATAAACTACAACTAATCGTAGTAGACAAACAATGGGGCAAGTCAAGTTTGCTCAAATATGCGGAAAAAAAAAAAGGTACAAGGCCTTTAAAGTAGACTAGAGGTACCAACAATAATGGAGAATATAAAATGCAAAACATGCAGAGGAACAAAACAGACGACAGCACAAGAGACAATGAATTAACCTCTGTGTAATACGTATACTCCCTTCAGGTTTTCCTTGAATGAGTGGACACTGAAATTGAGCTTTAAATCAAATATAATGTTTCTGTGTACATTGGCAGCCTCTCGTGCTTTAGGATTCCGCGCGACCACTAAACTGTCAAACCTTTATGACGAATGGCTCCTTTTCCCCTGATGGATGATGCATAGAGAACGCAGCGGAGTTCAATTTCTCACCGTTGAGAAATTAGTAAATAGCCCTGGCGTTAAGATCTCAGGATTACGCAGAGACCGTGGACGATTTAATGTGGCAAAAGTGATCACGTATCCCAATGGGGTTTTGTATGAAATGTTTCTCCATTAATTCCTGAAGATGACGATAAAGGTTATTTTTTATTACACTTTTTGTTTGCAGCTCTTCTGAAGTCCTAGTTAAATATTACATGATGTTATTCCAAATGGACTCTGTGAGCGTTAAGACATTTTAGAACATAGTTTCCTCATCACAAACATACCTGGAGTTGTGTTTTATTTCATTCACACATGTGTAATGTTCATCCCCAAATCTCCAAATGCTCTGTTCCACCTTGTGACGTCATGAAGCGGTAGTTTTCACGTTAACTTTTACCTTTAGTTCAGTAGCAGTGTTTCCTGCAGAAAATTGGTTAGACGAAAAGTCAAAACGAAATTGAAAATCGTGCTTTTTTTTTCTTTTTTGGAGGGACGTAGTCAAGGCGGGAGGGCAACTGTTGTCAAGGCGACCGCCCTAACTATAAAACGCTGCAGGAAAGACTGAGTAGAAACTGGCAATATGGGGGCTGAAATGATCCAAGTGATTCTAGTGAAGGTGTATGAGTTTAAAAAAACAATGGAGCACTTCCTTCTTTTTCTTCCTTTCTTTTTACGATTTTATGGTTGTGCTTTTATTTGATTTGACTGGTTCTGTTGTTTTAGAACAGGCTTGATCAAATTTGAGCAATTTACCTTTTTGTTGTCTTCATTTTATGATCTCTGTGCAGCACTTTGGAAACTGCTATAGAAATAAAGTGGATTTGGTTTTGGATTTGGACTTCCTGTATCACCACATGACATCACAAGGTGGAACAGAGTGTTTTCAGTTTGAGAGAAGAACTCAGCCTAAATCTGCAGAGTTTGTGTGTTAAACATGTGAATGAAACAAAACACAACTCCAGGTCTGTTTGTGATGAGGAAACAGAACAGATCAGAAAATAGTTTCATATTGCTTTGTCTGAAATGTTTCTCAGTATGGCATTAAACTTATCTATTTCCATTGAAACAAGCAAGTCACACAGCGCCATAAGACTAGTTACAAGTCAGATCTGTGCAAAGCGGAATTTGGATCTAGCCTCATTTAGTTTTTTTTTTTTTTTTTTTGACAAATATGTTCATTACATTTTTTTAATATAACAAAAACAAAATAAAACATGTATAAAGCAAGATAAAAACATACAGAAAATATATAAATATTTCCAGGCATTAAGAAAAGAAAAAAATATGTAAATAAATAAATGTATAAATAATAATAAAAAAAGCAAATAAATAAATAAATAAATAAATAAATGGATGGTGGCATATATAAAAATAAATAATAAAAAATAAAATATAATTAAAAAGTTATGCTGTGCTATGATGTTTTAATAAGTGATCCAGGAAAAACGATCCCCTTTATCCTCCAAATCATCCTGAATCTTCTCCATATGTTTTAGTTTGAATTATTCCACCACATAATTAGTGCTTTTAGTCAAACAGGTCACTTTAGTAAGAGTTTTGGGCCATTTTAGTCTCTTCTAACCTTATTGAGATCTCTTCATTTTCCTTAAGTCCTCCCTCTCTCCTCCTCGGTCCTTGTCTCCTCTTTTTCCTCGTTTCTCAGATTTATGTAACATGCCTGGGCGAGGGGAGCAGTGCAGGGGGTGTAAGTGGGACGTCCCAGAGCCAAAATCCTGCAGGATCGTGGATTGTTTTAGTCATTTACACTGAAGCAGCAGCTCTGTCCTGGAGATGGGAACACTTACTGCAAACTGAGAGGACTCGACGCCAGGAAACACCCAAACACCAATCTGTAAGTCCATTTTTATCATTACAGTTTACAGCCAGACTGTCAGTGTCTATTTGAGAGACTTTTGTCCTGTTCTGTTCAATAATGTGCGATTTACTCAAAGTACTGGAGTACTGGTACTTGAGTAAAAGTTTTGGTGACACGTCCCACTCTGAGACGACAACACGACAACAACAAATCTGGACTTTTTTGGTCTGTCACATTATGTTAATGACTTCATCAAAAATATTCACTTCATCAAAACGTTACTACTACTACTGCTTCTACTGCTACTGCTACTACTGCTACTACTACTACTACTACTACTACTACTGTACTGCTACTACTACTGCTACTACTACTTCTACTACTACTACTACTACTACTGCTACTGCTACTACTGCTACTACTACTACTACTGCTTCTACTGCTACTGCTACTACTACTACTACTACTACTACTACTACTACTGCTTCTACTGCTACTGCTACTACTACTACTACTGTACTGCTACTACTACTGCTACTACTACTTCTACTACTACTACTACTACTACTACTTCTACTACTACTACTGCTACTACTACTACTGCTGCTACTACTACTACTACTACTACTGCTACTGCTACTACTACTACTACTACTACTACTACTACTACTGCTACTGCTACCACTACTACTACTGCTACTACTACTTCTTCTACTACTGCTGCTGCTACTACTACTACTACTACTACTACTACTACTACTACTGCTACTGCTACTACTACTACTACTACTACTGCTACTACTACTGTGGGTACTACTACTACTACTACTACTACTACTACTGCTACTGCTACTACTACTACTACTACTACTACTACTACTGCTACTACTAATTACTACTGCTACTGCTACTACTACTACTACTATTACTACTACTACTAATTACTACTACTACTGCTGCTACAACAACAACAACAACAACAACAACAACAACAACAACAACAACTACTATACTGCTATTACTACTACTACTACTACTGCTACTACTACTACTACTACTACTACTACTACTACTACTACTACTACTACTAGTACTACTACTACTACTGCTACTACTAATTACTACTGCTACTGCTACTGCTACTACTACTACTACTACTACTGCTATTGTTACTGCTGCTACTACTACTACTACTACTACTACTGCTACTACTAATTACTACTGCTACTGCTACTACTACTACTACTACTACTATTACTACTACTGCTACTACTAATTACTACTACTACTGCTACTGCTACAACAACAACAACAACAACAACAACAACAACAACAACAACAACAACAACAACAACAACTACTACTACTATACTGCTATTACTACTACTACTACTACTACTGCTACTACTACTACTACTACTACTACTACTACTACTACTACTACTACTACTACTATTACTACGACTACTCCCACCACTATGCAGTAAGTTGGGAAATCCTGCTCTAGACATGGAGATATACAGTATTTTTAACATCAGAAATTTTAGCATATTTAGAAAATGCAATTTCTTCTAACAAGGTAAATAAGCTCTAAGCAAACCACAGGGTCCCCCAGAATCATTACAGGGCACCCCAAAAGTCAAAAATCACTTATCTACTTACATGAACAGATATTAATACTGGGGAAAAAAATGACATAACTGGATAAAATGTGACCTTTCTTCAACAGTTTTCATCTTGAGTTTATTTTATTTGTATTATTTTGTGTTGAAAATGACAAAGTTGTCAAAAAAGACCTTTAAATTGATCATTTGGGTATCAAAATCTGTATCAAGTATCAAGTCAATTCTTTGATATCGAAATCGAGTTTGAAATTTTAGTCTCGTGACAACCCTCGCCCCCAGCAGGTCAGAAGTGGTCCTGCAGTCTGTGTATTTCTTTTGGCTCGGCTCTTCCCCGTCTCCCCAAACGAGGCTCCATCAAACACATTTCAGTCTCTGGATTATTTTTCTGAGGTAAATTTACACAAACAGATCCAAAAATGTCACTGAATTTTCGAAACCCGACCCTCTGAGCTGTGGCCAACATTCATGGGACTTTTCACCAGGATTTAATGAGAAGATGTAAATGCTGAGGTTGTGTTTTTGAATTTTAAAAGTGGAATTTTGTTTGGACTATTTCTAGAATCGCTTTATGTAGAATTCTATTTGTAGAAAATTGGCCTCTTACAAAGATTTTTATGCAGAAATGTAAGGCGTTTGGATCAGCCAGTTAAATGACAATTAAATTAATTATAGATTGATTAACATTGGAGCAGTAAAAGTAAAAATATCACCTGAAAAAAGTAAAAGCATTAAAGTACCTGTTTAAAAATGTACTTAAAGAGTAAAAAGTAATTTTGAGGTCTTATAACACTTCAAACGTAGCGATTTTGATTCAGATTTGTGCTGAATTTGGATTTGAAACAACTGAATTTGTTGTTTTTTTCTAGCTGTTTTTATTTGTATATTTTCGTTTTGCTCAGATTATGAACGTGTTAAAAATAAACCCTCAGCCTTTCCAGCAGGTCTCAAACTATAATGAAAAATACTTTTACTTTTCAGTCCTGTTCAAAAAGTGTAGTGGAGTAGAAAGTACAGACACCTGCTCTCAAATGTTGTGAAGTAAAAGTAAAACGTATCCACTGTAAAATGTACTTAAGTAATATACAGATACCTAAAATTGTTACTTAAGTACAGTACTTTTCCTGCCTCTAGGAACCCCCAGGACAGCCTCTTCACTTTATTTTACTGATTTTAAAGGTGCATTGTGTAACTTTTCAGTTTGTTTCCATGGAGATGTTAATGCTTTGGTTTAAATTGTCCACAGTATGGGTTTAAACTGATCTGTCTTACGCTCAATAACTACAGGTGTTATTATTGCTCAAAACACCAGTGTGAGTGGGGTCGCCTTTCCACAAATCTAACTGTGGAATATTCTAGGCACATCTCCATGGAGAAGAGCAGCCGACGGACCCTCCAGCAGAAAAGTTACACAGTGCACTTTGAATCTTAGTGTTGTCACTTTTGGACCGCTGCACGGACAGGCCCCACAGTACACGGCTCCAGTCCTCCGCCCAGAGCCTCCTCATGATCCCAAATACTCTCCTTCTTAGAAAAGCTTTGAGCTGGCTGCGTCATTTCTTCATTTACTTGGTATTTTTTCAATTTCTATTTCAGTTTAATCGTGTAAAGTACTTTGTGATTTTTATCCGTGAAGAGTACTATACAAATAAAATGTACTTTTTATTGCAAAACCCTGTATCTGGAAGAAACCCACCCAGACACAGGGAGAACATGCAAACTCCACACAGAAAGACCCGGGAGTCGAACCTGGAACCATTTTGCTGTGAGGTGAGAGGGCTAACCACTCTGCCACTATGCTTAGTACAGCAACCGTGTTTGTATAGGTTCAATCTGCAGGGTTAGTTTAATGCCATACTCTGGGACATTCCCGCCAAAGCAGTAACATCTCCATGGAGACAAGCAGGTGGCGAATTCTTCAGAAAAGTTTGCGTTCATAGGCTACTACACCTTTAGCAATATTTAGGCTTTAAAAGTGACTTAGTTCCACTTTAATACCGCGAATTACGTGATATGACTTAGATGAGCTAACGCTAATCAACGCTAATGAGCTAAGCTAATCAACGCTAATAAACACTATTCTCAAAAGGGACTTATTTAGCCAATTAGCATTAGCCAAGAACCTCATTTAGTCCAATGTAAATATTAGCGTACACGTTTGTGAAAAAGCCTCCATTTGTACCTGTCACATATTATCTTTTATTAGCGTGACATTTAGCATTTTGACAGCTATGAAATAACTTGTTTTTCTTTTTTCTCTATAGAGTCTTTATGCGCTCTAACCGTGATTGGTCCATTCGGTTTCATTTGGTTTGGAAATGTATTTTTGCTGGACTGAGGTACCCCCAGTTTTGCAACACCCATGGGTGACACAACTGCCTGGTAATAGGACCCACTGTGAGTAATTTAAAAGAATAGTGAGATTTCAACATTGGATCTGGCTCATATTATCCCAAAGGCGGGAGTTGTCTTTTTCAATAGCGTTTATGGGGAAATCACAGAATGCTTTTGTTTGGAGTTGCACCGATAGACAAAGAACAGTGGTTTATTTCATTACCTAAATCTGTTCTGAGGTCACTATCGGTGAATGAAACAAATGGAGTAAAGATGGTTTTGATAGGCTCCCATGCAAACTCAATATAGTGACTAATCTGCCCTTTTACAATGCAAAAGTGATTGTTTTTGACTGTATAATGCTGCCTATTGTTCTTTATAGTTAATAAAAATAGAATGAAAAGCAAATTTTGAGTTCATTTAGACTACTTTAAGGGCCGCTATTTTCTGATCTACGTTATAATGTCGTTTCCTCATCACAAACAGACCTGGAGTTGTGTTTTTTTTCATTCACACATGTTTAACACACAAACCCTGCAGATTTAGGCTGAGTTATTTTCTCAAATGGAAAATCTCATGTAGTAATACAGGAAGTGCTCCACTGTGTTTTTAAACTCCACACACTTTCATTAGAATCATTTGGATCATTTCAGCTCTGGAATTGCCAATCTCTACTGAACTAAAGGTAAAAGGAGCTGTTAACATGAAAACTTCCACTTCATGACATCACAAGGTGGAACAGAGTATTTTGAGCTTTGGAAATGTAGACAGACTAATAATAAAGAGTTACTTAAGCATGTGTGAATGAAACAAAACACAACTCCAGGTGTGTTTTTGAGGAGGGAACAACATGATTAAAAATTCATGAGTCAGTTTTGTGTGATATAGGACCTTAAAAATATACTTAAATTCAACATAAAATATTAAGAACATATATACGGGGCCGAGACACTGGAGGTGGTGAACAGGAGGAGACTGAGAGGCTGAGGAGGTGATGGTTGTGCTGCTGCAGTGAAGATGTCACAGAGGAGAGTTGTTTGCATTTAGCATTTGTTGCAAAGTGGACTTTTCACATCTTTTAACCATGTTATAGTTATTCCCTTCTCATTTACCCTATTGAAGTTGTATTTGTGTTTTGTGAATGTCTGAGCGATCTTTATTCTCTAATTTTATTTTCGGACATCAATGATTCGGCGTTGTTGTACCATTTTGGTACAAATGAATGTGATGTGCAGATCTCTATGAGGAGCTGATAAATACATGACTCTTTATCGTGATGACGTTTATGGCAACATCAGCTCACATTCTGTACCACAGTTTTCTAACGTGAAGTCAGCAGACTTATTTCTTTTATTAAGACATTTTAAATGAATATTGTGCATTCGATTTCCAAGTTACAACAATGAGCCACTGGTGTCAGAGATTAGAACTATAGAGCAGACACAATGTCTTCTTCAATCACACATAATAGTCTATTACAGTGTTATTGTCACTTGAAAACCTTTCACTTAGAGTCATTCATCACACACAGTGGTGTAGCCACAGCTGCCCTGGGGCAGACTGAGGCACGCGAGGCTGTCAGTCTAACCCATCCCGCCTTCAGAGATCAGACGAGACTGAGCATTGACAGAGTGCTATGAGCACACAGTAATCATCTAAAATGTGAACACATTTGCGGTTTTGTTCCTAAAATATCTTGTTTTGTGTTGTGTTGTTTCTCCCATGACTTCACTGGAGCGGAGGAGTCAGAGCTGAGCGCATTACTGATACAGACTGCATATCTCTAGAATGTCACTGAATCAACATGTTCCTTTAAATACCAGCGCAGTGACTATAAAACCACAGACGTGAATCAGACCGTTTCTGTGCTGCTCTCAGGACATTGTTGGAACACTTGGGTCAATAGATCGGTATTTGCAGAGTTTAGTGCTTCAGTCAGATGGTTCAAATGGTCCAGACACTGAAAGATGATTTGTAGTTCTAAGTAGATGTTGTGATAATTTTACCAAAATTGTGTATTAAAGTAAAATTCTTGTAACTTTAAATTTATGTTAAAGACACTGTACCTGATTTTTTTTACTGAGTCAATTTGAAGTTATTCCTCACTTTCCTCAGACATTCCAAACATCTTAATTATTCACTGTGATGAGTTTATAAGTGCTTCTCACAACTACAGAGACCAGACCGGTGTTTTGCGGCATGCTAACAGTGCAACCTGACTTCTTGTTTTGCAGATGATAAAAACGCTTTATAATTAGATGCAGACAGCACACAGTGGTCTCATTTTGACCCTAAGAGCTGATTTTTACAGTATTTCTGTACTGGAGAAAGATTTGACTTTATTATCCCCTTTGAGTAAGTGTAATTGAGTGAGTGGTGGAGGTTGTGTGAGGCCTATATTGTCACCACTTAAGTTATATTTTATTAAACTGCAGAGAAATTTGTCCTCTGCATTTGACCTGTCCTTCAATGCTGCTGTCAGGAGCAGTGGGACCCATCTCCAGATCATAAACTAGTCTTGGTCAGGATTGCCTTAGCTGGAGGATTCTGCCTATAGCTGGTTTCAGATGACATCACAGCATTCTATAGGACTATATTATTTAATACAGATGGGGGCAGCTAAAATCAAAACTGTTAAAATGCTAAATTATGTTGTAATACAGACAGTTCTAGGGTTGAATTTACCTTTTGGATATTTCATGGCAAAGTACAATGTAATCCATAGGGAAAACCGGCTCTTACCCCCCCAACTGGAAGTATAACATCATCACATTTTGTATATGTTTTTTTTTCAGGTCTCCACGGTAACGCGACTCTTCTATGTTATTATCGTGAATTATTTGTGCCTATGACATCACTGCCGACAGCACGGTCAGACCAGCTGTTTGTATTCCAAAGGTTTAAACTTCACTTTCATGTTTTTCATTCACCAATCCTTATACCTGATTTTTACTGACTTAAAAACGTGACGAACAGAACTTATGCATTCACAGCGTCCTAATTATTCACAGCGATGAGTTTATAAGCGCTTTTCACAACTCTCAGAAAACAGTTAACAACAACTAGCATGCTAACACACACTTCCTACTTATGGGACAATGAGATGCCTTCTAATTGGATGCAGACAACACACAGCTGACTTATTTAGACCTCAAAAGCTGCTTAGACAATATATCTGTACAAGACAAAATTATTGTTACTATAAAGTGCACTGTGTAACTTTACGGTTGAGGGTCCGTCACCTGCTTGTTTCTATGGATATTTCATTGCTCTGCTTAGAATGTTCCACAGTATAAAATTAAACAATTACAGGTTTTATAACTCAAAAATACCAGGCATTCTGACTGGCGATAATATCCCCATGGAGAAAAGCATTTGACGGAGCCTCCACCAGAAAAGTTACACAATGCATCTTTAAATACTCTTCACCTGAGACCCTTCTGTGTGGACCTCAGACGTGACTCCTCTGCATCGGCACGAACTGTAAAACTCAAACACACTCTTCTGTGATGACCACATCTCTTGGCACTGATGAAGGAAATGCATTATTCCACTTGAAATGGTGCTCTTTGTTCATTGCAAATCCATCTCTTTTATTACTCCTAATCTTTTACGGCTTGTCTGGGTCTGATCTTGCAGAGACTTCCCTCTCCCCAGACAACTCCTCCCTTTACGGCTCTAAAGTGCATTTTTTGATCTTTCTACCGTGTTATATTTCTAATCTGTAATTGTGCGATCTCTCCCTGGTCCTTTTTGAACCCTCCTTACATCTAATTCAAGCCTACGTCCCCCATGCTCCCACACGACAATGCTCCATAAATAAACAAAAACAGGATACAAAACTGTACACAACAACTTCACAAACCTGATGCGATGTGCAGTAGTTTCATTAGCGAGATGCACGCTGATTGTAATGTGATAGTGCTCTGAAGGTGGAGTGATTTAGCATCTAGAACAAAGGGAGGGAGGACTGAGAGCATCAAAAACAAATTGTGAAACACTTTAAACATGTTTATATGTTGTTTTCTGTGAATATAGGATTTTCAAAACAATAAAAAGTAACAATAAAAAGTAACTATTTTCTGATCTGTTCTAATGTCGTTTCCTCATCACACACAGACCTGGAGTTGTGTTTTGTTTCATTCACACATGTTTAATGCACAAACCCTGCAGATTTAGGCTGAGTTCTTCTCTCAAACAGAAAACACTCATTTCCACATTGTGATGTCACGTGATAATACAGGAAGTGCTCCATTGTGTTTTTAAACTCCATGCACCTTCACTAGAATCATCTGGATAATTTCAGCCCTGGAATTGCCGATCTCTACTGAACTAAAGGTAAAAGGTAGCTACAAAACTACCTCTTCATGACATCACAAGGTGGAACAGAGCATTTTGAGCTTTTGAGATGTAGACAGACTAATAATAAAGAGTTACTCAAACATGTGTGAATGAAACAAAACACAACTATGTTTTTGATGAGGTAACAACTCTAATGTGGTTTAAAGCCCAATTTTTCGTAATATAGGACTTCTAAGGTTTCTAGCTTTTGTGTTTTTGCTAATTGTGTCATTTGGCATCAGATAAATAGATCACATTCTGTCCAATTGACTGTGATGTGTTACAAATACATAGTTTGGCTTGTGCAGTTACAGCCGCCTGTTTAAAATTCTGCCCTGTTAAAGAGATGTGTTCAATTTTACAATCTCTGACAAGTGTGAAACAGCTTGACTTCGTCTTGTGTCAAATCCATGAAATCTTCCCCGAGTGTCCCTTAAAAGAAACTATCACCGAGAAATGAGGCAACGCTGTCATCCGGATACATGCACTGATCAGCCGTTTAATCACATAAATCTGTAATCTTTTGGACAATAGTAAAATAAACCCATAAAACATTTCTTTGACATTTTACAAGAAAAAACAAACGTTCCCAGATGTGTAAAAGTGAGAAATGGCTTAGTGTTAAAATACAGTTGTTTCCGGTATTAACTCTTTTTCAAAACTGAGAAGAAATGCTTTTTTTGTCTTGCCAACAGATTAGCACAGGGTTATTTAAAGGTCCTATATTACATAAAATTAACTCTTGTGAGCTGTAAACCATGTTCTAATGCTGTTACCTCCTCAAAAACAAACCTGGAGTTGTGTTTTGTTTCATTCACACGTTTGAGTAACTCTATTATTAGTCTGTCTACATCTCCAAAGCTCAAAATGCTCTGTTCCAACTTGTGATGTCATGAAGTGGTAGTTTTCAAGCTACAACAGCTAGCAACAGCTACCTTTTACCTTCTGTTTAGTAGAAATTTGCAATTCCAGGGCTGAAATTGTCAGAATAATTCTAGTGACGATGTATGGAGTTTAAAAACACAGTGGAGCACTTCCTGTATTACCACATGACATCACAAGGTGAAAGTGTTTGCTAATAAAATATGCAGTTTTTTTGCAAGTTTTTGTGTTAAACATGTGTAAATGAAACAAAACACAACCCCAGGTTTAAAGAATTATGTTATGACGTTCAGTTTAATAGTGAAATTCTACTTAATAATAAAACCAAAATACAGATCTTTCACATCATCAAAGTTAATTCAAATTTTTGTGCCTTATTCATTCACTTCATACCAGGGTTTTTAAAAATATCAAAAATCAGATTCAGAAACTCAGATCAGATAATAGCAAAACTAGAATCACATTCTACTGTCTAAAGAAAGAGAGTTTTTATTTTCATTGTCGTATCAGAATCGGTATTGAGCATCATTCCTTACTAGTCCAATAAGGTTAATTCCAATAATGATTTCTTCCAACTTATTTTTCAGACCAAGGTTTAGTAATCTTGGTCTACAGCCAGTACTCTTAAAGTATTTGGTTTGGAGCAGAAATCAGACCTTGAAGGAATAAATTATTGTTTTTAAGTAAATTCCACGAACTAAAAGTCAAATCTTCTAGTTTAGGCTCATAACTAAATTTGCCTGACATTTTGTTGGACTATGACAAAAAATACAAATGATTATTTTATTAAATCTTAACCACTTTAATTCTCACTAAACCAGATCACATTTTCCTCCAAATACATTTAAAAAGGAAGGACTTATTGTTTTTAAAGTAAATTCCTCTGCCTGAAAATAGATCTTCTCATTTCATAACCAAATTCTCAGGAAAATTTTGTTGGACCTAAAACGAAAAACTAAAAATCATCACCAATCTCAAATTCACTAAACCATTCATTAAAAAACTACATCTAGGTAAGGTCAAAAGTATTGAAAATCGGATACTAATCGATGCTGAAACTAGTATCGAAACTAGACAGGATCCGCTACCTACTTGTCTCCATGGAGATGTTATTGCTTTTCCTAGAATGTTCCATGATATGACATTAAACATCTCCATCTAGCATTTATTCATTACGGATGTGTCCATTCCTCAAAAATACAATAATTCCTTCTGTGAATAAGGGTGACTCTCCACAGATCTGACCTGTAATGTAGAGTAGTGCTGTAACCTGCTTGTCTTCCTCGTGATAGATAGACATGGGTTTAATCTATACTGTGGAACATTCTAGACAAAAGCACTAACATTTCCATGGATACAAGCAGGTGGTGAACCCTCCACTAGAAAAAAAAAGTTACGCAGTGCACCATTATCGAAATCACATTATTTTATATTTTAGTATCGTGACAACACAAACATCTAGATTCAAATGTGTTGTGATAATGAACCCTGGCAGAAAACCTACACAAATAAAGTACTTTGATTTAATGTTGAAAATGACACTCTATTGTCCAACATATCTGCATGGTGGTATCAGAATCTGTATTGAGTATTCCTACTGAGACTATTCCTTATGGTCCTGAAATCAAGTTTGACATTTTAGTATCGTGACAACACAAACATCCAGATTAAAATGTGTTGTGATAATGAACCCTGGTAGAAAACCCACAAAGTTTAAAATGTCCTCTTTGCATTCGCCTGGAGCTCAGTACTGAAGGCGCACAGCTGTGTTTAGCTAACCCCAGACACCCACAACATGAGACGAGAGACTATTTTACGATGCGTCCCTGGTTCACCTCGGGATTCATGGGCACTTTTGTGAATTTCTCTGCACAAATCTTCTCCCTGGACACGGACCAGAAGCTATAATAATCCCTCTTAAGTGGTGTAGTGGACGCTCTGAAATGAAGATGCTCAGTCGGATCGTGCCACCGAGCTCATTCAGGACATTTAGGTCTGAAAATAAACAAAGACGTAACGCTCTGTGAGAACGTCTGCTGGTCCCAGTTTAAAGCTTTATGGGAAGATACTGGTACAGCTAGCACATATTTGATTTCAACACTGCATAAAAGTACTTGTAGAGCCTCAACTCAGTAATAATGAAAATACAAAACAAAGCATTTCACTCTGTGGAGCATTTCTAACAAAAGATCTGCATCTCTGTCCACAGCCCAGTGTGAGACTTGTGTTTCACATAAACAATACTATTTTGAATTTTAGAGAAAAGTCGAATAATGTGTCTTAGGCAATTAACAATTTTATATGACAATTCTTATTTGTCATATAAAACCCTCATAGCTGATTTATTTTACATTTTAAGCAATATGAAGAAGTGCCCTTTTTTGAGGTAGAATCCCTCAAAATGTGTCTGTGCTGAAAGGACCTCTTACATTTATTCAGTAAAAGTTGTTTTTATAGCTAAAAAAATATCTTCAAATGTATGCATTCTCACTGTGAGCTAAATCGCCTCTGCTCTGACTGTAACGTGGCCTGGTTTCGCCCCCTGCTTGTTTCTTTAGAGAGAGATAAGTGTAACGCCGTACTATGCGACATTCCAGACAAAGCAATATCTCCATGGACACAAGCAGACCCTCCACCAGAAAAGTGGCATAGTGCACCTTTACAAACTGTTGCCAGGTTTGACTTTACTTTACAATTCATCAGACTGGATTTTTTTTTATTGTCTAATGATTCCCACATGATCACTGATATTAAGTTCATTCTACCTAGTCTACCTATTACTAATCCATGCCATTGTATCCACATTGAGTCTTTAATTAGTCAGAACCACATTTCCCATGAGCCTTTGGGGGGAAAATCTCAGACATTTACTGGAAGTATCATAAAACTATAAACCAGACTATACCAGGAAACTGTGAGACCGAACCTACACTTAACCCTTTGATTACCGCTCGAATCTACACGTGCAGAAATCATGTCATGGTGGAGTCATGGTTCTCATGTTACCGCCCCATCTCATAAAAGGAGGTATCGTGCGCTTCCGGTGATTAAGCGTGTGGTTTTGGATCGAGTTACAGAATTGCGTCAGCTATAGAGAAATGTACATTCACTGAAACTCCAGATGTCATGAATCAGCAGGTTGGAGATTTCAGAGGAAAGCTCTAGGTCAGTCTTCTGCTATAATCCATTCATATGTTATTACTTTTTTCCAAGAATGTTCCACAGTATGGGGGCTGTAGTCCTTTAGTCATTTAGTCGATTAATCAGTTGATGACACTGGGATGCACCAATCCAATAATTTATAAATGGCTTCCAAATATCAGTTCATGCGATATCCTGGTTAGGCATAGTTGGTCCAGAAAGTCTCATAATCTTTGAACTTTTATCTACACAAAGCTGTTCTGTAGTTACTTGAGATATAAATAATAGTTACATAACATATTTGTTTTATTTTATTTTTGTTTAAGGAAAATAAATGCATCTCCAAATCTCAAAATGCTCTGTTCCACCTTGTGATGTCATGAAGCAGTGGTTGTCGAATGAAGAGCTACCTTTGACTTTTTGCCAGGGCTGAAATGATCCAAATAATTCTTGTGAAGGTGTATGGAATTTAAAAACACAATGGAGCACTTCCTGTATTACCACAATACCTCACAGAGTGTTTTCTATTTGATGTATGAATGAAACAAAATACAGCTCCAACTTGATGAGGAAACAGATCAGAAAATATTGTAATTTGGGCCCTTTAAGTGATGTAAAACTACGATAAATACCACAAGTACTATCCCTACTCACCCAAACGAAGTAATAATTAGAAATCCAGATTTAACAAACAGCAAACATTCATTTAACCTCCCATCCCAGCGCTGACAAACTGTTTATGTGGTTTCACTTCAGCCAAGACTCTCCTCAGACTCAGACTCCGTTTGGTTCCTTTAATGAGCGAGTGTTGATTTGCCAATGAAGGAAATGACAGAAGAATTAGTCCAGTTTGACTTTATTTTAGACAAAGTGGCTGCCTCGTTTAAGAACTTTAAGTATACAGTTTTTGTAATTGCACTATGTCATTTTTTTAGTAGAGGGTCCAACACCTGTTTGTTGTTTCCATGGAGATGTTATTGCTTTGCCTGAAAAGTTCCACAGTATGCCATTAAGAATAGCCTTATTTTAACTCCATACACACCTCTTTGTACATAGATTTTGTAAATGTAGTTTTTGTTGTCCAGTATTTTGTGTTTTTAAGTTTTTATGCCACTGGAAAATGGTTAAGGGTGCACTATGCAACTTTTTGGTAGAGGGTCGACAACAAGCAGTTTCGCATTAAATTTGCAAAACTCGTATTCTAGTGATCTCTCCCGGGCATTATTTGAACCTCTCTTTTGGCAAATATAGCATTTTCAAAACAATAAAAGTTAACATGGTGATTTAAAAGTGTTATGTGTTATATATAATACTCTTTAAAATATATAACACTAGTACACATTATATGACCATACCACATTGGGAATGATCTGATCTCTGAAGCTAAGCAGGGCGAGGCCTGGTTAGGACTTGGGAGACCAAACAAAAAGTTACAATTCAATTCAGTTCAGTCCAAAATCAGAACAGCAGTGCCTCACAAGGCTTCACTAAAATGTTGATTTAACCAACAAGAAGTTTGAAAAACAGTGAAAGAGTGACAAAGCAGATTAACAAATATGGTACTCAGTTACATTTACCTGAGTAACTTTTTAAAGACAATGTATTTTTCAAAGTACTTTTCTAGCAGCATACTAATACTCCTACTAATATTTTTCTAGTAATATTTTTACTGAAATAAAAGTACTCTTACTTGTGTAAAAGTGTTGGTTCTCTTTTCCACTGTGAGTAAATCTACAAGTGACAAAAGCAACAAGTGACAATATGAAATGATTTGAACATTTGTGTTTCTTGCAGCTCTTTCAAATATGATTTAGTTTGTCTAATTTTTGTGTCTGTCCTTTGAAAATGCCAGATTTTCTGCATTATTGAGTGTTTTGTCCTTCCAATTACATTGACTTCAAATTATAAATCAGATGTTTTGTCCCTACAGTTACTCTTTATTTTACTAATTACGCGAGAATTATTTGAGAATTACTTTTCCATAATATTTTTTTACTCATTTCTGCAACCACTATTTTGCACTTTTACTTGAGTAAGATTCAAGATTCAGAATTCATGGATTTATTATCATTGCAACAACGAAATTTCATTTAGAGCGTTTAAACAGTAGCTTGGCTAGTGCAAAAAGTATCAGTGCAATCTTTTTTTTTTTTTTCCAAGAAGTAATATTATCTTGAAGTAACAATATCTACCTACCTCAGCAGATTAACCAATAACGATTCTATTTTAAAATCTCTAGAGAGAAATTTCCTAGATTACAACGAAGATTCCCAAAAGTTTCAAAGCAATCCAAACTTTTCCTCATGTTTCTAATCAAATATCTGTTTTTTTTTTCTGTCCACAGAGCTTGAGGGACTGAGCAGTAGCAGTTTGTATTGAGCAATGGACATACACACAGCGCCAACTTCTACTCAATGATTATTTCAATGGAAAATGTCGTAACTCTTTGGACATCTCCTCATCCACTGGTCTCTTAAAGCCTTCCAAGAACCATGTGGCCCCCAGACCTTTGCCCACCCGATGCCCAGCTGACCCTGCCCGCATTTGGAACAGTTTTCGAGGATTCCCCCCTCTCTTCTGGAGACTTCTACCAACCATCTGGAGCTCTGGACATATGCCGATTTCCAAAAACTTCATTATCATTGGAGCGTGAATTGAACTCTTTGCTAAGTTTCAAAACAGGCTACTCAGAAAAGACCAAAACAGTCTTTGCTATTCCAGTTAATGGTACTCCTAGTAGTCTGGACTGTGAAGTTCAAAATGTTAACACGCCAATGTCAACTTTTAATTTACCAGTTTCAATTGACAAAACTTTGCACCAATTCACAATAAAGCAAGAGCCAACTGATGATACATTTCAGTGTAAAGCAGAGCCATTTCAAGTGAATCCTTACAACCACTGTGGTAATACAAGTAGTCCAAGCTCAATACATTCACCTATTTCTCAAAGTCTGGACAGTGCGTTGGAGTACCAGTGTCATTGGATGGACTGCAGTACCGCCTACAGCAGCCAGGAGGAGCTGGTGAAGCACATTGAGAAGGTGCACATAGACCAGAGGAAGGGGGAGGAGTTTACGTGTTTTTGGGCGGGCTGCGTTCGGCGACACAAACCGTTCAACGCGCGCTACAAACTTCTGATCCACATGAGGGTGCACTCCGGCGAGAAGCCCAACAAATGCATGGTGAGCTATGCTGATTTTATGTTGTTGAAGATGCACTATGTAACTTTTCACTCCTTGTTATTGCTCCTCATTTCTCTTTCCTCACTTGCTTTTCCTTGATTCCTCTCCTCGATTCAACAGGAAATGGATGAGGAGACACAGGGAGGAAAGAGGATCTAAACTCCTCAGTGAAACCAATAAAGTTTGATTCTTTTCTCTGGTGTCTGCTCCTGAAGCCTCCCTCAGGTTTACTCCTTCATTCCGAGGTTTTCTTTAGGACACCACTTAATACAACACATTTGATTGACAGCTGAAAAATGGAGGATCGAGGAGAGGAATCAAGGAGAAGGAAGCAAGGAAAGAGAAATGAGATTTGGCCAGGAATGTTCCGCAGTATGGCATTAAAACGGACCTATTCTGCAATATTGACTTTTTAGAGCTTTTAGCCATGTTATAGCTGTTTCCCTTCTCATTTACCCTCTCGAAGTTGTATTTAGAGTGATTCGTGCATATTTGAGTAACTTTTATTCTCCTGTATTTAAGACGTTATTGTTCCGATCCACCCATATTTTCACCGGTAAACACCCACTGTTCTGCACTTACATCATTCTCTAATTGTATTTTCTTAATTGGTGATACAAGTAGGATTTGGCAGTGCCATGTAGTCTTTTTGGCTCAAATGAAAAAAAATCTAGCGTGATGTGCCGTTATCCATCAGAGGAGCCAACAGCTGCGCAGCTCTTTGTTGTGACGATGTTTACGGCAACGTCAGCTCCCATTGGGCACCACACTTTTGTTTCTTCTATTATGTTGTTGTAGATGAATATTGCAGTTGAAAATTATAACATAATGAACCTCGGGTGTGATGATAGTCTATAGAAGTGGACTGAGTGTGACGTCACCCATTGGAGCCAGGCTCTATATTATAAATAGAATTTATTTTAACAGACAAAATAGCGGAAAAAAAAACAGGATCATGTAGAGCAGGTTCACATGAACATTTTAAGACCAAAATGATGAGGCTCACAGCAGCAGTTACAGAGAGAGGGACAACTATATTCCAACGTAAGTCAATGGGAGCCAGAGTCAGAAGGAGCCGGAAGAGCCGCATGCGAACTTCAAACTTGGAACACAGCTAGTGTGTTAGCTATGTCCATTTATATATACAGTGCGGTGTCATATATGGCAGACAACCTTCAGCTAAACTAAAGAACCTGACATAGTAACAGCAACTGTAAAATGAATAAACTGAAGAAAATTACTCTTGAGCAGAGGTGGGTAAATTACACTCGATTTATATTTACATGAGTAACTTTTTAAAGAAATTGTACATTTCTAAAATTGTACTTTTCTAGCAGCATACTTTTACTCCTACTTGAGTAATATTTTCATTGAAGTAACAGTGCTCTTACTTGAGTAAAAAGTTGTGTTTAAAGTGACAAAAGCTTTTTGTGACAATATGAAATGATTTGAACATTTGTGTTGTGTACTTTTTTTACTCTTAATGGATTTCTTTTCCTGGACCAGTACTTCTACTTGAGTAATATTATGTTGAAGATATGTTACTCTTACTTGTGTACATTTTTTTGTCCACTCTACCAACACAGCTTTTGAGATAAAAAAGTGAGTAAAAAGTGAATATTTTTGTTAGTCTCTCAACAAAATACAATACATTATATATCTCCGTGTCTATCCTTTGTCATATCTGCATTAAAAGCAGATGGAGCCATCAGAGCTACACATTAATAATTCAGAAAATATGGACCTTTAGATAAATGAAAACAAAAGGACGCCATTTGAAGACAATGAGCCCCATCGGGGCACTGTTCAAATGTGTTTAAATGGTTCTGGAGATTGTTCAAACATATTTGTTTTATTATCACTCATGTCATTTATTGAAGTTTTCCGAGCTTATCTTAAGTTGTTTGGAAAAGGTTATAGCTGGAGCTTTGGAGTTTAAGTAAATAGTGATCTGTCACAAAGGTAATAGGCTACATATTGATACTTTGCAGTAACATAAACCTGGGGGGTTCTACATGTATCTCTATTACAATGGTGACACACATTAGCAAACACTGACAAAAAAGTTTTAAAATAATCTGAAAACTCAAGAAAAAACACAAAATGGATTTCAACAGCAGATTTTCAGGAGCCTGTGATCAGTCCGAGCGTTCATGGTCCTGTTTAGGAGTTTGATTTTCAACAAAAAGATGAGAGCGACTAACTGAAAAACTGTTGGCTAATGTTAGCTAGCTTGTAACTGTAATGTTACTTGAGAGCGACTTCTATAAGCATACAAGTCAGGGGTATTTCACTTCTATGGGGTATTAACTGCTAACACATAACCATTTTAGATCACCATGTTACCTTTCATTGTTTTGAAACACTATATTCACCGAAAACAACATATTCAAATGTTTGCTCTCTGTGCTAAATCACTCCCCTTTCACAGCACTATCACAATGAAACTACTGCACATCGCATCAGGTTTGTAAAGCTGTAGTGTATTGTTTTGTATCCTGTTTTTGTATATTTATGGAGAATTGCCGTGTGGGAACATGAGGGACGTAGGCTTGTGGGCGGAGCATTGGACTTACCGCTAACCGTAAGAAAGTTTCAAATAGGGCCCTGGAGAGATCACAAGATTATTCAAACATGCACGGATGCAATCTAAAACCTCTTCAGTCATGTTTTTGATGAGTGAACAACATCATAACATGGTAGAAAGCTCCAAGTTAATTTTGCATAACACATTTCTTACATTTCTAAACATAATTAATTTACTAACTAATTCATTATTAGTCCATTCACTTGGCTGTGTCTGGGGCTTTCTTAATAGATTCCTTATGGAACAGTGCTGCTAATTCAAATTAATAAGACAAACTAAAACACTGTAAGATCATTAGTCAAACCTGAGTTACATTATGACAGACTATGACCTCACCATGGAAACCTAAACTAAATACAGAGAATGAATAGGGCAGTGTTTGGAATGGACGGCTCTGCAGCAGCAGGTGGAGATCAGACTGTAAACATCACAAACGGATCATTTAAATATGTTTTTACTGGATCATTTATCTCACTGTCAACAAAATTAACTGCAGGAAGAAACAGAGCAGATGAATAGATGATACACATTCAAAGCTTTATAAATACTGTGCAATGGCCAAATGAGTGGAGCTGATTTATGACAAACATTTAAAGGACCCATATGACACTATTTTCTGATCTATGTTATAAAGTTGTTTCCTCATCACAAACAGACCTGGAGTTGTGTTTTGTTTCATGTATTTTTTGTATTGAAAATTTAGCTGACATATGATTGTGTAAAAATGAAAACAAAAGAACAATCTGGCTAAAATACGACACAATCATGTAACAAATCATTTTAGGTGGCAGCTTGCTATGGATTTTAAAATCTTCAGACTAATATCAGATATCAGTATTGGCTAAAGAAATCTATCGCTCCATCATTTTCTGAATCCTCTAACCCTGTACTCTTATGATTTCTGATCGTTTGTGTGTTTTCAGTTTGAGGGCTGCTCCAAAGCCTTCTCTCGTCTGGAGAACCTAAAGATCCACCTGCGCAGTCACACCGGAGAGAAGCCCTACGTCTGTCAGCACAGAGGCTGTGTCAAAGCCTTCAGCAACTCCAGTGACAGGGCCAAGCACCAGAGGACTCACCTGGATACTGTGAGTAACACTATTATACATATAGTATACAGGGCTAACCACCAGAGGACCCACCTGGATACTGTGAGTAACGCTATTAAACATATACTATACACTAGAGGGCCAAGCACCAAAAAACTCACCTGAATACTGTGAGTAACACTATTATACTAGTATACTATACACTTGTGCCAAGCACAAGAGGACTCATCTAGATACTGTGAGTAATAACACAATATAAATAAATACTACAACATGGCTAAGCACCGGGAATGCACCTGAATACTGTGAGTACAACACTATAGATGTAACATTACAGGGCTAAGCACCAGAGGACACATCTGCTGTGAATAATGCTAGAACTCATCATGGTGACTAATGAGCATCCTAATTATCTCATGTATCTTAATTTATTCCTGTTGTTGATGCAGCCCATTTAATATGAGCCCCGTAACTGCTGTTGCTCCTTTTGTAAATATATACTTGTATTTATATACTTGATGCACCAAGACTGTGAAATCCCACTTCTTTAGAGTCTGAATCAGTGACCACAGTTATTTTAGCTTCTGCTGACGACTGGAGCAAAATGAGTTTAATTCACCAAATGATGGCTCTGATTACATGCTTCATAAACAGCACAGAGGACAGTGCACACGCAGCCAGAGCACTGAGCGCCTCCAGTTTGTGGTTTGTGGCGGTAAAACAATATTGCTCAATGTTGTAGAGATTTTAAAGGAAAAATAGTTTTACTTATTTACCTGTCCAACCAGAAGCACAAGGTTTACAAAACATTACAAAGACAAGTGGATCTGGAGCCGTATCCTGTCTCCCCGATTTCATGGGGCATGACTGACAGGTGGATTAACCAATCAGAGAAAATCAGTGTCTGCGTACACTGGTGTATGAATGTGTGTGTGAATGGGTGAATGGTTCCTTGATGTAAAGTACTTTGAGTAGAAAAGCGCTTTATAAAAATGCGACCATTAACCATATTTTTATAGTTTTTGTATGTTGTCGAAAACTTTGCGGCGTGAATTGGTCACAAATGGAACCTGACTTAGCCTGTCTGCAAGAATAGACAGCACTGATTCTAATGGGGGTTTTGAATGTCTTTTACACCAATGTTATATGAGACAACAAACAACTACCCGCACTGTATAATGTATCCAGAGCCTGGTTAAACAGATCACATCTCAAATGACAAATCCTGCCTCAGTTTGAGCCAAAATATTTATGATAATTTCACATGGACGTTTGCGCATTTAGCTTCACTGTAGTATTTTTAGACTCTGGCGGCTCAGACGTGTAACTGACACCACACAATCTGTCTTCATTTAAATTTCAAGTTTTTTAATCTGGTCATCGTTTCAACAGGGAATACATTTGCAAATCGTTTCATAAGAAATAGTTGTTCTTGGCAGCTTGGTACCACTAAATGATGGTATCCAGAGTGTATTAAAATACACTGTTCAAAGCCCTGGGGAAACTTAAGTGAATAATAAGTTAGGAGCTGGGCAGCAGTAGCAAGAAAGTAGTAGTAGTGGTAGTAGTAGTAGTAGTAGTAGTAGTAGTAGTAGTAGTAGTAGTATTAGTAGTAGTAGTAGTAGTCAGAGTAGTAGTAGTAGTAGTAGTAGTAGTAGTAGTAGTAGTGGTAGTGGTGTAGTAGTAGTAGTAGTAGTGATAGTAGTAGTCAGAGTAGTAGTAGTAGTAGTAGTAGTGGTGGTAGTAGTAGTAGTAGCAGCAGTCAGAGTAGTAGTAGTAGTAGTAGTAGTAGTAATAGTAGTAGTGGTAGTAGTAGTAGTAGTAGTAGTAGTAGTAGTAGTAGTAGTAGTAATAGTAGTAGTCAGAGTAGTAGTAGTAGTAGTGGTAGTAGTGGTAGTAGTAGTAGTAGTAGTAGTAGTAATAGTAGTAGTCAGAGTAATAGTAGTAGTGGTGGTAGTAGTAGTAGTAGTAGTGGTGGTAGTAGTAGTAGTAGTAGTAGTAGTAATAGTAGTAGTGGTAGTAGTAGTAGTAGTAGTAGTAGAAGTAGTAGTAGTGGTAGTAGTAGTAGTAGTAGTAGTAATAGTAGTAGTCAGAGTAGTAGTAGTCAGAGTAGTAGTAGAAGTAGTCAGAGTAGTAATAGAGTAGTAGTAATCAAAGTAGTAGTAGTAGTAGTCAGAGTAGTAGTAGTAGTAGTAGTAGTAGTAGTAGTCAGAGTAGTAGTAGTAGTAGTAGTAGTAGTAGTAGTAGTCAGAGTAGTAGTAGTAGTAGTAGTAGTAGTAGTAGTAATAGTAGTAGTCAGAGTAATAGTAGTAGTGGTGGTAGTAGTAGTAGTAGTAGTGGTGGTAGTAGTAGTAGTAGTAGTAGTAGTAATAGTAGTAGTGGTAGTAGTAGTAGTAGTAGTAGTAGAAGTAGTAGTAGTGGTAGTAGTAGTAGTAGTAGTAGTAATAGTAGTAGTCAGAGTAGTAGTAGTCAGAGTAGTAGTAGAAGTAGTCAGAGTAGTAATAGAGTAGTAGCAATCAGAGTAGTAGTAGTAGTCAGAGTAGTAGTAGAAGTAGTCAGAGTAGTAATAGAGTAGTAGCAATCAGAGTAGTAGTAGTAGTCAGAGTAGTAGTAGTCAGAGTAGTAGTAGTCAGAGTAGTAGTAGTCAGAGTAGTAGTCTGTTGTCCCGAGCCCCAGGATCTAAGGGGCCCAGAATAGTTAATAATTAATATCAGACGTGAGTCTTCTTGCCCTGGGCCGCCAAATTTAGTTGACGAGCCTGGTCGTTGTAGTTGTTACAGTGGTTGTAGTAGTAGTAGTAGTAGGAGGAGGAGGAGTAGGAGTAAGAGTAGTAGTAGTAGTAGTAGTAGTAGTAGTAGTAGTAGTAGTAGTAGTAGCGCTGTACCTGATTTTTACTGTCTTAAAATATGAAAAACAGAACTAGTTCATTATAAAGAGTTTGCAGTGGTCCAAAGTTCTTCCACACTGACCTTCTGCTTTCAGAGGGTCCTAATTACTCACCATGATGAGTTTATGAGCACTTTTCACAACTCTCAAAAACCAGAGCTGAGTTTTGCCGTCACAATAAAGCTAACAACAACACCTAGCATCCTTACAGTGCACTTATCGGACAGTAAAATGCTTTATACTTAGATGCAGACAGAACAAGGCGGACTTATTTTGACCTCAGCTCGCACTAAACTGTAAATCTGAGGTGAGATGAATTTGGTTGGATTCAGAATGATCGAAGACCAATGAGTTCGTTTCACATGTATCACAGAGAAATGTAATCTGATTGGATGGTCTCGTTTGGCCGGGCTGACAGAGGGCGTGGGGTCCAAACTGATATGAATCTGATTACAAAATACAGAGAGACATCAGCCTGGATATGGGCCTTTTATGACTAACATATACTTGGACAAATAACATAAAATAACTGAATAAAAACTAACAAATTCATTAATTGAAATAAAATGAGGACAGTGTACAATACTAAATGCTAATGTTAAATATTTAGTGGAAAATAACTATAAACATGTTAAAATCTAAACTAAAATATGGTGTGAATGAAATCGAAATATTAATCAATACTAAAGCTAGTATCAAAAACAGCATTTATTTCCATTAAACAAAAATAAAATAAGACAAAACGGATCCAAATGTGTTATATAGCTGTTAACTACAGAAGAACTTTGCGTAAATAAAAGTTAATTTTCATTTTTCAACATTATGAGACTTTCTGGGCAAACCACAACCAGAAAATAGTCTTATTACATCAAATTACACAAGTCAAAAAGTTTGAACACACCCTCTCATTCAATGTTTTCTTTTACTTTAAGTCTACTACTTTCTACATTTTATATACATACTTTCTAGTTGTTACTGCCAGATGCCAGATATTGATGCCATATATCTGGCATCAATGAAGCCAGATATATGGAATTATATAATAAAGAACAAAAGGTAACATTTTTTATTCTTATATTCAAATCCTCAAAGTAGCCACCCCTTAGTTTTGTCAAAAAATATTTAGTAGAGTTTAGTAGAACTTTTTCTTTACTACATAATTCCATACATCTTGTTTCATACATCTGATGTCTTCTGTATGTATAGAGAATGTAGAAAGTAGTAAACAAGTAGTGTATGTTTATCTTTTGTTATAATTCATATAAACATATAGACCTTTTATGTTGCAGACTGCACAGATGTCATTGTGTTTTGACTCACCTGCTGTTGATTTCACTGCTAAAGATGTTGCATTTTCAGTGCTGCTTCATCTGATCCTTAAATTTGGTCAAATAAAGGAATTCTGAGGGTCAGATTTGTGTGTCTCCATTTTAGCCTAAATTTGCAGTAACATTACTAGAAAAAAACATAGTTATTATTAAATGGTTTTAAGTTACCACTAGTACCACTAGTAAATATATCATTAAATTACAGTATTAAAATTGACAGAGTAACCTAAATGCAAAAAAATAGTGTTACTTACTCAAATATTTGATGTAAACATTACTCGTGGTTTAAAAGTAATCATTTCTAAGTATGTGTAAATGGACAAAACTTAAGCAAGCCTTGTGTATTAAGTGTTACTTAATCTAATGTACCTATGGCAGGCTCTCTTCCTGATTTCTGGAGACTTCAACCATGCATCTCCTGCACCTGTTCTGCCTACATACACCCAGTATGTTACCTGCCCCACAAGAGACAATAAAACACTGGATTTATTTTTTGCCAACGCCAAGGAGGCTTATTCTTCATCCCCACTGCCTCCCCTGGGTAGAGCGGACCACAACATTGTCCATCTGCGGCCTGTGTACCAGCCTGTTGTGCACAGACAGCCTGTGGTGCCCCGTGTGGTGAAGAAGTGGACTGCTGAGAGTGAGGAGGCTCTGAGAGACTGTTTTGACACCGCAGTGTGGACAGAGCTCTGTGACCCACATGGGGAGGACATCAATGCAGTGACAGAGTGCATCACGGACTACATCAACTTTTGTTTTGAAAACATCGTCCCCTCCCAGACGGTGCGGTGTTTTTCAAACAACAAGCCGTGGATTAACCCTGACATAAAAGCTCTGCTGAAGGAGAAGAAGAGAGCTTTTAGGTCAGGGACCAAGGAGGAGCTGAAGGCTGCACAGAAGGAGCTGAGGAGGAAAATCAGGACGAGCCAAGCCAGCCAAAAGAGAAGGATGGAGCAACAGCTGCAGCAGAAGAACATCCAGGGGGTGTGGAGAAGCCTCAAGACGATCTCAGGCTTCAAAGCGCCTCCTGCCCAGACGGAGGGGGATCTGCGGTGGGTAAACGAGCTCAATTCTCACTTCCTGAGATTTGATCAATCACCCACCACTCCCCCCACCCAGCTGCCAGCTCTCACCTCCCCAGCTGGACAATGGGGAACTCCTGCACCTCTTCACACCTCTGCCTCTGCTCTTCAACCCACCACTACACATGGACTCACCCATCCCCCCAGCCTGCCACTGTCATTTTCTACAGCCCAGGTGAGACTGGAGCTCAAGAAGATCAGACCCAGGAAGGCAGCAGGACCAGACGGCATCAGCTCCAGGCTCCTTAAGTCCTGTGCAGATGAACTGTGCGGAGTTATGGAGCATGTCTTCAACATGAGCCTTAAGCTGAGGGTGGTACCACAACTCTGGAAGACCTCCTGCGTGGTACCAGTGCCTAAGACACCGCACGCTAAAGACCCCAGCAGCTTCAGGCCGGTGGCTCTAACATCGCACCTGATGAAGACACTGGAGAGACTGGTCCTTGGCCACCTCCGCTCCACCGTGAGCTCAGCGATGGACCCGCTGCAGTTTGCGTACCGGCCTGGCATCGGAGTGGAGGACGCCGTCATCTACCTGCTGCACCGCTCACTGTCTCACCTGGAGAACCCCGGCAGCACTGTGAGGATTCTCTTCTTTGACTTCTCCAGTGCTTTCAACACCATCCAGCCACTGCTCCTGAGGGACAAACTGGAGACTGCCGGTGTGGACTGTGACCTGGCAGACTGGATCCTGGACTACCTCACAAACCGGCCCCAGTTTGTGAGAGCCAAGAACTGCGTGTCTGACCTACTGACCTGCAGTGTGGGGGCGCCCCAGGGCACGGTCCTCGCGCCCTTTCTTTTCACACTTTACACTGCAGACTTCAGACACAACACGGACAGCTGCGTCCTGCAGAAGTTCTCTGATGACTCTGCCATCATTGGCTTCATTAAGGATGATGACGATGTGGAGTACAGAGGACTAGCGCAGGACTTTGTGGACTGGTGTCAGCAGAACCACCTCATCATCAATGCAGGGAAGACCAAGGAGATGGTGGTGGACTTCCGCAGACGCCACTCTACTGTCACCTCAGTGAACATCCAGGGAAGGGACATTGAGAGAGTGGACTCTTACAAGTACCTGGGTGTTCATCTGAACAACAAACTGGACTGGACTCACAACACAGATGCACTGTACAGGAAGGGCCAGAGTCGGCTCTATCTCCTGAGGAGACTCAGGTCTTTTGGAGTGAGGGGGCCACTCCTGAAGACCTTCTATGACTCTGTGGTGGCATCAGCCATCCTGTACGGTGTGGTCTGCTGGAGCAGCAGCATCACAGAGAGGGAGAGGAAGAAGCTGGACAAGGTCATCAAGAAGTCCAGCTCCGTCCTGGGCTGTCCTCTGGACTCAGTGCAGCAGGTGGGGGACAAGAGGGTCCTGGCTAAGGTCAGCTCTATGCTGGACCATGAGTGTCACCCCCTGCAGGACGCCCTGTCTGCTCTGGAGAGCAGCTTCAGTGACAGACTGATTCACCCTCGCTGTGGGAAGGAGAGGTTTCGCAGGTCTTTCCTTCCTGCTGCTGTTAGACTGTACAATGAACACTGTTAACACTGAACATGTGTCATTCAACTCTACCTATGTGCAATACTGAAGACCTCTGGTACAATTCACTCATGTCACTTACTGATATTTATCCTGTCTGTACATAAACATAGTCATTACTGTAAATAACATAATATACTGAAGTCACTTTACTGAGATTTATTCTGTTCATATGCTGCACTGTTACTTTTATTGTACATAATAGTATTTTTTGGTATTTTATATTTTGTATTTTATATTTTTGCTCCACCAAAACAAAATTAGAGTCTATCTTTAAGTCTATTTCTAAATTATTCTTTTTTTTAGCTATTATCTATTATCTTGTTTTATTGCATGTTCCATTTTCCTGCTGTTCTTGAACTGTGCGTTGCAACACTGGAATTTCCCCACTGTGGGACTAATAAAGGCATATCTTATCTTATCTTATCTTATCTTATCTTATCTTATCTTATGTTACTATGGTAAAATGTGAGTAAACAGTACTATCAGCGTTTACTGTCAGGGTTTATATATTGACTGAACCGATATTTGGACACTGATATCCGATACCATCCCTAATTACAAGTGTTTTTAGAAATATAATCCCACATGTTTTTGTTAATTTTATGACGCTGTAAACTTGAACATACCCAACCCACATAGTGAAGAAACAATACTTTTCCATGTTGATAGTAAATGTTGACGTACGTCCTCTGGTTCAAACGAATGGAGTTTGTTAAAAAGGCCAAGGCTCAGTAATTATCGGCTATTTGGTTCAAACAACATAATTGAAAGAGCGTCATAAAAGTAAGAAAACATGACTTCATCTGAAATAATCACTACAGGACCCGGGCTAAATCAGATCCGACTGTTGTGGAGAGAGGTCATTAGCAGAGATGGCGTAAGATGTTATGAATGAAGTGACAGTTTTGGGATAAAGACGCAGTTTTCCGGAGGCGTCCATTTTGAAATCTCTGCACTCAAATGTTATAGTGACCCCGCTCGACCTGACTTGGTTGTAGATGAAGTGAAAGCACATGTCCTATTAAAACATATAATATTGTTCATTCAAAACATGTTGGCTTTGGCCTTTTAAATAAAGGTCTTTTAACTATACTTTTCCTCGTGCGACTTCTATTTTTTGGAGCGCCTGGATTTCGTCATGTCTATTGTTCATTATGTATTTGTGACCTATAGCATGACGGAGAAACTTAAACTAGTTCTGTCTTTTTCCCCATAGCGGCGGATGAGAGGTAAGCGTTTCATTTGTGTGGCACTGTCCTGTTAAAATGGTTGATTTAAATGTTCTTGACTTTAAAAAATACAAAAATAAAAGCATGTGTTTTCATAACTGTTTTTATGGCACAGAAAACAGAAAAAGATGTGTCTTTTCTGTGCGTGGTCTTGCATCTCCACAAAGCTCATATTTGGCCTGCTTGTTTCCATGTAAATGTTGTTCCTTTGGTTATTGATACCCCCCCCAGCTTTCCTTGGGGGTGTGATGCTAACTGGAGGCACTGTCTGTCTGACGCTTAGTTAGACTTTAATCTGAGCTTTATTTCAACACAATCTGACCATAAAGAACTGATTTAGCTAGAAGTACAACAGGTGAGCTGATTTGTGCTGTTAAACAAGTCCCTCAGACACAACTTTACAGTCACAAAGTAGGTCACATTAGCCAACAGTTTTTCTCTTACCTCAACAGGACCTTGAACACAGGCTCCTGAACATGTGTTGTCAAATCAAGTTCACATTTTTTCTTACATCTTTTTCGGCTGTGCTTGCTAATGTGTTCATTGTGTCACCATGGAAACTGCTGAACATTTCACCATAGACATGCATCCCCAGCGTAACATCACTGCAGCGTACCAACAGACCAACCACTATGCCCACTATAAACACTACACATTTAAATTCCAGCTGTCATGTATTTCCCACCTGAGTTTTATTGTTTATTTTTTGTTTTTATTTTTTGTCCAGAAGCCATACGCCTGTCAGAGCCCCGGGTGCTCCAAACGCTACACCGACCCGAGCTCGCTGAGGAAACATGTGAAGGCCCACTCTGCACGAGGACTGCACCCACGGGACAGGAAGGTAAACACACACTTAGATTAAACCGATTATTATTAGTTATTGGTTATGAATTATTATTACATTATTGTTAAAAGTAGAAATCAATATGCTGAATAAAACAAGGACAGTTATAAACCAAGAGAAAGGCAGATCCAAACAGCCTGAGGACTGCACCCACAGGACAGGTAAACACACACTCAGATTAAACCCATTATTAGCTATTGATTATGAATTATTATTATCTTATTATTATTGGATTAAAGTAGAAACCAATACAAATTAATACAAAAAAAACAAACACCTGAAAATAATAATAATAATAATAATAATAATAATAATAATAATAATAATGATAATAATAATAATAATAAATAGAAACTAAATAAACAAGGAAATAAACCCAGACAAGCGCAGATCCAAACAGCCTGAGGCCTGCACCTGTGGGACAGTTTAAAGTCAAATGGATTATGATGGCTATTAATTATGGGTACACTTTATTGACCATCCATCCATCCATCCATTTTCTTCCGCTTATCCGGGGCGGGTTGTGGGGGCAGCAGTCTAAGCAGGGACTCCCAGACTTCCTTCCCCCCGGACACTTCCTCCAGCTCCTCCGGGGGGACCCCAAGGCGTTCCCAGGCCAGCCGAGAGACATAGTCCCTCCAGCGTGTCCTGAGTCTTCCCCGGGGCCTCCCGAGGGAGGCGTCCAGGAGACATCCAGAACAGATGCCCGAGCCACCTCAGCTGGCTCCTCTTGACGTGGAAGAGCAGCGGCTCTACTCCGAGCTCCTCCCGTGTGACTGAGCTCCTCACCCTATCTCTAAGAGAGCGCCCAGCCACTCTGCGGTGCAAACTCATTTTGGCTGCTTGTATCCACGATCTTGTCCTTTTGGTCATTACCCAAAGCTCATGACCATAGGTGAGGGGAGGAACGTAGATTGACGGTAAATCGAGAGCTTTGCCTTTCGCTTTATTGACCCCACAGGAAAATTTGTCCTCTGCATATGACCCATCCTTCATAACTGCTGGTATAAACCCAGGGACCCATCTCCAGATCTTAGAGTTAGTCTTGGTCAGGACTACCTTAGCTGGTAAATTTTATACTGTGCATGTTTTGGATTAATGAGGGAAATCAGAGAGACCAGAGGACACCCACCCAGACACAGGAAGAACATGCAAACTCATTGTGCCACCAAAAGATTGTTATATATTGTATTTTATTCTTTTTTATTAATATGTTAAAATAAGGTTAAGCTTAACACTGTGTGCCTGTAGAGAAATTTGTCCTTTGCATTTGAAAATACTGTAAGAATCACAAACAAATGCATCAATATCATAACGAATGATAGCAATAACATCTCCATGGAGATAATCATCTCACCAAATAAAATAAAAAAACAAATAAAAAAACATACGCCACATCATCTGGACACCAGGCAATGAACATGGACGTTAACCAATAAGCAACAGATCTAACTAACCCAAACTGGAGAGCCTGTAGGCATATACTAACCTAATATTGATTCTCATCAATATTAGGTTGATGAGAATCATATATCAATATATTCTCATCGCAAAGCTGTGTATTAGTGAACTTTGCATCAGTGAAGATCATTTATCGTCTCTCAGTAGCTTCACCACCGCCTGTGTCCTTGTTTAGCATTAGCAAACATGTTTATAATTCAGATGGATAACGCACTAAACAAAACATTTCTCCTGGCCTGGACGGAGAATAGAAAGTCCATTGTTCTTTGTATCTGGAGCCGATTTGTTTTCTATGGTCCATAAGTGACACTGTCTCTGTAAGCAGGAACACATGTGCTCATATGTTGTGCTAACACGCTAACACGCCCTCAGCTAAGCGCTAACCCCCGAGAGGCTAAACACGTCTCTTCTGAAATGTTAAACAAGCCATTATAAAGCCACTATTGTTTTGAATGTGCGTCAGTAAATAAAGGCTTTCACAGATTAGTCATCGCTCTTTTGGAGAGGGGTGCCACTGACTCACCCAAAGATCTAATCTCAGCTTTAATCAGTGCCCTGTGTCCTTGGGCAAGACACTTCATTCACCCGTACTAATGCGTATGAATGATTTATTCTGGAAGACTAAATGAACCTCTTTGGAGTATGTCTGATGTGTAAATGAGCCTCGCCTTCGTCCGTCTGCCCCAGGGCAACTATGGCTACACCAGTAACTTACCGTAAACTGAATGAAGGGAATAAATAATGATTCGGGCTTTTGAATGAGTGTTTATTTTTATTGTGCTACTACTTTATAACTGGAGGAATGCAAGGCCAAATAAAACATCTTAAAATGCTAAAACAGTTTCAACAGTTGAATGAGGTGGAGTGAATAGATTTGTAAGTTTGCTGCTTAGATATTGTAGTCGTGAGTATGAACGTTATTGTCTCTGTAGGGAATTTTGTCTTTAGCATATTTCAATGATCTCCAGAGATTGGTCAGGATTGTTGTCAGGAGAACCTGCCTGAAGAAATAGCTCACTGAGCACGTTTTAGGGGCAGAGACAGTGGTGGTGGTGAGGAGGATGAGGAGAGGTAGAGGTGGATGATGGTTCTGCTGCTGCGTTGAAGGCTCTGGGTGGATTCCATAGGTGCTTCAGATCAAGAGCACGCCTGATATTCTGCTCATGACAAGTTGTTCAAAAGCGAAAAAAAATCAGGTATGAGTGCAGAATCAAATACAACAATTTAAAATATAAAAGACAACACAAAATTACTATTTTACTTCTGTGGGGTATCTGCAAACACATAACAGATTTCGATCACCATGTTACCTTTTATTGTTTTAAAAATGCTGCATTCGCTATAAACAACATACTAACATGTTTTCTAAGTTTCATGTTCTGAGTCCCCCCTCTCTTTGCTCCCCATGCTAAGTCACTCCCCCTTCAGAGCACTATCACATCACAATCAGCATACATCCCGCTAATGAAACTACCGCACATCGCATCAGGTTTGTGAAGTTGTTGTGTACAGTTTTGTATCATGCTTTTGTATATCTACGGAGAATTGTCGTGTGGGAGCATGGGTGACGTACACTTGTGGGCGGAGCCTTGTACAGAATTTTACAGCTAACCATAAGGAGGGTTTGAATAGGGTCCGGGAAAGGTCGCTAGTTTACTGAAAAAATGCATGGATGACCTCTAAAACCTCTTCGGGCAAGTTTTTGATGAGAGAACAATGCTATAACATGGTGGGATTTTTAAATAAAATTTGCTTTGAATAAATAATTGGCTTTGTGCTTTGTTTAGGTTGGACAATGAGTCATATTGTCATGTCCGATTTTGGTGAAACAATGTTGGATAAATCAGATCAGAGAATTTGAGGCTCAAGGCGAGGATTGTGAGAGTGAACTAAAACCAGTTGTGCTTGGACAGAAATGGACCTAATGAAAAATGAAGTGGCAGAAAATCCCCAGTGAGAGATATTTTTCCAATTGAACCAGAGCTGCGTCAAGAGGGAGTCCTGGGGTAACCGAGGCCATGGTTATGCAAAAAACACACAGGAGCAAAAATACACTCTAAAGATGTGGGTTAAGTTAAGTTTCTTCTATCAAACAATGTCTTAAATCAACATATCTTACACCGCTAATGTTTGCATATCACTTTGGTCATGTTTCACTCTGACTGGTTCAAGGTGCTAGTTGGATTTTTGCAGATGACCTACAATAGTGTTGGGAAATCACTAAATGCACGAAAATGCTGATTCAGAGTAGCACATTCTATTCCTAAAATCAATGTGGGGTTTGCTTTGACAGTGGTTTAGTGATTAGAGCACTTGTCCACCAACCTGAAGGACTGAGGTTCAAGTTCTGTCGTTGTGTGCTTAGGCAAGACACTTCATCTACATTGTCTAGAGTATGGATGTGGTGTGAGCATGATTGATGGTGGTTGGAGGGGCCAGTGGCGGAGATTGACAGCCTCTCTTCTGTCAGTCTGTCTCAGGGCAGCTGTGGCTAGAAGTAATTTGTCATTGTGTGGAGTGAATAAATAATGACTACAGTAGAGCATTTTGAGAGGCTTCCACAAACCTTTAAAGAACTTATTCAATTACAGGTGGTTTTATAGATCAAAAAATACCCAGAAAAACAGACTCTGACTCTGAGTGGGGTTGGCTTTCCACAGATCTGACCTGTAACTTGGTCTGGTTTGGTCTCTATGAAGATAGAAAGATTTAATACCATACAGTGAAACATTCCAGACAAAGCAATAACATCTCCATGGAGAAAAACATTTGACAGGCCTTCAAGCAGAAAAGTTACACAATGCACCTTTAAGTGTAAGGCATTATTCTTATTATGCATCCAGACAATCTACCTATAGAGTCTGATCTAATTCAACCACCTTCAGCTGAGTCTTTTAACTCCTTATAGCTTCATGTCTTTATATTTGCACCTGCCAAGATGGGCCCACTGCATTACTCCTGCCATGTTGCTAATGCCATCTTTATCCCATTCTCAAATCTCATCTAATAAATATGTTAAATCTACTCTTTGTTATTATGGTGGTCCAAGCTTGTGAATATGTTGTATATTGATGTCATTGATGGAGGGCACAAGTTTATGCTGTTATGCTGAACCAATTTTTTTTCATGTAAGAAAGTAAAACTTGTCTTGCCCCATTACAGAAATATTGTAAAATCATCTCAAAATGAAGCCGCTGTGTGCTGTCTGATTATAAAGCGTTTTATTGTTCACGAACCAGGAAGTTAGGCGGGCACGCTAAACTCCCCTCTGGCCTCTGAAAGTTGTGAAAAGCGCTTTTAAAGTAATTATTGCAGTAAATAAACCTTTGTTTGTATCTCCACAGGGTCCTTCAGTGCTGGAGTCAGACTTGTTGAGCGACTGCTTGTCCCGACAGCACCTGAACGTCTCACATCCAAACAACAGCCCTCCTCTGCCCGGACTGGACCACTTCACAGGTAATGCTAACCCTAACCCAAACCCTAATGAAGCTACTGCACATCGCATCAGGTTTGTGAAGTTGTAGTGTACAGTTTTGCATCATGCGTTTTAATATTTGTGCAGAATTGTCATGTGGATGCAGGTAACGTAGGCTTGTGGGCGGAGCATTGGACAGAACTGTACTGCTAACTGTAAGGAGGATTCAAATAGGGTCCGGGAGAGATCACTAGATTACTCAAACATACATGAATGATATCTAAAACCACTTTTGATGAGGGAATGTTATAAGATAGTAAAAAGCTCTAAAAGGTTGATTTTGCATAATACCCCCTGCTTAATAAAATCCACTCCAATTGCCTTTGTCATGTTTTGAGTATTTATTCGTTTATTTATTTGTTTATTAAGGACAGTGGATATATATGAGTGGCAGGTGGATTTAACCAATCACAGCGAAGTGTGAACACAGACAAGAAGCAGAGTGACAGACAGAAGATTCTGGCTCAGACCATTAACACTTGTGTGGATAAAATTATGTCGCTGCCTGCAGCCAAAACCAAACACTTTGACACTTTAAAGATGTTGTGGTCTGGAACTGTATCCCGTTCCTCTGATCTCCAGGGGCCGTGATTGACAGGAGGATTAACCAATCAGAGAAAGACATGGTCCATTTGTGTCAAAACAAACATAGCTGCTTACGAGTAAAACAGAAAGAAAAGAGACAAAACAGAGAAGGTTTTTTTTTCTTAAAGCTATTTTGTTCTGAACGATACGAGAACCAACAACCAACTAGCGGCTGTGGTTGGACCATCCCAAATAAGGATCATTGTCTACTACTGCGCTCTAACTTTAGATGGACATGGCTAACCTTGTTTTTATTTTTTAATCTGCTCCGCTGCTGCCTGGCCTTAAAATGTTCCTTTTAACCCGCTCTACATTATCCTGGTGTTTTTATTTGGCTATTTTGCCTGTAAAACAAGATATGAACATTAATAACAGACAAATCAGGTCGTTCTTCCCCGTGGTTGCTTCTGCTGGTGTTAGCAACGTGTTTGATTGACAGCCATCCTAAGAGCCCTGCCAAACCAGCGGTGCAGGAGGAAGGGGCTTTACCTTCAACACCCTCACTCCTGATTGGCTCTTTGGTTGCTGTGATTTCCTAATATGGTTCCTGGTTGCAGACGAACCACTACAGCTGCTAGTCTCAATTGACTTAATTTAACACTATGGGTGATGCCACACTCCGTCAGTCCCCTGCTTTATGACTGGTCTGTGTTGTGGTTCCAGACTCTGCTGCATTTGAACAGAAATGAGAAGAGATTGACATTTTGTGGCCTGGTTTAGCCTATAATGGCGTCTGCTCCAGAAGTCCATCAGATGTTGTTTATTTTGTCCAATTACGGTGGAGAATTTAGATCTGAGTTGGCTGTATTGCTCCTGTCAGTCATTTTCTCATATAAGCTAATACGTTTTCTCATTCTCTGTAAGTGGTTGAAAATGGACCAAGAAGTTGTCATGTTGTCAGGTGGGAGAAGGCCTCATTTTGGCCGCAGTTAGAGTTTTACTGTCCAGGAACATTACTGCAGACAGCTCCCAAAATGCTTTGAGGTGTGTGGTGCGTTCAGGGAATGTAAGTGTATCTGAGTTTGTAACATGTACTGGGAGGACAGTGTAGTTTTCAAAAATAATCAAAATTTGTGTTTTTCAGATAAATGTGGCAATAAACTGATCTGTCTTACATTTATTCAGTTGCAGGTGTTTTTGTTGTTCAAAAATAACTGGAAAAACGTGTATTCTTACGCCCGGTATACAGTGACTGCAGGTGGGGCATGGCCTGCCGAAAGAAACCACAAGAAGTCTGTTTTTGCCGAACACTGCAGCGGTCTCTGACATCAAGCTGACAAAATCACTGTGTCACAATCCATCTGTGAACTCCCGACCAGAGTATGAATCCCCGTAGATACGTTGTCTCAGCAGTGCAGTTTCCACACTCTGCCCGCAGCCTGCCACGATCGCACAGCAGCAGAGACCGCAGTCAGTGTCGCAGTAAAACCACACCGAACCTGAACCACACCGCACCTGCAATCAGTGTACACCGGGGATTATTGTGAGTGGGCACGCCTCTCCACAGATCTGACCAGGTGGTAGAATGGTTTGATGAGAGCGAGAGAGACTTTGATTGAAATTCAAGTTTTGCTGCATTTACATGCGCTTCTCATACTAATGCCATACTGTGGAATAGTTCAGCAAAAACAAAAACATCTCCATGGAGACCAGCAGGTTGTGGAACCCTCCATGATAAAAGTTACATGTAGCATCTTTAATATAAAAGCAATTAGCATGAAGTTGTACTGCTATTTTAAGTGAATTTAGGATAACACTTAACTGGCTATGTAGTTGTAGAAGGGAAAGCATTTGAGAAAAATAGACAGATTGTATGAGCAGCTGTGGGGGTAAAAAATACTAAAAGGATTACATAGAATGGGCTCTATTCACGCTCTGTTGGTGATAGTAACTCTCTTTTTTCCCCTTTTATAAATTACCTATTAATTTGCGTATTATAATTTGTCTAACTTAATTAAAAAAAATCGAAGATGCAGTTAAAGTCCCGTCCCCCATGAAAAGCTTTGGCAGGTTGTGAAGATGCTGCTGCTGAATCCACGGTTTTACCACATGCCCAGTGTCGGTAACTCCACCGGAAGTCGTCATCCGCGTGTTTCCAGATGTCTTCCGGTAAGCGTGAATAGAGCCTATTGTTACTGAGTACTGAGCCTATTCTTTTCTTTAGTATCGAAATGGAGTTTGAAATTTTACTATCGTGACACTAGTAGAAAATGTTTGAACTGTTCTCCTTCAGAAATGTAGATGTTGTAGAAATTATTATTATTATTATTTATTTTTTTTTCGAATTTGCTATAGTTGATTATAGATTTTTACATTCTGTTGTGTTTTCAGGAGTCTACAGCAGTGTTGGAGTCCAGACTGGAGCAGGTTCATTTGTGGCAACAGGAAACAGTGGGTCCAGCTTTGAAGGTCTGGAGGAGGAGTATGAGCAGAGACCTTCTATAACCAGCCCAGACAACGCAGATCAGTGAGTAATGTCAAATATTTGTCTTTATTCTATTTAATTTCTTCCATTTATGTATTTATTCTTATACTAGCACTTCCTACAAAATCTATTTGACACAGTTTTAGTTGGGAAGTTGCTAGACCCTGGACGGTCAGCTAGTTTTCGAAATATGTGCTGATTAAGTTTGTTAGAAGTATTGAAAATCAGATTCTAATTGATACTTGGACTAGTACTGAAACTTGATGCTCGTTTAAGCAGGTACTCAATCGATACTAAAAAGTCACATTGACAGGACAGAGCAGAACCTTTCCTGAATGTCTTTAGAATGATGTTGAGCTGTATCAGAACAAGTATAAGAGCACATAGACTAGTATACACCCATGGACCACTATGGAACCTACAGGACCACTGAGGATTACACACATATAAGAACACATGGAATAGAAAAGAAAGTACTACCATTTAATGCTGAAAATCACATTCTATTGTCTAAAGAAAGAGTGTTTTTTATGATCAGTGTGGTATCAGAATCAGTATTGAGCATCAAGTCGCAATTAAAATCATTCCCTGTCATAATTTACCAAAAGTTTCTGAAACTTTACTTTAAATGATTGCAAACCAACTGAAAATTTTATTATATTATTATTATTATTATTATTATTATTATTATTATTATTATTATTATTATTATTATTATTAAATTATTAAAAAATATTTAAAATGAAAATAATAAATAAAATAAATTAATAATAAAGCATCTTTAAAGGTGCACTGTGTAACTTTTGTGGTGGAGGTTCCGTCACCTGCTTGTTTCCATGGAGATCTTATTGCGTTGCCTGGTATGTTCCACAGTATGACATTAAGCATATCTATTTCCGTGGTAACAGGCAAGTAACGCCACCAGGCCAATTTACAGGTCAGATCTGTGGAGATGTTACCCTGCTTACTGTATGAACGCATGTTTTACGAGCAATAAAAACGCCTGTAATTATATTAAATGTAAGGTTTCAGTTTAATGCCATACTTTGGAACATTCAAGGCAAAGCAATCGCATCTCCATGGAGACAGCAAATGGCAACCTATCCACTCCAAAAGTTACACAATGCACCAGTTATTTTGTCTTATTCCCCCATGAATCCCACATGTATCCAGTGTTGTAAAAGTACGCAGACTTGAGCAGACCAGACCCATTATCACCACAGCTTTAGTTTGGGTTTTGTGGTTAAACAGATTTTAAAGAAACAGACTCAAATCTTCGCTGGACCTTTAAATTGTGAATATCGCGGTTCAGAAAGAATCAGTCAGATGAAAATGATACAAGCTCAGATTCAGGACGAGGTTTGGACAGGAACACTGAGGTCTGAGGATCTGTGTGAACCACTGTAAAGTTTTATGAACAAAACCAGGAAAATCTGACAGAATAAATGAAGAGAGGAGAGACGGAAATGAGTTTGGGGATTAAATAACAAATATGAATGTTGTTTTTTATCAGGAGTGTGGTCAGACTATTACTGCTACAACTACTGCTATTTATGTTTTTCATAATTGATGCAGAGCCCATTTTAAAAAGGCTTGTACCCAAGTTTTTTTTTTTTTTTTTTTTTTTTTTTTTTTTCATGTATTTGAGCGAAGTGCCCTGTACAGATATATTGTATAAGGAGCTCTTGAGGTCAGAATAAAACTGCTGTGAACTGTCTGCATCTAATTATAAATAGTTTTTTTGTCTGTGAGTTAGGAAGTGGGTGTTTGCATGCTAGTTTGCATTGCCATGAGGGTAAAACTCGCTCTAGTCTCTGAAAATCTCTTATAAACTCATCATGGTGAATAATTAGGACGCTCTGAATGCATAAGGGAAGTGAGGAAGAACTTTGGACCACTGCACTTTGTTTTACATGCTTTTCAGACTTTAAGACCTGATTTCTAAAGGTGCATTGTGTAACTTTTCATTAAGGGGTCTGTCACCTGCTTGTTTCTATGGATATGTCATTGCTTTACCTGGAATGTTCCACAGCATGACATTAAACAGCTCTACCTTACGTTTATTGAATTACAGGTGGTTTTAGAGCTCAAAAATACTGGGAAAAACAGACATTCTGACTGTGAGCGGGGTCGCCTCTCCACAGATCTGACCTGTAACTTGGTCTGGTTTGGTTTCCATGAAGATAGAAAGGTTTAATGCCGTACTGTGAAACATTCCAAACAAAACAATAACATCTCCATGGAGAAAAGCATTTGATGCAACCTCCACCAGAAAAGTTACACAATGCACCTTTAAGATGTACTGGATTAAAACATCAGAATGAAAACTAAAAGGTTACATAGTGCTTCTTTAAGGTAGAAATTATTGTCCCTGTAAGGAAATTTGTCCTCTGCGTTTGACCCATTATTCAGTGTGTGTGGGTTAAACTTGTCAGGGGCAGTGGACCCATCTCCAGACGCTGAGCTAGTCAGAACTACCTTACTGGATTTGACTTATTGTATGTACGGCATTAAACCTTTCTATCTTCAAGTTACATAGGTACTTCTGAGCTATAAAACCACCTGTAATTGAATAAATGTAAAGTAGAGCTTCTTAACATCGTACTGTGGAACATTCCAGGCTGAGCAATGACATCTCCATAGAAACAAGGAGGTGACAGACCCCCCACCGAAAAGTTACACAGTGCACCTTTAGCTAAAAAACATGCTTCGGGTTGTGTTTTGTTGCATTTGTCTCAGTAATTCCTTTTTTATTAATTCCTTCATTTAGTTTGTCTCCCTCATCACAGCTATATACACTATCTCACTGATCCATGAAGCTCTGTGTTTTTAAGTCCATACACATGTTCCGTTGTAATAATTTCACTTCTCAGGTTTCTGTTTACTTTTGGCAGCAGGTTTAAATGTTTTCTCCACATGCTATTTTAGGTTTAGTGGATCAGGAGTTGCCAGTGTAAATGTCCCATGTCTTTCCCTGCAGCCAAAGTTTGACGTTTCTCTAAAAGAATCTTCACTTTGCCCATTATGTGCCACAGACCAAAGTCAAAACACACGCACACGCACACGCACACCCACCCACCCACACACACACACACACACACACACACACACACACACACACACACACACACACACACACACACACACACGCACACACACACACACACACACACACTCAACCTATTTTAACACAAATCTTACCTTTTATGATTTGTATGTAACTTTTCTGGTGGTGGATCTGTGTCTGGATCTGTGGACTGGTGGAATTATCTACTTGTCTTCATGAGGTTTAGGTGAATTATTTTGTAGATCTAATAATAAAGGGTTTATGTCATGCAGATCTGATTTTTGTTTGAGAGGCAGGTCCCCAGGATTTAAGTGCATACATACACATGTCCCCACAGTGTGACTGATATCCACCCTCAGACGTGTTGGGTTTCCGTACTTTTTAACTTCATGGAGCAGGGCTGTAGGCCTTTAGTCAATTAGTTGGTTGATGGAGTCTTAGTCGACCAAACTTTGTATTAGTTGAATAATTATTTTATTTACGTTATAAGAATTTCTATGGGACAACAGCAGAAAGCAGAAGTTAGTGAGTGAGCTGATATGGTATTTTTGGTATTTAAATGTAAAAAGGCAGATTAAACTCACGATTCACAAACTGAATCTGTCTTTATATAAATACATTGTGTCCTAGTACTTTTGTCTGTGTAAATAGTAGTTTTTGTATGTGCTCCCCCTGCAGGTGTAGTCCTGTAAGTGCAGTTTGGGTCAGATAGGAGAGCTTTTGCCACGCCCTCTTTTTAGTCGACTAATCGCTCTGCAGCACATGTCTTTAGTCCAACAAGAAGACAAAAAGTCCCCATAATGCGAGTGTGTGTACAGATTTGAGTCCCCACAGTGTGATAAAGACCCGCTCACACACAGACTGTTGTTTTCTTCTCTCTTTAAAACTTTTCAAACTAAGCTATTGTGACCTCATCCTGTGTGTTTGCTTTGGACATGACCAGACATTTCCACTTATTTTAATCATTTAATTCTGTGGGGATTTAGTCATCGTGTCAACACTCGTCCAATGGAGAGTGGATGTATTTAAGTGAACGGAGCATTTAAAACCATTTAAATACTCACAATAACGTGCACTGGCTTATGCTGTTAACGCCAATACACGAATCGGTGTATTTCAGGGCCCCATATTATGCCATTTTCTGATTTGTTCTAATGTCGTTTCCTCATCACAAACAGACCTGGAGTTGTGTTTTGTTTCATTCACACATGTTTAATGCACAAACCCTGCAGATTTAGGCTGTTCCACCTTGTGATGTCATGTAGTAATACAGGAAGTTCTCTACTGTGTTTTTAAACTGAACAAAAAGGTAAAAGGAGCTGTTAACTTGAAAGCTACCACTTCATGACATCACAAGTTGGAATAAAGCATTTTGAGCTTTGGACATGTAGATGACTAATTATGAAGGATTACTTTATAATTAGTCTGGTAATATAATTGGTATTTTTTGGTATTTCTGTGTTAAAAAGGCAGATTAAACTCATGATACAGAGATTTGGTAAAATGTAAGGGTTAAAGGGCCCATATTACACTTGTTTTCTGATCTCTGTCTAATGTCGTTTCCTCATCACAAACAAACCTGGAGTTGTGTTTTGTTTCATTCACACATGTTTAACACACAAACCCTGCAGATTTAGACTGAGTTCTTTTCTCAGACTGAAAACCCTGTGTTCCACCTTGTGATGTCATGTGGTAATAAAGGAAGTGCTCTACTCTGTTTTTAAACTCCACACACCTTCACTAGAATCATTTGGATAATTTTAGCCCTAGAATTGCCAATCTCTACTGAACTAAAGGTAAAAAGAGCTGTGAACTTGAAAACTACCACTTCATGACATCACAAGGTGGAACAGAGCATTTTGAGCTTTGCAGATTTTATTAATAAAGAATGAAACAAAGCACAATTACAGGCCTGTTTTTGATGAGGTAACAACATAACATGGCTTAAAGCTCCATTTTGCATAATTTAGGACCTTTAATGTATTTTATTGTGCTTTTCTACAATCTGGTACATTGTATGGTTATTATTCCACAGCTGCACAACTTTATTTAATAAATTTTCAATGACAAATGTGTCTAACACATGTCTAACGTTATAATAACAATTTCCTGCCTTAAATTATCACAGACATGTAAGACCTGTACTTGATTTATACGGTCTTAAAAATGTCAAAAACAGAACTAGTTCAATATAAACAGCTCTCTGTATCAGCTCCAGTCTTCTCTCAGTCTGTCCTCTTTCCTCTATTGTTTCCATCTCGCTCCAGGTGTACTGATCACTAAGGGTGCTTCCTTGGCCAAAAAGTGTCACATGCTTTGAGGTCACGTAAGTTTGCCTGGGATCCAGAACACGTACTTCTCCAGTACTTTATGAAGATATAGGTCTGGTTACTGGTGAATCTCTCTGAGTTCAGATGGGTGTGATTGACAGGTGGATTAGCCAATCAGGACATGCATGGTCTGTCCGTATCAGGAAAAAAAATATCACAGAGTACTGAAAAACATGGCGGATTTTGACAGAATCAGTGTGAAAAGCGCTAACTTCTGTTAATCTGAGTTGACATTAATTTGATTTTATTTGTACATGATAATGACCAATGAGCTCCTTTCTTTCACATGGTCACAGAAAAAAGACAAAAAGACAAATCTGACTGGACAATCTCGTGTGGCCGGGCATGAGATGCAAAGGAGGGAGTGGGGACCAGGCTGATATCAATCTGTATTAAAAATACAGAGAGATATTATTTTGGATTTGGCAGAATGTAAGGCTTAAAGGGCCCGTAATGTTTTGTTTCATTCACACATGTTTAAAACACAAACCCTGCAGATTTAGGCTGAGTTCTTCTCTCAGACAGAAAACACACACACTGAATGGACATAGCTAACGCACTAGCCGCTGCATTCCAAATAGGAAGTGCTCCAGGCGGCTCTTCCGGCTCCTTCTGACCCTGGCTCCCATTCACTTACACTGGGATCTTGCCAACCCTCTGTCTGTAACTGCTGCAGTGAGCCTCGTCATTTTGGTCTTAAAATGTTTGTATTAAACGCTCTACATGATCCTGATTTTTTAATTTTGCTATTTTGTTTCGAAATCAAGATATGAACAGAAGTAGCAGACCAATCAGATGCCTTAATTCCCCTAGCCTGGCTCCAGATTCGCTCCTGTAACCATTAGCATCAAGAGCTTAAAGGTAAAAGGAGCTGTTCACTTGAAAACTTCCACTTCATGACATCACAAGATGGAACAGAGCATTTTGAGCTTTGGAGATGTGGACAGACTAATAATAAAGTGTGACTCAAACATGTGAATGAAACAAACACAACTCCAGGTCTGTTTTTGAGGAGGGAACAACATTATAACATGACCTGAAGCCTACAAGAACTTGCCCTTTAAAAACATGCTATAAAACCCCACAGTGAATACAAAAATAAAACACATCAAATAAAAACATGTAAAATCCACACACCGATCATAAAAACAGGCCTCTCCGTCTCACTGGTGACACAGCACAGGTCGATCCATGACGGAATTTTCACTTTCACCACAAGGTTAGACTCCACTTATGAATAATGTGTGTAGGATTTGGCAGTTAGCGTGTGAGTTATGTAACCAGCTATTTTTAGGACATTTCACAACCGTTAAAAAGAACATTTGGCAAAACACATGGATTCCTTACGTTCCAATTAGTAAAAACAATTGAAAACTTGTAGTTTGTGTGACATCTCCTTTTTCGCTCTCCAAATCCATTACAGTCTATTTTTTTTTTTCTACTCGGACTTGGTTGCGACAGACTTGACAGCTTTGTTTTCTCAGTGATACAAAAATAAAATTCCGAACCAGAGGAGCTGTAAATTATTTGAAGGGTTTGAAAGAAAAAAAAAAAAAAGTGTAGATTTTTGTGGTTTGTCGTCATGGTAGCAAAGCCAACAGCACTAGATAAGCAGAGGTGGGTAGAGTAGACAAGAACTGTACTCAACTAAGAGTAACGTTACTTCAAAATATTATTACTAAGTAGAAGTACAAAGTAGTGGTTCAAGAAATGACTGAAGTAAGAGTAAAAAAGTATTTGTCAAAAACACTACTCAGTAAAGAGTAATCATAAGAGTCTATACTGTCTGGGCGTAACATCTGACTCAGTGTTGGAAGTTGGAAGTACAAAACATTAAAGCCACAGTATGTAACTTTTTAGGCCAAAAATAGACCTAAATAAATGCATGTTTGTTTGTTTTTTTCAGTTTGTTGTTTTTATTGCACATGTGTCCTTACTGAGAAAGGGCTCAACTCAGCACACACCTGACCTCCTGCTTGTTTCCATGGAAATGTTGTTCCCTTAGCTATAATATTCCACAGTATGGCATATAACATATATAACTACCCACCTTTGGAGTTGGAGTTAACTGGATGAAGAAAACATAAAAAATAATACACACATTTTTAAAGAATAGACAAAAAAATTAGACAAATTAGACAAACTAAATCATATCTGAAGGAGCGCTGCAAGAAATACAAATGTTCAACTCAAACACAACTTTTACTCAAGTAAAAGTACTATTACTTCAATAAAAATGCTACTCAAGTAGAAATAAACGTATGCTGCTAGTAAAATACTCTGAAAAGTACTATTTCTTTAAGAGGTTACTCAAGTAAATGTAACTGAGTACTACCCACCTTTGGATTTGGAGTTAACTGCAAGTACAAAACAGGAAATAACACACACATTTTCAAAGAACAGACAAAAAATGAAACACTAAATCAGACCTGAAGGAGCTGCAAGAAACATAAATGTTCAGATCATTTCATATTGTCACATAAAACTTTTGTCACTCTAGACTCACAGTGGGAAGAGGAACCATAGCTTTTACTCGAGTAAGAGTACTGTTACACCGTACAGTATAATAAGTTACATGAAAACTACTACAATAAGTACAACTGTATTTACAAGTTACACAAGTAAATGTAACTGAGAAGTAAGGGTGGTTTTGTTGACATAGTGCTACACAAATCTGTTCTGTGTTACAGTGGTGGGACTGAACATCTGGAGCTCATATCAGTCTGGTTTTACAAGTCCATTTGGTGAAATCCACTGTGTTTTGTATCTATACTGTTTTTGATTCTAATGTAATATGATTTCTCTCTTTCTCCTCTCTCTTTCTCCTCTTTCTTTCTCTCTTCTCCCACATCTATCTCTTTCTCATCATCCCTCCATCCCTAACTGTTGGTTGTAATTATGGTAATATGATTTGTCTCTCTCCTCTTTTTTCCTTTCACCCACCCTCTCCCTCTCCTTTACTACTCTTTTACTCTATAGCATCCCCCTCTCTCTACCCTATCTGTTCTCTTTGCCCCCTCTGTTTACTCCCTCCCTCAACCTTCTCTTCTCAAGGCATCATAAGAAGAGATGCCTCTCTCGCTCTCTCTCTTCCTTTCTCTTTCTCTCATCGCCCCCCTCTCCTTCTCTCTCTCTCTCTCCTTCTCTCTCTCTCTCACCTCCTCTGTTCCTCTCGCTCACTCTCATTATCCCTTTCCTCTTTCTCTCTATCTCCTTCTCCAGTTTCTTTGTTCCCTCTTCTCCCCTCTCCCTTGTTTCTCTCTCTTTTACCTGTTCTCTCTCATCCCTCTCCTCTCAACCTCTCTCTCTCCTTTTCCCCTCACTCTCTCTTTTTCCTCTTCTCCCTTTTTCCTTGTGTTATATAAGCCCATCTGTTAGAATATGGCTTAATTTAGACTAAAGCATTCTTTCTCCATCCCTCTCTCTTGTCCTCTCTCTCTCTGTCTTCCTCTTTATCTCCCTCTGTTTCTCTCTCATTCTCCCATCGACCGTATAAATGGACATAGCTAACCCGCTAGCCCCCTGAATAGGAAGTGTTCATGGGCATGCTTTCGGCTCCATCGACTCCCAATTCTCCAATTCACTTTCTGTTGAAAATGGTTCCCCCGGGCGGAACGGGGGAATTGGCTCTTTGTTTGCTTTAATACTCACTGTCAGACTTTCAGGAACGCTATGGGTGACATTACACTCACTTAGTCCACTTCGTTATACAGTCTATGCTTTCTCCTTCTCTTCCTCTCCCTCTCCCTCTCTCAGTCTCTGTCCCTCTTTATGTCACTCCTCCTCTCCCTCTCTCCAGTTACATTTGGCTCATGTTTTGTCCCTGTAGTAAAAATGAGCGTGTTCATTCAAACCTAATGTGATGTGACAAGGGAAAGTCGTATTAAAGCGATTATAGCTGGACTGAAGCTGGACTGTAGCTGATAAAGTGACGGATTTGTAAAGAAATCTCTGCATGTTTCACTTTTTAAGGCCGTTTTGGTGCAGTGTTCAGGGGACTGGTTCCAGCCCGTGTCTCCATTTGTGACAAAGTTTAGGATTTACGAGTCTCCCTGAACACATCTGTACAAACGCAGGTCACTCTGGTCCCTAGGGGGCAGGAAAGAGCAGTACTTATACTTGTTGACCTTGTGCAACAAGATTTGCACAAGATAATAATAAACAAAAATAATGGATTTTATGGACTATTTTAATGGATTTTACATCTCCTTCAAATTATTTGAAGAGGGAGTATTGTGCAAAAACATCTTTTTGGAGCTTTCTACCATGTTATAGCATAGTTCCCTCATCAAAAACCTGTCTGAAGAGGTTTTAGACGTCATCCATGCAAGTTTGAGTAATTTAGCGATCTCTCCCGGGCCGTATTCAAACCCTGATTAGCAGTACAATCCTGTCCATGGCTCCGCCCACACAGTACACAAGAACTTCACAAACCTGATGTGATGTGCAGTAGTTTCATTAGCGGGATGTGACTGTGTGCTATGAAGGGAGAGTGACTTAGTGCAGAGAGCAAGGGGAGGAGGGGACTTTGCAATCCCAAGTGTCCAGAGGAAGAAGAGGTTTGAAGGATTTTTTTTTTTGTTCAGATTTTAGTGCCATAAAACCCCCCAAAGATAAATGGACATGTAACTCAATCTGCATGTTATCCTTCTGATTCGCCTCAGAGGCCCATTCAAACCACTGGATTTGTGTCTCTCCTCTCCCCTCTCTCATCCCTGTATTTCCCTCTGTTCTCGCTCTCTTTGTTCTCTCTTTTTGTCTGTGTCTCCCTCTCCCCCAGCTCTCCCTCTCTTCTTTTTTTCTGTTCCTTCCTGCTCTATTTTTCTACTTACTCTCTCTCTCTTTCTCCTATTCTCCCTGTTCTTTCCACTCTCTCTCTGCTTTTCTTTTCTCTCTCTCCTCTCTCTATCCCTAACTCTCTTTCTTCATCTCCCTCTTCCTTCTTTCTTTTTCTACTTATTGTCTGTTTTTCTCCCCTTCTCTCTCTCCTCTTCTTTCACTCTTCCTCCTCATCTTTTTCCATTTACTATCTCTCACTCCTTCTCACATCTCCTTTCTTTCTACTCTCTCCCCTTCTCTACCATTTTTCCTTTTGATTCTCTCTATCTTTTCCATCTTTCTCTATCATCAATTCTCTCCCTACCCTCTTTCTTCCTCCGCTTTTTCCACGTACCATCTGTCTTTATACCTCGCTCTTTCCAATCTCTCTGTTCTCCCACTCATTCCTCCTCTCCCTCTTTATTTCTTTCTCCCCCAGTCTCTTCTACCTCTCCCTCTTTGTCTCTTCCCCCATCCTCCAATCTTTCTCTGTCACTCACTCTCCCCTTCTTTCTTTCTTTCTTTCTTTCTTTCTCTCTCTCTCTCTGTCCCTGTTCTCTTTCACTTACAGAATAAATTTTGAGTCAAATAGTTCAACAAACGCTTTTAAGACATCAAGCAAAAGAGTATAAATCAAAATTCCGAATAAAAAAAAAATCAAACAAAAAAAGTAAAATAAAATAAATAAATTTGCAATCAAATTATTTACATAATTGTGTAAAATATCTTTCTTTTCCTCTTTGGAAATGTTTTGTTTTTGTTCCGTGTCTTTCTCACTTTTGTTTGATGCCATTTTCTTTGGTTAGGATTCCAGTCTTCTCGTTTGCGCTCCCAGACTTTTTTGCTTGCAGCTTTGGCACAAACGTGACAGGTGGGTGGGATTTCCATGGGTGCATTGCCTAATTTATGTTTGACGGACAGCTAAGCAAGCATATGCAGCTAAGCTTGGCGCCTGCGCCGGAAACTGTTACAGACATTTCCTGCTGTAGTTTTGGCGGACTGGAGAATAACGACAGAGAACGTTGAGGTAGACTCTGTCAGTGGCTTTGAGCGGCTCTTTGTCATACAACCGATTCAACATAGTGTAAGTACAGGACAAATTCATTGTACATGTCACAGTAATTCACATTAATGTCCACAACAGCTTCCGGAGCGGGCTCCAGGCTTAGCTGTCCGTCAAACATAAATTAGCCAATGGGAATGAACCCATGGAAATCCCACCCACCTGTCACGTTTGTACCAAAACTGCAACCAAAACGTCAGGGAGCTCAAACAAGAAGACTGGAATCATAACCAAAAAAAAAAAAAAAATGCATCAAACAAAACTAAGAAAGACGCAGAACAAAAATAAAGAGGCAAAGACGTATTTTTTACATGATCACACAAATAATTTGATTGCAATCTTATTTTTTTATTTATTTTTTTGTTCATTTGATTTTTTTTTTTTTTTGTATTTTGATTTATAATTTTTTGCTTGATTAAAAGCGTCCTTTGAACTATTTGACTCAAAATTGATTCCATATTCACTCCCCTTCTTTCTTCCTCTCCCTATCCTATCCCATCCTGTCACTCCAATCTTTCCCTCTCACTCTCTCTAACCCCTATCCTCTCTCACCTCCTCTCCCTCTCTTTCTTTCTCTCTCTCTTTGTCCATATACTCTCTCACTCTCCCTCTTTCTGTCTCACCCCCCTCCTCCCATCTCTCTCACCCCTCTCTCTCTCTGGAGTGTCTGTTTTGGTGTTGAGTCAGAGTTTTGTGCACACTCTGCACATTCCTGAGCAGAGGAGATGGAGCCTGCCCCCAATCGCTCGCCCCACACCCCCTCTTAAAGGACACTGGAAAAAGTGCATTAGAATCAAGTTCAACATTTAAATCAGCAGAGGTGGTAGAAGAGCCAAAAACCATACTGAAGTTAGAATAACGTTACTTCAAAATAATATTACTCAAGTAGAAGTACAAAGTAGTGGTCCCAGAAAAAAGTACTAAAGTTAGAGTAACTTAAAGGGCCTATATTACAGTATTTTCTGATCTGTTCTAATGTACTTTTCTCATCACAAACAGACCTGGAGTTGTGTTTTGTTTCATTCACATGTTTAACACACAAACTCTGCAGATTTAGGCTCCTTTTCAGAAACTGAAAAAACACCAATGCTCCACTGTGTTTTTAAACTCCTCACACCTTCACTAGAATAATTTGGATCATTTCAGCCCTTGAATTGCCAATCTCTACTGGACTAAAGGTAAAATGTAGCTGTTAATATGAAAACTACCGCTTCATGACATCACAAGGTGGACTAATAATAAAGAGTTACTCAAACATGTGTGAATGAAAAAAAAACAAAAACACAACTCCAGGTGTGTTTTTGAGGAGGTAACAACATTAGAACATGATTTAAAGCTCACAAGAGTTGATTTTGTATCTGCAGCCTAACTGCAGAGACAAAAATGAGGCAAAATAAATCATATCTGAAGGAGCACGCAAGAAACACAAATGTTCAATTCATTTCATATTGTCAACATAAAGTAATTTACAGACTTAGAGGAGAGAACGTAAGAGATGGCAGGGAGATAAAGAAAGAGGGAAGAGATGGACAGAAAGAGTAGAAAAAACAGGCGAGAAGGAGAGAGATAGAGAGTTAGTGCAGTGCTGTTCCTGGACACTGCCCCCCATGGTCTAATTCCAGAAAACACTGCGCTCCATAAACTCCTTTAGTTTGTCTTTGTTGATTCTGAAAACACAGCTGCTGCACTGTACAACTCCACAGAACTGCATTTGGAGAAGACAGATTTTAAAGAGAAGGAATTAGGCAAAATCAATAAATTTTTACGCATTTTACCATATTATAATGTTCCCTCATCAAAAAACATGCCTGAAGAGGTTTTACATGTCATCCATACATGTTTAAGTAATTTAGCGATCTCTCCTGGGTCCTATTCAAATCCTCCTTACGGTTAGCTATAAGACTATGTCCAAAGCTCTGCCCACAAGCCTACGTCCCCCATGCTCCCACACGACAATTCTCCATAAATATACAAGAACATGATACAAAACTGTACACTACAACTTCACAAACCTGATGCGATGTGCAGTAGTTTCATTAGTGGCATGCACGCTGATTGTAATGTGATAGTGCTCTGAAGGGAAGTGGAGAGCAAAGGGAGTTGGGACTGAGAGCATCAAAAGTGAAACTAATAAAACATTTTAATACTTGTTATGTGTAAGAAGTAGAATTAAAATACCCCCTCTTTAACTTTTTGTTTTTGTTTTTGTACAGGAGCAGAGCTGGTCCACTCTTCATATCCGAAGTGAATCAAGTGAATTCAGAAACTACAGATTTAAGACTACAGACTTTCCCAAAAACATACAACCATCAAGTCTTCTCACCACAGCCAAGTAAGTATCCTCCACACCACTGTTATGTAACTGGATCTTTACTGTGGCACAGTTGGTTGAGCGATTGCCCACTAACTCAAAGGTTGGTGGTTCAATCCTTCAGTTCCTCCTTTATCACACAGTTTTTACAACTGTTTCAGTGCTGACAACAGCGCTAGTTAACGCTGTAAATTCATGCACAGACAGCGGCGATTTCTGCACTCAGGTTGCGTGCACATCCACTGTGTTCATAAACAAATAATCCGTCTATAAGTTGTGACATGTTTTAAAATTTGTTGACATCATAATCTCAGATAGAGGGCAGGGGCCATTATTATTATTATTATTTTGAGAGATTTACTGTTTATGTAAGAAATATCCAAATGGCCGTATTAATCTAGTGCTTTAAGTTCTTTACTGGAAAAAACAGTTACATCTTTGGGGTTGAATAATAGCACCACTTTCTGAAGCTGTTAGGAAAAAAATATTTCTTTTTTGTTTATCTCTGACAAACAGGACGTTGAAGTTTGTTTCATGTGGATAGGCTTGATAATTACCAAGCTATGAACCATAAACCAGGTCAACAAATCTGCAATCTGACAGATACACAGCAAACTCCACCACAGAATTCTGATGTGTCCTCCAGTGTAGTTTAAACTTGATGGAGATTGCACCATTTAAGATATCACATGAACTCAACCTTTGTCTCCAGTGTCTTTGTATTAATAATTTTATCTTAGATTTCCCATCTCAGTGACAGGCTCCTCACACTGGCTGTGGTAACAGGCACACTCTCAGTCTGATTATTCACAGATTTTTGGAGTTATAAGGCTATTAGAATGAAAAATAAACCACAAAATAATCAGATTTCTTTCGGATCATAGGCCCTCTGAATGCTCACATCAGACTTTGTGGTGTGCAGGTCATTTAAATAATGTTAAAGGTCCAGAAATCTGATAATAATGAGATTAAAATGATTCAAATCAAACTCTGTTTTAAATGTGTTTCTTATTAAATATGTGTTTATTTTTTCAGATTGTATTTATGCAGAGGGGAAGATGGTGACGTCTGCAGAAGAAGGAAGATTTGAAGCAAACAGTTTATTTGCAAAGCCCTCTGCTCCTCACTCCACTGGTATGACAACAGATCAGTTTATACATTTAACAATATTATATATGTTTTGAGATGAGGCAAATGCATTTGATTTCATTTCATTTAGTGTTAAGTTGCAGTACTATTAATAATACATAAAGTGCTTTTCCAGATGCTCACCTTCATACTAAGCAAAGTGGGTTAAGGGTGGTACCTGGTTTTCCCAGTGGTCTCCCATACGAAACCAGATCATTATTATATTATTTGTCATAATTCATTCCTCTGAATAAAAACAAAGCCTAAAAGAAACTCCAAAAGCTTAGATTAGTTTAGTTTATTTGTTTATGTTACATAAAAATGCCACCACCTTTCTGTGTAACAGTAGTTTTGGTAAAAGTAACACAGAGTTCAGAGTGTCTGATTTAACAGCCTAACTACTGCTGGCAGGAAGCAGTTGAGTATTAGTAGCCCTAATTCTGTCAACCAACTTTAGCCATGGACAAGACGAAGAATCAAAGCATTGCACTAAAAAAAGGTGTCGAGAAGGCAGCGCCATGTTGGTGATTTAGTCTGTAGCATCTCAGAGGTCCACAGCTAGCTCCTTAGCTATCTATGGTTTTGGTCGGGGCTGAGACGAGCCATTCACTCAAAGTATTTCCTCTGGAAGGTCTTCTGTCACATTTGCTGCCACATTTGAAAATTGCGCTGTTGTGTTGTAGGTTTTGACCTGCTCCAGGATCTGCAGGGTCAAGCAGGAGGAGGGTTCAGTCCAGATGAGCACTTCCTGTTTCAGAGTGGAGGACTTGACCGTTGCCTCAGTCACCTGTACTCTGTATATCTGGACTCATGATCCATACCACCACAGAAGAACCTACTCGGTCTATCTGGACTCATGATCCATACCACCACAGAAGAACCTACTCGGTCTATCTGGACTCATGATCCATACCACCACAGAAGAACCTACTCGGTCTATCTGGACTCATGATCCATACCACCACAGAAGAACCTACTCAGTCTATCTGGACTCAAGATCCATACCACCACAGAAGAACCTACTCAGTCTATCTGGACTCATGATCCATACCACCACAGAAGAACATGAAGCATAAGACTGTACTTCTGCTTATATGGAGCTTTTAGGCACTCCTGGTCACTTGACAAACTGGTGGGTCCCATATGGATTTTAATATTTCAGCTTATGCTGATATCTGATATTTGGCTGTTGCCAATTATGGAGCTCAACAGTGACAGGATGTAAATTTCCAAAAAGCACATTTAAAACACAAGATTTAGCGAAATGCTTTAATAACTTGGTGGTTTCAAAAAATTTCAGAAAGAAATTTTAAATTAAGCAATTGAGCAAACAACATCTCCCAGCAGTCACTGCCAAAACATTATCAACAATGTGCAAAAGTTAGTACATTTTATATTGTGTTGTGTAATGGTGAACATGCCTCAAAAACATACCAATATTTAGTTCAGTGCTGCCCCCAACTGTCTGAAAAATTAGTTGAATTAAATAAATGAAAAAAAAAAACAAACAAACAAAAAAACAAAAAAACAACAAAAAAACCAAAAACAAACTAGTGAAAACAATTGGACCAAAAAGACAAGCTAAACTGTTATACATTTTTACTATTGCATTTTTAAAATGTATTTGTGACTAGGTGTTTGGGAGCTGTATTTCTTGTTGCTGCAATATTTTATACAATCTCATGCCTTTATATTTTTCAAATTCTGCGATTTCTTAGCCTATGCGGTTGATCTTAATAATAATAATATACTTTACTATGCACTCTCTATTTTGCATCTTTGATGAATATAATATTACCTTTAAAAGTTTTCAGTGTTATTTTGAATGAGAGAAAAGTGTGCCTTGTTTACATGTTTAATGCACTCTTAGTAAAAAAGAAACAGAAAATGTTTACACTGATTTGTAGCAAGATTTTGTACCAACGAGAATGTTTTAAAATGTTTTATTACCAGAATAAATAATTGTTTGTATTTCCTTGTTAATCATTCAACATTAACACATCTGTGCAAACACTGGTCTCCTAAAATGTATTTTGAGGTGTGTATCATAGATTCTGATGATTCTAATTTTTACATGGTGGGATAAATCCTAAGTGTAAATATAAATTATAGTTTTACACAAATAAAGAAGCAGTTCGAGAAGAAAAGTTGAAAAGTATGTTGAAAATTACAGGAAGCGGAGAGTTCTATTTTAGAGAGATCCATATTGATGAAGTCATACTAGGTTAGTAAAAGTTATAATTTGTACACAATAAACACATTTTCCCCAATATTTTTAACAAAATACAGGTGTTTTCATATATCTTTATTTGTCAAATATTCATTTCTGTGTACGTTAGATGAGTTTTGGCCCAGTGTAAACGCAGCATTTGACTTAGCTGAAACTACAACAGGTGAGCTGACTTTTACTGTTGAACAGGTCCCTCTCAAATAACATTACGGTCCCAAGCTGGCAGCATTAGCCAACAGTTTTTCATTTAGTCACCTCACCTTTTTGTTGAAAATCGAACACCTAAACAGGACCATGAACATTCGTATTGATCACAGGCACCTGGAAATGTGCTGTTTAAGTCCATTTTGTTTGTCTTGAGTTTACAGACAAAAAAAACCCAAAACTTTTTTTTGGCAGTTTATCAGTGTTTGCTAATGTGTGCATTATGTCACAATGGTAACTGCTGAACACTGTGCAATCCAATCATAGAGTGTGGTCAGTGCTCCACAGATCTGACCTGTAACTTGGCCTGTTGCCGTCACCTGATTGTCTCCATGAAGTTAAATTTAATGCCATACAGTGGTAAATCCAATGCAGAATTGAAAGACCCCACCTCTTCATAGTGAAATACAGTTAAGTACAAAGAAGTGGGCGGAGAGAGGGAATATGTGAAAACAGAAAAAAAAAAAAAAAAGTGAAAACAGTAATAATACAGGATTACTCAAACATGCATGAATACATCAAGATACAACTTTGAATAAAATAATGATGAGGGAACACTATTATATCATGGTTAAAATCTCACAAAAGTTGATTTAAGATATACCCTCTCCTTGCGTGTACATTGTCTTTGCATTTTGGATGAAATTTAGGTGTTCATGACATACTGTATATTGTGGTTTTCCATTTTCACAAACAAACCCTGCATATTTAGGCTGGGTTCTTCTCTGAAACAGAAAACACTTGTGATGTCATGTGGTAATACAGGAAATGCTCCACTTTGTTTTTAGACTCCATACACTTTCACTAGAATCATTTGAATGATTTCAGCCCTGGAAACGTAAAAGGAGCTGTTCACTTGAAAACTACAGCTTCATGACATCACAAGGTGGAACAGAGATTTGGAGATGTATAAAAAGGGACATGTGAATGAAACAAAACAAGTCAATTTTGTGTAGTATAGAACTCACTTTTTATGTTTTTTTTTTTTTTTTTTTACCCATCATCAATACTAAACACCCTTTTTTTCTTAGGGAACACACCTGGATGACTGGACCCCAACATAATCACTCATAATGAAATTCAAATTGTTCATATTGTAGTCCATGTAATTAGTAAAATGTTCCGCAGTATGGAATTAACCTAGAAATCCCACTGATACCACATAGTTTATAATAGTTTGTGTTCTACACAGGGCATCTCTCATGTTCAGGGACAGAGAGACAGGTGAAGCAGGTGTACGTTCCTCTAAGGCTATGGCGTAATTGGGTTCTACAGAAAGGCAAAAGTTTCAGTATCTGGTTTTACTCCCCTAGCCTGTTGCCGACCATTTCTGAGAATTTTCCTTGTTTGTCATGAATTCTTTCCAGTCCTGACCTTCATCCAGGAGTCTGATCCAGGCGTATGCTGCTGACGACTGCAGGTTTGATGGCCAGGGCTGCCTCTTCCACACTGGAGAAGATGGACAGATCTGTGTAGTGCTATTGACAGTAGCTCCGAGCCGCGTACCAGGGTTTTTTAATGTCCACTTTGTAGTATTGTCAAAGAGGAAACACTTTTAACCAGATTGTGTCCTGTTTGAATAGAATAGACTCAACTTGTCATGGCCATTACACTTGTACAATGTGCAACAAAATGATAGAGGGTATAAATACTCTGCAGTGACATCACACTGGGGGTGTTAGTACATGCTTCTCCATGGTGTAATGTTCAGCAATTACCATGAAGACACAAAGCACATATTAGCAAACACTGTCAAAAAAGTGTTAAGTCTGAAAACTCAAGATGAAAGTATAGAAAATTGATTTTCTGGGACCAATATGAGGCTCATGGTCATATATGTGTTTGATTTTCAACCAAAAACCGTGAGCGTGACAACTGAAAAACTGTTACTTGCTATACCTTAAAGGTATAGTATGTCACCAGCAGGATTCCATGGAAATAGAAAGTTAAAGCCATACTTAAGTTAAAACATACTTAAGTTAAACTTAACCATACTGACCTTTACACATTAAACTGCCTCAAATCATTGTCTGTTGAATCAGTTAAAAGGAATAAAAGTGGTTCTTCCAATGAGAACATTTTGGTGCTTTATTTCAGGATTTGGGGGTTGATGCTCCATTCCAGTTTGGAGACGTGGTAACCATGAGCTCTAAGCACCTCCACCAGCTACAAAATAAAAAGATTATTAAAAAGTACGAGGGGAAAAGACTTTTATTTTCAAGGGCAGATACATTTTACCTTCTGCAGGATCTGGGTGTGGAGAGCTGGATCAGCCAGGTTTGCACTGCTCTGAAGGTTCACTTTGACTTTGTTCATCAGCATATACACTGTTAAAATATTTTAAACCCATTTTTATTAGACTATTTTGTATATTATATATTACTAAACTCCTCTATTGGAAGCAGGGACTCTCCATCCAATTGGAGAGGGCAAGCCACCTTTTTCCCAGTCGAGAACCATAGCCATGGATTTGGAGGAGCTGATCTTCATCCCAGCCGCTTCACACTCGGCTGCAAACCTTCTTAGTGCATGTTGGAGGTCCTGGTTTTGTCATAGTACACTGCGGATTTGCTGTTTCTCCTCCGTTATCCCTCCTCCACACTTATCTCAATACCTGCTTTTTTTTGGAACTGGCTGGGCGTGACCATATCTCTTTCTATATCAATGAAGCTGGTCAGGTAAAGGCATAGCTCAGCAAGATCCAAGCCGTTGCAGACTGACCTGAACCTACTACTCGCAAACAGTTGCAAAGTTTTTTGGACTTTGCCAATTTCTGTCGATGCTTCATCAAAGATTACAGTTGCATAGTTGCTCCCCTAACAAGACTTACCTTCACCTGTATATCCTTCACTTGGTCTCCAGAAGCCACTGCTGCCTTTGCTGACCTCAAACATCGCTTCACCACAGCTCCTGTTCTCGTCCAGCCTGATCCGCCTAAACAGTTTATTGTGGAGGTGGACGCTTCTGATGTTGGAGTGGGGGCTGTTCTCTCTCAGTGGTCAGAAACAGATGAGAAAGTTCATTCTTGTGCTTTTTTTTCCCAGACGCCTCTCCCCAGCTGAGCAGAACTATAACGGTAACAGGGAGTTGCTGGCTGTCAAACTGGCCCTGGATGAATGGAGGCATTGGCTGGAGGGAGCAGAGCAACCTTTTGTTGTTTGGGCCAACCACAAGAGCTTGTCCTACATTCAAATGGCTAAGAGACTAAACTCCCATCAAGCTCGCTGGGCTCTGTTTTAATTTAATTTCTGTTTTAATTTCACTCTAACTTACCATCCAGGCTCTAAAAATGCTGAACCTGACTCTCTCTCCCGCCAGTTCTCTTCAGATGACTTCAAAGGCCTAGCTGAAACCATCCTGCCTGCTTCTGGGGTCCCTTGTTTGGGAGGTAGAGTCTACTATTCATTCTGCTCAGTTGGTTGAACCTGATCCTGGCGTCAGATCCCCCGACAAGCGACATTTTGTCGCTCTCCCCAAGTTGCCCTCTGCCCTCGAAACTACTAATCTTCTTGTTGAGCATGTTTTCAGATGATTCCAAGATGGCGGCGTGGACACACGCAGCTGCTCGCCATCCCATTGTTTTTATTCGTTGTCGTCTTTGTCATGTGAGCCTCCTCAAAGGCACACATACAGCGGGAGTTTCTGCTCAACATTAGCAGAAACAACACAACAAAGAACTCATACATCAGAGAGCTACGGGACACACTAAGGAACAGCGGTCTGCTCCGGAAGCACCTACCACCACCGACCCCGACTCCTAGATCTCACCCGCAGTGGAACCGTCACAAGCAGTGCAAGAGGAAACAGAAGAGGGGTAAGCGCGGAGGAATCCGGAACAGGCTAGCTGCAAACCCACACAAGCCGGCAATCCCCACCATCGTACTGTCTAATGTACGCTCGCTGGATAACAAGCTGGACCACGTACGTTTACTTTGGGCCACTCTAAAGTCAGTGAGAGAGAGTTGTGTTCTTGTGTTTGTGGAAACATGGCTCAACAACAGCATCCCCGACGGCGCCATACAACTTGACCAGCTAACATGCTATTGGGCAGAGAGAACTCTTGTCGAAGGGGGTAAGACTCGCGGCGGGGGTCTTTGTGTTTATATCAACAATGCCTGGTGTCAGGATGCTGTTGTGGTCTGTAAACACTGTTCACCACTGCTAGAGACTATGATCATCAAGTGCAGACCGTTCTACCTGCTGAGGGAATTCAGTCATACTACTTGTTGCTGTTTATATCCCTCCTAACTCCAACAATAACAACAGGAGCGAGGCACTTAACGAAATGTACCAGCACGTCAGTGAGCAGCAAACTGCCCATCCAGATACCTTTCTCATTCTGGCGGGCGATTTCAACCACGCAGACCCAAAGTCTGTGTTTCCCAAATTACAGAAACACATCAACTTTCCTACAAGGAAAAACAACATCTTGGACAATGTTTACACTACCCAGAGGGGAGACTACAAAGCCCTCCCCCTCCCCCACCTTGGCGCCCCTGACCACATCACTGTTATGCTAATGCCAGCATACAGGCTGTTTGTCAAAGTCACCAAACCAGTTCGGAAGCAGATATGGGTGTGGCCAGAAGGGTCTTCAGAGGCACTGCAAGACTGCTTCTCCACCACAGACTGGGAGATATTCAAACAGGCTGCCACTCACGACAACACCATAGATCTACAGGAATACACAGAGACTGTCACTGCCTACATCTCGAAGTGCATCGATGATGTCACAGACACCAGGACCGTCACTGTTCGAGCCAACCAGAAGCCATGGCTCACGTAAGGTCTACAGGCTGCTGAGGGTAAGGAATGCTGCTTCAGCGCTGGAGACAAGGTGGGCCTAAGGACAGCAAGGGCAAACCTGTCACATGGTATCAGAGAGGCAATACTCTAGGAAGATAGCACAGCACTTTAATGACAGCAGAGACACGCGGAATCTGTGGCAGGGGATACAGACCATAACGGACTACAAGCCAACGCCACAGACTGCCGACAGCTCCACCTCCCTGCCGAATGAGCTGAATGAGTTCTTCGCTCGCTTTGAAGCACACAACAGCACCCCAGCACAGAAGACTCCACCCCCTCCAGGTGACCAGGTGCTGACACTATCCCCGGACAGCGTGAGGAGATCCTTCAGCAGGAGCAACGCACGCAAAGCTCCGGGACCAGACAACATCCCTGGTCGTGTATTGAGAGACTGTGCTGCAGAACTCACAGATGTCTTTACAGACATCTTCAACACATCTTTGAGCCAGGGTGTCGTCCCTACATACCTCAAAACCTCCACCATCATTCCCGTGCCGAAGAAGTCATCTCCATCCTGCCCTAATGACTACCGTCTGGTTGCACTCACCCCCATCCTCATGAAGTGCTTCGAACGGCTAGTCATGCAACACATTAAGACACCCCCCCCCCCACCCTGGACCCATTTCAATTTGCATACCGGTCTAACTGCTCGACCGATGATGCTATCTCAACAACCCTCCACTCAGCCCTTACACACCTGGACACCAGAGACTCATATGTTAGAATGCTTTTCATTGACTTCAGTTCAGCATTCAACACAATTGTTCCCCAGCAACTCATAATAAAACTAGACAGGCTGGGGATCAACACCTCGATGTGCAACTGGCTGCTGGATTTCCTGACAGGAAGACCGCAGGCAGTACGGGTTGGCTGCAACACCTCCAGCACCATCACATTGAGCACGGGGGCTCCCCAAGGATGTGTGCTGAGCTCCTTCCTCTTCACTCTGCTGATCCACGACTGCACACCATCACACAGCTCCAACCTGTTTGCGGACGATACAACTGTGGTGGGTCACATCAGCAACAATGATGAGACACACTACAGGAGCGAGGTGAGCCGCCTGGTCAAGTGGTGCAGTAACAACAACCTCTCCCTGAACGTGGAGAAGACAAAGGAGATCGTCGTTGATTTCAGGAGAGAACACACACAGCATGCTCCCTCACCATCAATGGAGCTGCTGTGGAGAGAGTAAGCAGCACCAAGTTTCTGGGTGTGCATATGTCTGAGGACCTCTCCTGGTCAAAGAACACTGCATCACTGGCCAGTAAAGCCCAACAGCGACTCTACTTCCTCCGCAAGCTGAGGAGAGCCAGAGCCCCAGCTCCCATCATGAGGACCTTCTACAGAGCCACCATAGAAAGCATCCTCACCAGCTGCATCACTGTGTGGTATGGCACGGTACTGTGGGTGATTGCGGGTGATCCCACCCACCCATCCAACAGCCTCTTCAGTCTGCTGCCATCAGGAAAGAGACTGAGGAGCCTCTGGGCTAGGACCAGCAGACTGAAAGACAGCTTCATCCACCAAGCTGTCAGGATGCTGAACTCTCTCCCTGCCCTCCCTCCCCCCTCGGATGCCCACACTCACCACTTCCCTCTCCCGTTGTTCCTAGATGCAAGTGTCCCAGTCTGGTGAACTTACCTAACCTACCTTACTCCTGTGGAGTTCCTCTCCCACTGCTCCACAGAAATTTTTTTAATGCACAACTCTTTCTTTGCACTACAACTGCTGCCTGTGGCGTTCCTCTCCCACTGCTCCACAGTAATTTTTAATGCACAGAACTCTGTTTTGCACTATAACTAATGACACTGCTGCTTAAATGACACCATTTGAGCTTTAACACGCTACACATTGGGTGTTTTACTTATTTGTATTATATACAAACCTATCGTACTTGTTGCTATGTGCATATGTCATGTTTTTGTCATCATGTTTATTGTCATGTTTATAAGATGTTAAATGTTCACTGTGGGTCGAGGGAGCGCTGCAATTTCAAATCCTGTGTGCGCAACCTGTACATATGGTTTTTGACAATAAAGCTGACTTTGAACTTTGAACTTTTCAGGATCCATGGTATTCCCCTAGACATCGTCTCAGACGATATTTCTCAAGTCTGGAAAAGCTTTTGTGAGGCATTGGGAGTGACTGTCAGTTTGTCATCTGGTTTCCATCCCCAAACTAACAGTCAAACTGAGAGGACTAATCAGGACCTGGAGGCAGCACTACGCTGCATTGTGAGCAGCAATCCTACTACCTGGAGCAATCATCTAACTTGGGCAGAGTAATTCCATAATTCATTAATGTCTTTGGCCACAGGCCGTTCTCCCTTTGAATGTGCTCTAGGCTACCAGCCCCTTCTCTTCCCCATTGAAGAATATGAGATTGCCGTGGCTTCGGTCCAATCTCATCTACAGAGGTGTAGGAAAGTTTGGGTAAAAGAAAGTTTCACTAAGAACTGAATCAAAGAAACTTTCTCCTAGATTCATTGGACCACTCTCTAACATCATTAATCCTGTTGTTCAATTGGAACTGCCCCGATCCCTTCGTATCCATCCTTCATTTCATGTGTCTCAAATTAAGCCAGTGACTTCTAGTGAGTTGTTCCCTCCAACCGAACCCCCTTCTCCCGCTCAGCTCATTGACTATGACCCTGCTTTTACCGTGAGTTGGCTCATGGATGTTCGTCATCTTCGTGGCTGCGTCCTCCAATACCTCGTGGACTGGGCTGGGTATGGGCCGGAGGAACAATCCTGGGTTTCCCGTGCTCTGATTCTGGACCCGGAGTTGATCAGGGAGTTTCATCAAACTCATCTAGACAAGGCTGGCGGTCCGCCCGGAGGCTTCCGTTAGGTGGGGGTACTGTCATAGTGCACTGCAGATTTGCTGTTTCTCCCGTTATCCCTCCCCCACACTTACCTCAATACCTGCTCCTGGGCTGGCCTGCACACCTGTCTCTCATCTCTTCATCACCAATATATAAGCCTGTGCTCATCACACCATCTCTGCCAGATCATCAGTTAACCTACATGGTGAACATTTGCTCCAGGGTTTTTTCTGAATCTTTATCAAATGTATTTTGCAATATTTACTTACCTGCTCCAGCCAGTTCAACCCTGCCTTCCACACTTACCTGCTGCTCCCGGACCTGCCTCCCATTCCTCATTCCCATTCAATCATTGTTAAACCTTCCCTGGATTTTTATCTGTTTTTGAGTCCTCACCTTGTTGACTGGTGACAGGTTTGATGAAGCCATCAGGACAACATCATCTGCAAACAACAGAGATGAGATCCTGTGGTCCCCAAACCAAACACCCTCCAACCCCAGACTGCGCCTAGAAATCCTGTCCATATAAACAATGAACCGAACCGGTGACAAAGGGCAACCCTGGCGGAGTCCAACATGCACTGGGAATAGCTCTGACTTACTGCTGGCAATGTGAACACAGCTCCCCCTACAGGGACCAGACAGCCCTTAGCAAAGGGCCCCAGACCCCATATTTCTAAATCACCCCCACAGGATACCATGAGGGACATAGTCAAATGCTTTCTCCAGATCCACAAAGCACATGTGGACTGGTTGGGCAAACTGCCATGAACCCTCTAGCACCCGATGGAGAGTGTAGAGCTGGTCCAGTGCTCCACGACCGGGACGAAAACCACACTGCTCCTCCTGAATCCGAGGTTCGACTATCGGTCGGATTCTCCTCTTCAGTACTCTGGAATAGACCTTGCTGGGGAGGCTGAGGACTGTGATCCCCCTGTAGTTGGAACACACCCTCCAGTTCCCCTTCTTAAACAGAGGGACCATCACCCCAAGTCAGCAAAGACAGCCCCACAACATCCAGAGATAAGATACTCAGATAAGATACTCAGGAGTCCGGATTGAGTCTGCCTCCAAGTCCTCGGCCTCTGCTTCCTCCTCAAAAAACGTGACAGTGGGATTGAGGAGATCCTCAAAGTATTCCATCAACTGTCTGACAACATCCCCAGTCAAGGTCAACAGCTCTCCCCCTGCACTGCAAACAGTGTTGGTGAAGCACTGCATTTATTTGAGGCCAACCAATAGTCCTCCTCCATGGCTTCTCTGAAGTGAAGCTGTGGCACGCTTGGCCTGTCGGTATCTGTCAGCTGCCTCAGGAGTTCCACAAGCTAACATGGCTTGATAGGACTCCTTCTTCAGCCTGACGGCATCCCTTACGTCCGGCGTCCACCACCAGGTTTGGGGATTGCCACACCAGAGACCTTGTGACCACAGCTACGAGCAGCCGCATTGACAATGGAGGTGAAGAACATGGTCCACTCTCCAGTCCAGTCTCCCCCGAGATCTGGGAGAAGCTCTCCCGGAGGTGTGAATTGAAGGTCCTGCTGACAGAGGGCTCTACCAGACGTTCCCAACAGACCCTCATGATACGCTTGGGTCTACCAGGTCTTTCCGGCTTCCTCCTCTGCCAGCGAAGTCAACTAACAACCAGGTGGTGACAGGTTGAGAGCTCTGCTCCTCTCTTCACCCGGATATCCAAGACCCGACCTATCCGACCTAGGGTGTCCTGGTGTCACGTGCACTGATGGATACCTTTGTGCTTGAACATGGTGTTTGTTATGGACAAACTGTGACTAGCACAAAAGTCCAATAACAGAACACCACTCGGGTTCAGCTCAGGGAGGCTGTTCCTCCCGATCACCCCTCTCCAGGTGTCACTGTTGTTGCCCACATGGGTGTTGAAGTCCCCCAGTAGAACAACGAAACAACACTGATACACTTGTATACATGGACCCAGGAGGCAAGGTGGGTGAAGTGTCTTGCCCAAGGACTCAACAATTGATACGTTGCAGCTGATGTCATCAACGTTCCCTGGCAGTGTAAAGTTAACTGAAGGCTTTGCTCTGTATGGAGCTCTTTTTACATTTTTTTTCATGTTAGACTTTAATCTGACCTTTATCTTAACACAATGTGACCGTAAAGAACTGACTTAGTTGGTGTTAGGTGCTTGCGCCCCTTTGTGCATCATATTGTGTGTATTTTATGTGTATGTTTTGTTGCATGGCTGGTCACACTATAAATAGGCTGCCTATCTGTGGCGCACTCTATTGCGTTTGCACTCCCTCACTCTCACTGCACACCACCTCGCCCTTTATGCACCTGGGGCGAGCACTTGTCGCCTTGCACACTCCCCTGCTCGGTGCAGGCCACACCATGCCTGTTGTTAGCTGCAGTTAGCCTTTTGTGTTTGAACTGGTAGGACCGGCTGTTCTGTTTTCGCCTTTTGTTTGGTAAGGTTAGTTTGGGATGTTTTTTCCTTTAGGTTAGCGATGTCGGCAGCGGCTTCTACAGCCATGTATCGGGTTGGCCTGGTGCCGCATCCTTTTGTTCTGTTTGGCTGGCTCACCAGGTCCACCTTTCTGTTGGTACTTTGTTTTTGGGCACAGGAGGGGTTTTAGCAGTTTTTTATTTTTATTTTTTTATTTTTTAAATAAATTAAAACTAACATAAAATAAACCTATCTAAAATTTGTACACCGTTTGACTCCTGTGTCCTCTTTAATATGTTTGATCCACCTGGGTCATAACAGTTTGTGAGCTGATTTGTGCTGTTAAACACAGTCTGTCTCTCATAAAATTCCAGTCAGAAGCTAGCTAGCATTAGCCAACTGTGTTCCAAACAGTCACTCTCACCATCTTCGTTGAAAAACCCCTAAACAGGACCATGAATGCTCGCATTGATCACAGGCTCTTGATAGTGTGTTGTTTAAATACATTGTGTATTTTCTCTTGAGTTTTCAGACAATCTTAAAGCTTGTGTTTGATAATGTTTGATAATGTTTGATAATGTGTGCATGTGTCACCATTACTACTGAACAGTCCACTATAGGCAAACACTGGGGAAGAGTGATATCAGCCGCAGCATTTGGTTAAAACTACATTAAACCAATCGAGGCTAGCAGTTATATATGCAGTTATATACTGTGTGATCTCTGCATATTTGGAAATCACGTGTGCAACCAAAGAGCCAATCAGCAGTGATTTTGTTGAAGGTACTCTCCCCTTTTCGCCTTCACCTCTGGTTTGGTGGGGTCGGGCGCCTAGCAATAAGCTGTGCTAGCTGTCAATTAAAGTTGTTGCTAAGCTACTGGAAGTGACCTTGGGTAAACAGGGCACCTGATTGGACTGTTATTAATGTTCATGTCTTGACTTATAGAATAACAAAATAAAAACACCAAGATGATGTAGTGTGGGTTAAAAATGAAAATTTTAAAGTCACAATGACGAGTCTGACAGCAGCAGCTACTGAGAGAGGGGCCACCATTTTTCTAATGAAAAATGCAGATTAGAAGACTTTTATGAGGTCCCGTCCTTCCACTGGGCCCTAGATAAACAGTACCCTTTATTCCCCCAGTATGACACCCTTGTAGACGAGTAGTCGGGTATTCTCAAGACGGTATGCTATTCTATATTACAACCTGTTGAACAAAGGTCCACAGCAGTGTGTGAATGAATGTTTTAATAAAAAGTATCAATTTTGTAAAAAAAAAAGGGATACCTCCACACAGAAATATAAACCCCAGCTCTCAAAATTAGATTTTGAAATCATAAAATCCTATAAGGCAAAGGTGTAAAGTAAAGTATCTGTATTTACCTCTGTGGCAGATGAAGGGGTTGGGGTTTGTACATCCAACTGAGACCCACTTATGCATGTCGTCCTCAGCGACACAGTACAGCTCTGCTCCGGAGGCGGGGTGCCCAGTCTGCCAGTTACTCTGTGTGAGTGACGACCCATCTGGCCACACCCAGGGCTCTCGAGCCAGTCCAATCCAAATGTTGATGGCGGGTTTGGAGTTGAAGACTTTTGTATTTGTCTGTGTGTCCTCAATCATCACCAAGTCTGTGTGGTACTGTCTGCAGTAGGCCAAAGCATCAGACCACTGTCGAGGAGAGTTGATGTAAGTGTACCTGACTCCTGATTCAGTGTCTGAAGCAAAAGAAAAGCAGAATCAACCATGAAGAAGAGTTACTCCGATACGGCAAAAGCTCTGATACCCCATATTTTTCATGTATCAGTATCAGCAACTATGACACAGCAAATCACCAATCTGAACCACTGCTAATGCTAGCGCTAATGCCCAGAACAACATGCAGGCTGGAGGCTCTGTAGATGCTTAAAGCATGCTAATAACAACAGAAAACTCTTTTGTGCTACCTATTTGATACCTTCATTTAGTCTTTGATGTGGGCACATCTTTGGTTCATCTTTCAGACCTTATTATACTTCCATGGTATAATAAGTTGAACATTGAACTAGCTGACCATGCTCCTCTGTTTTTTTTTTTTTTTTTACTAAGGGCTAATAAAGTCTGTGGTAACTAAACACTACAAGATTTAAAATTAGTTTCTCAAATTTTCTAACCCTTAGTTCATAAAGCTAAAACATTTTGCGGAATTTAGCGTTTTAAACATGCTTTTTGTGCTGAAATGGATATTGGTTACCACATAACTGGTTAGTCTCCATTATGCCTTTAAACTCTTGATATTTGAATTTTTCAAAAAAATGAAGTGAGTAAACAATAGATTTACCCACCAGTGAAGCAGAGGAAGGTTTTACTGTCAGTGCAGGAGATGTCAAACCATCGTCCAGTAGTAGCCATGATACAACACACTTCATCTGAACCATATTTATTTGGTTGACTCGGTATATAAAAATTCTCGTAGCCCGTTCTGCTCGGTTTCCCTGTTGCAGACCAGATCCACGAGTTACTGGCATTCCCCATGTGCGGTTTCCAGTTGCGCGTATCATCTGATAGGCCGATCCAAGAGTACACACTGCTGAAGGGCTGGGGTTTGGACAACAGCTGGATCTCCTCCATGCTGTCGAAAATGGCGAGTTCGTTGTAGTTTTCTCTGCAGTACGTTTGAGCGTCGTGCCATGTTTTTGGAATGTCGATGTAGTAGTACTTCCTCATGGGGTACAGCTGACCAGAGACCTGGTCTGAACATGTAAATATATGTTTTCATTTATGATGATTGATAGATTTTCATAGATTTTCAAAAATTCAAAATTGGAACACACCCAGGTTGGGGTGGTTGGTATAAATAAAACTGTGAAAAGAGCGCGCAACATTGTCCATTCTCAATTCTCTTGTGGGTTAATTTATAATCTTCTAAAGCGATTTCTGTCAGTGAATTTGTTTTGCCTTAAGGTTACTGTCAAGCACAGTTTTCTATACTTATTTCTGTAATATATTCCCCTCTTTACTAATGGCGGGTATTAGTCAAATGGGAAATTTCTTGTATAAAACTGGGAAAAGTCAATGGTTTTGTATAAATCTGCTGGTACAGAGGACACAGGGCTCAAAGCTGGGACTGTCCAAGGTTAATAGGAACATCTGGTCACTCAATGCATAGACAGTAATCTATTATGAACACAGCTGCTTTGGGGACTGATGGAAACAAGATCTATAACATTCTAGAATTTGCCAAAACATCAGACATTTTATAACAAAGTATCTTACTGAAAAGCAGCAGCAGGAAGACACAAACCATTTTCAGACCTGCAACATTACAGAAATCATGTCACTCATACGTATTATTTAGAGTTTGGTACATATAAAGGTGCACTGTGTAACTTTCATGATGGAGGATCCGCCACCTTCTTGTCTCCATGAAGACAAGATATTACTGTTTTGCCTTGATTATTCCACAGTATGGCAATAAACATGGTAATCACACAATTGAGACAAGCTAATGGCTAGATCTATGGAGAAGCAAGCTGCACATGGTAAGAATTCATATTTTTCAAGGTAGTTTTGAAATATAAAACACCAAAGTGAACAAATACAAAGCAGACATGTTTAATGCCCTACTGTGGAACATTCCATGCAAAGAAATAATATCTCCATGGAGACAAGCAAGTAGCAGACCCTCCACCTTAAAAGCTACATAGTGCACTTTCAAATATTAATTCTCAAAGGTTATATCAACATTGATTAAGAGTTAAATAAAACAAACCTGCAGTGTAAATTTTGAAATAAGGTTGAAAGTAAACCAAAAGCATTTACAGATATGTTTTAACTAGTGCTGTCAATCGATTAAAATATTTAATCACGATTAATCTCATGAATGTTACAGTTAAATTAACCGCAAATTAATGGCACATTTTTGTCTCTTGAATCATCATTTTAATACTCTTATCAACATAGAAAAGTGGATAGGCGCGCTTTGTGCAAATGTTTTTTTTATTTTTTTTATTGCAAACCATAACAATTGTCAGTGAGACAACAGCATCAATGTGAGTGAAGTGCTTCTCTTCTGTCTTCAGAACAGTCAAAGTGACTGAAGTTCCCACTCTGGAGTGAAATAATGTGCTGTGACCCTGAGGTAGTTCTCATTACTGAGGGACGTCCAGTAATCTCCAGTTAGTGCGATTGTGTTTGTCTGCACCAGTGGTTGCTGTACTAGGGGCACACTCGCGCGACTTTTGGGCCGTGCTGTGCTTGGGTGCGGTCGCCTGGGGTTCTGTGGCCCACGTTCGCACCTGCGTGGCCAAGCCACAGTCGATGCCATTGTCGGCATGGCTGGCTCTTTTGACGGAGAGGGTGGGTCCAGCAGCATAGGGTGTCTATTGAGTGGTGGGACTGATGTGGGTCCTGCTGCACCTCTGTGGGTTTGTGGATGTGGTGGCGGCGTGGGGGAGTGGGGGTGGCCAGGTGAGAGAGGCTACGGGGCTTCTGTCACTGTCCGTGGTGTTTGTCAGGGGTGGGCGCGGATTCGCCATATGTTTTGGAGTGGACTTTGTTTTGTGTTTTCCTCATGTGGATGGCATCGACGCGTGCGCAGGGCATATGTGGTGAATTTGTGCGCGTACATGGGCGGCTGTGTCGTGTTTTGGCCCACCTCCTCCAATCGGGACTTCTCAGTTTCGTACAAATTGTTTTCCTTCCTGTTTACAGCCGTGTTTACAGCAGTGGCCACAGATAAGATAAGATAAGATAAGACTTTATTGATCTCACAGAGGAGAAATTCACTCGAGCTTGTGAAAAAAAATAGTTCACTAGGTCACAAAGAGCGTTAATCTCATGATAAAAAAATGAACGACATTAAAATAATTTTTGCGTTAACTCGTTAATAGCGCAATATTTTTGACAGCACAGTTTTAGCACATTTCTGATTGACATTTTCTTTTTGTAAGTAGCTCAATTAGAGAGCTCATCCTTAGATCTGAAGGTTGGCGGTTCATAAAACATCATTGGTAGAGCAGTCACGATCCACTGACCCACAGGTTGGCGGTGCGATACCAGTTCCCACAGATGATTACTGTTTCAGGGCCTTGGGCAGATACTAAATGATATAATATTAAAACTAGTATTGGAGAAAGGTAGTAAAGTTCCATTTAACTTTTCAGTATTACTGGCAATTAACGGCATGTTTATAATGATACAGAAAATAACTTACTACTGACTAATGAATAGATGAAAGTTTGTGACTCACCAATACAACTGATAACCTCCTGTCTGCGAATTGCCCTGTGTCCTTTGTTTGTCACTGCCTAAATAGAGCAGTATTTTCATATGCAAAGTCCTAATTCAGAAGACTCTGGGCTATCTTAAACAAATGAAAGGTGCAGTGTGCTACTTTTTTCACAGCTGTAATTAAAAAAAAAAAAAAAAAAGACATAAATGGTACCTTAGACCTCAAATGTTTGGACACCCTTTCCATTTATGTTTCTTCTTTGTTTCCATGGTTATTTACATTGTAGATTCTCACTGAAGGGATCAAAACTATGAATGACACATATAGAATGGAACAAACACAAAATAAACTCAAAATAACTCCAAACATGTTTTAATTTTTTATAAAATAGCCACCCTTTGATTTGAACACTGATTTAGACTCTTTTGTTAAAAAAAAAAGAAAAGAAGAGGTCCATACTAGATTTATAAATGGTATACATTTGAAAGGTCCTTTATGCAAAATGGACTCTTGTGAGCTTTAAGTTATGTTAGAATGTTGTTACAGCCTCAAAAACATGAGACTGCCATCTACATGCTTTACCTGGGTAAGATATTGGCTCCATGGGGATTGGGCGCCTGGGCTCTTCTCTGGGACGGAAGCGCACGTCCAGTAACACAGACCTTGGTTATTTGAGGTTGTGAGATTGGACCCCTGCGGACAAGCTTGGAAGGTTTATAATAGGTTAAGTGAGCATGATGCAGGTTATGGCAAGACCCTAACTATTTCTAAAACATGTTAAAAACACCAGGAATTAGGAAGATTTTGACTGGCAAATTCTACCATTGATATCTGCCCTGTCCTCCACCTCCAAGTTAAACAGTAATTTCAACTAACAACAATTATGATTAATTGGGACTGCTTTCAGAAAAAAAGTTAATATGCTTTTTTAAATGTTTTTGTTTTATGTGAATAGGTTCAGTAATTTGAGATAATGACAATAAACCAGGTCAATAAATCTGCAATCTGACAGTTAAACTGCAAATTTCACCACAGAATTCTGACCTGTGCTTGATCTGAACTTAAGATAACATAAGATAATCCTTTATTTGTCCCACAATGGGGAAATTGCAGTGTCACAACGCAAGTTTCAGAAACAGTAGGAAAATAAGAGCATCAAAATCAAGATAGATAATAATAATAAGTATTTACAATCAACTAAAAAACACAACACTGTAAAGCTAAAAGGCACAGGACTCCAGTACAGTAATATATAATATTACTACAATAAAGTGACTCAGATGATTGTGTACAGTGCAGTGATGGACAGTGGTGGTTAAATAAATAAGTAGCAGGTAAAGTGACTTTAAATAATATTGCACATTGTTATTATTACTATGGAGATGACACATGGTTGCTATGGGGATGACACATGACTAGCATTGATCATTATACAGTCTGACAGCAGCTGGAAGGAAAGACCTGCGAAATCTCTCTTTAACACAGCGAGGGTGAATCAGTCTGTCACTGAAGCTGCTCTCCAGAGCAGACAGGGCATCCTGCAGGGGGTGACACTCATGGTCCAGCATAGATATGAGTTTAGCCAGGACCCTCTTGTCCCCCACCTGCTGCACCGAGTCCAGAGGACAGCCCAGGACGGAGCTGGACTTCTTGATGACCTTATCCAGTTTCTTCTTCTCCCTCTCTGTGATGCTGCTGCACCAGCAGACTACACCGTACAGGATGGCACAGAGTCATAGACGGTCCTCAGGAGTGGCCCTCTCACTCCAAAGGACCGCAGTCTCCTCAGGAGATAGAGCCGACTCTGGCCCTTCCTGTACAGTGCATCTGTGTTATGAGTCCAGTCCAGTTTATTGTTCAGATGAACACCCAGGTACTTGTAAGAGTCCACTCTCTCAATGTCTCTTCCCTGGATGTTCACTGGTGGTGGGGCAGTAGAGTGGCATCTGCGGAAGTCCACCACCATCTCCTTGGTCTTCCCCGCGTTGATGAGAAGATGGTTCCGGTGACACCAGTCCACAAAGTCCTGCATTAGTCCTCTGTACTCTGCGTCATCATCATCCGTGATGAGACCGATGATGGCGGAGTTATCGGAGAACTTCTGCAGGACACAGCTGTCCGTGTTATGTCTGAAGTCTGCAGTATAGAGGGTGAAGAGGAAGGGCGCGAGGACGGTGCCCTGGGGCGCCCCCACAGTGCAGGTCACGAGGTCAGACACACAGTCCCGGGCTCTCACAAACTGGGGCCGGTTTGTGAGGTAGTCCAGGATCCACTCAGCCAGGTCACAGTCCACTCCTGCCCACTCCAGCTTGTCCCTCAGGAGCAGCGGCTGGATGGTGTTGAAAGCACTGGAGAAGTCGAAGAACAAGATTCTCACAGTGCTGCCGGGCCTCTCCAGGTGGGACAGCGAACGGTGCATCAGAGAGATGATGGCGTCCTCCACTCCGATGCCGGGCCGATACGCGAACTTGCAGCGGGTCCATCGCTGAGCTCACCGTGGAGCGGAGGTGACCCAGGACAAGCCTCTCCAGAGTCTTCATCAGATGAGACGTGAGAGCCACTGGCCTGAAGCTGTTGAGGTCTTTGGCGTGCGGTGTCTTGGGCACAGGTACCACACAGGAGGTCTTCCAGAGCTGTGGCACCACCTTCAGCTTCAGGCTCAGGTTGAAGACATGCTCCATAACTCCACACAGCTCATCTGCACAGGACTTAACGAGCCTGGGGCTGATCCCGTCTGGTCCAGCAGCTTTCCTACTCCTTATCTGGCTCAGTTCTCTCCTAACCTGAGCTGTTGTGACAGACAAAGAGCGGAGGTGTGTGCTGGAGGTGTGGCTGAGTACTTGATGTGGATTTGGGGGCTGGGGGGCTGAGGCAGAGGTGTGAAGAGGTGGCAGTCTGGGCCTCTTCACACCTCTGAATCAAACTGTAGGAATTCTTGAATACTGAGCTGTTACCTAACTCTTTACTTTGACTAAAAGATTGTGTTATCAAAGTCATTTTTCACTCCACCAATTGAATGACAAAAAACTCTAGTGGTTGTGTGCATATTCTCAAACCTGTTTCCTGTCTAAATCTCTTCATTTGGGAACAAAGCGAGAATGCATACAGCTCACCTGGAACATGCACCTCTATGGTGTCCAAACTTTTTTCATCAAGGGCCACATATGTAAACACAGACGAAGCAGAGGGCCGATCGAGGGCCATAGACTGGTGCTCAGTACAGTGAATAACTGAAATATGCATGTTTAACATGTTAGAATGAGCGATCAGTCCTTTATTCATGCTAAGATCCACAAAACCACAAAATAAATATTAAATATTGTCTTATCAAGGTAGATTTTCAAAAACCTTGCAGTCAAAACTGCTCAAGGTAATTTGGGCCAGTTCACCTGGAAGCCTGAGAGGGCCAAGAAAAATTTGTCTGAGGGCCACATTTGGCCGCATTTAGTTTGGACATGCCTATCTTAAATAAACACAGGTGTAGTAGGAAAGATTAGAAAGATAGACGGTGCATCTGAAAACTAAACCAGGACTTAACCAAAACTAAGAGAGAGAGAGAGAGAGAGAGAGAGAGAGAGAACCCCAAGCCCGCGGAGCAGGGTGTCCACAAAGTCCGATCGGGCGATGACTGCACTTAGCCCTGTGGGATGTGGAGCTCTGCACTAGCACTTTCGCTTGCGGTCACCCGACAGTCTACACGGGCGCACCTCACTCAGTCCTGGTTCAGTTCTGGTTTAGTCTTGGTTTAGTCCCGGTTTAGAACTTGTTAGTCCCGATTTAGACCTGGTTTTGTCCTGGTGTAGTCCTGGTTTAGTCTTGGTTCAGTCCTGGTTTAGTCCTGGTTTAGTCTTGGTTCAGTCCTGGTTTAGTCTTGGTTCAGTCCTGGTTTAGTCCTGGTTTAGTCTTGGTTCAGTCCTGGTTTTGTCCTGGTTCAGTCCTGGTTCAGGCAAAAAAGGTGACGCTCCAAACCATGAGTAGGTTGTCGGAATGGTGGCATCAAAAAGTGTCGGAATGGGGGCATGTTGGAATGGAGGATGGTCGGCATGATGGAATATTGGGATGGGGGTCTGTCGGAGTGGCGGTATGTCGGAATAAGGGTTGTACCCCCAAGCTAGCTAGCATTAGCCAACTGTGTTCCAAACAGTCACTCTCACCAGCTTTGTTGAAAAACTCCTCAACAGGAACATGAATGCTCGCACTGATCACAGGCTCTTGATAGTGTGTTGTTTAAATACATTGTGTATTTTCTCTTGAGTTTTCAGACAATCTTAAAGCTTGTGTTTGATGTTTGATAATGTGTGCATGTGTCACCATTACTACTGAACTGTCCACTATGGGGAAACACAGACCGTGTATAGAAGTGGACTGGGGAAGAGTGACATCAGCCGTAGCGTTTGGTTAAAACTACATTAAACCAGTCGAGGCTAATCTGCAAGCAGAGATCATATTTGGAAATCAAAGCTGGTTAGCCTCCATTGTGCCTTTAAAGTCTTGATATTTGTATTTTTCGAAAAATGCACCATGAGTAAACAATAGATTTACTCACCAGTGACGCAGAGGAAGTTTTTACTGTCAGTGCAGGAGATGTTGAACCATGGTCCTGTAGCATCCATGATGCAACACACTTCATCTGGACCATATCTATTTGCTTGCTTTGGTATATTAAAGTTCTCGAAGCCGTTCTGCTCGGTTTCTTTGTCGCTGTCCAGATTCAAGAGTTACTGGCATTCCCTATGTGCAGTCTCCAGTTGCTTGTATCGTCTGATAAGCCGATCAACAGCTGGATCTCCTCCATGCTGTCAAAAATGGCAAGTTCGTTGTAGCAGTATATTTGAGCCTCATGCCACGTTTTTGGAATGTCGATGTAGTAGTACTTCCTCATGGAGTACAGCTGACCGGAAACCTGGTCTGAACATTGAATCGTTTATCGTTTCTACACAAATGTGAAAAACACAGAATACAATCATTTGCACACATATTAACTTGATAATTCAAAGGGCCGATACTACACTATTTTCTGATGTATGTTATAATGTTTCCTAATCAAAAACATACCTGGAGATGTGTTTTTTTTTTCATTCAAACATGTTCAGCACATAAACCCTGTATATGGTAATGCAGGAAGTGCTTCACTGTATTTTTAAACTCCATACACCTTCACTAGAATCATTTGGATCATTTCATCCTTAAAATTGCAAATCTCTACTGAACAAAAGATAGAACTTGAAAACTACAGCTTGATGACATCACAAGGGGCAGCAGAGCATTTTGAACTTTGGAGATGTAGACAGACTCATAATAAAGTGTTACTCAGTGTGTTCATGATGTGTGAAACAAAACCCAACTCCAGGCATGTTTTTGTGTAAGTTTGTGTAATATAGGACCTTTAAAGCTAAAAATCAATTGACACACTTAGTCAGAGATCTTACCCAGAAGAAGCAGCAGAAGAACAGCACAAGCCATTTTTTCAGTGATATCATCATTTGTGCCCAACAGCATCTCCTAATTCTAGAGCTTAGCAAAAGCAAAAATGTCTGGGTTAATACAGTTACTTAAAGGTCCTATATTATGCACAATTTGAGCCATGTATAATGCTGTTACCTCCTCAAAAACATTACCCAAGTTTATTATTAGCCTGTCTACGTCTCCAAACCTCAAATTGTTCTGTTCCACCTTGTGATGTCATCAAGTGGTAGTTTTCAAGTTAGCTACCTTTTACCTTTTGTTTAGTAGAGTTTGGAAATTTCAGGGCTGAAATTATCCAAATGATTCTAGTGAAGGTGTATAGAGTTTAAAAACACAATGGAGCTCTTTCTATATTACAATATGACATCACAAGGTGGAAAAGAGTATTTTCAGTTTGAGAGAAGAACTCAGCCTAAATCTGCAGGGTTTGTGTGTTAAACATGTGTGAATGAAACAAAACACAACTCCAGGTGTGTTTGTGATGTGGACACAACATTAGAACACAGATCAGAAAATAGTGTCATATTGGCAGTTTTTCTAAATGGAGATATCTGTTTATTGTTGTAAAGCCAACCACAGTATTTACTTCTGGAACTTAACAGGCAATGCCCTAGTTCACTTAATTGCTAACTAAATTTGTTATTGTGTGCCGATAATGGCTGGCCTGTTTCCGGGCTGAATCTCTTCATTTGTTTAAGTTTTAAATGTTATTCTCAAAGCTGTGATTGCTGACAGCTCAACGGGGCCACTGGTGGTTTTCAGATTCTAGAATGTGATGATGTCATACTCTCAGATGGGGACTAGACCAGATTTCTCTATTGATTACATTGTACTTTCTTGTAATCATTTCTTCTGGTGACAAAACCCTATAACTCACTAGATGTCAACAAAATCTGCAATTTAATTATATTCATTCTAGCTAACCCCCATCTGTTTTGAATTTTATTATCCTATAATGTTGTGATGTCATCTCAAATCAAGCAATTCACAGCTTTTCTGTTATTGTCACAGATGAATGTTTCACAAACATTTTCTCCCAGCGACACCAATTTCATTACTGTTGTATGGGAAAAAACTGTAATATTTGATACTTTGCAGCTGATGTCATCAACATTCCCTGGGGGTGTGATGCTAACTGTAGGTATTGCTCTGTCTGAGGCTCTGTTTGAACTACAACAGCTGAGATGATTTGTGCTGTTAAACATATAAAATTAAGTCACATGCTAGCTAGCTATCTAAAACCTAAACGGGACCATGAACATGTGCATTGATCACAGGCATCTTAAAACATATTTTTAAAATCCATTTGTATTTTCTCTTGATCTTAAAACTTTACTTTTAAGTTTACCAGTGTGTGCATTGTGTCTCTATGGTACCTACTAAACATTCTATCATAGAGCCAAATGTAGAGCACCCCCAGTGCCATGTAAATGCAAAATGCCAATTAACAATTAACATACCATCCCTTTATTCAAATTCACACTAGTTTGAAACTTTTTTCTATGAATTAGGTTTTAAAAATTGCAAAACAGATCCTACCTACCTAATGGCAAATCCTGATGCTCCTTTTGGTGTCATACGAGTTCCTCTGCTGTTCTGTGTAATTTTATCAGATGTGATTTATGTCCTTTTGCCTCCTCCGCACGGTGCATAGCAGTCCGCACACTCTGTGCTTGAATGTACAAGTTATGATGAGGGGGTATGGCCAGTACTCTGTTACATTTACTCAATAACATTTACTTGAGTAACTTTTTAAAGAAGAGTACTATTCTAGCGGCATACTTTTACTCCTACTTGAATAATATTTTTATTCAAGTAACAGTACTCTTACTCGAGTAAAAGTTATGGTTACTCTTCCCACTGTGAGTAAGTCTACAAGTGGCAAAAGCTTTATGTGACAATACGGAATTATTTGTTTCTTGCATCGCTCCTTCAGTTTTGCTCACTTTTGTGTCTGTCTTTTGAAAATACCAGATTTTGTGCATTATTTCACTTTTTGTCCTTCAAATAAATTTCTATAAATCAGATGTTACACCCTAACAGTTACTCTTTAAGTTAATCTTACTTGAGATGTAGTTTTGATAAATACTTTATAACTCTTACTTGAGTAATTTCTTGGACCACTACTTTGTACTTCTACTTGTGATTATTTTGAAGTAATGTTGCTTTTACTTACTCTTTTACGCCTCTCCAAGAACTGCCACCTTAACGTGGTGGAGGGGTTTGAGTGCCCGAATGATCCCGGGAGCTATGTTGCGGCTGCTTTATGCCCCTGGTAGGGTCACCCAAGGCAAACAGGGTCAGGGGGATGGGTCAAACTAAGAGCGGTTCAAATGCCCCTTATGATAAATTTAAGAACGGGGCCAGTTGCTGGTGGCCGGACCTCTCCCCATGGGGTCCAGCCGGGCACAGCCTGAACGGCTGGAGGGGAAGGAGCCTGAGCTTTTGCAGGAGGTTAAGCATTACTGACTAGATATAGTCTCCCTCACCTCCACGCACAGCTTGGGCTCTGGACCCCAACTCCTTGAGGGGGGCTGGACTCTCCATTTCTCTGGCGTTGCCTGCGGGGAGCAGCGGCAGGCTGGTATAGGCCTGCTCATTGCCCCACAGCTTAGCCGCTGTGTGTTGGAGTTCACCTCGGTGAATGAGAGGGTCACCTCGGTGAACGCGCCTCCCCTGCAATCTGAGGGACATGGAGTCAGAGTGGGCTATGTTCTCGGCCTCTATTGTCGATGCAGTCACTCATAGCTGTGGTCATAAGGTCTGTAGTGCCTCCTGCGGTGGCAATCCCCGAACCTAGTGGTGGACGTTGGAAGTAAGGGATGCCGTCAGGCTGAAGAAGAAGTTCTATCGGGCTTTGTTGGCTTGTGGGACTCCTGAGGCAATTGACAGGTATTGGCAGGCCAAGCGTGCTGCAGCCCATGCGGCCTCAGAGGCAAAAACTTGGGGCTGGGAGGAGTTCGGGGAGGCCATGGAGAAGGACTATTCAAGAAATTCTGTTGAAAGAAACTCTGTTTGACGCCTCAGGAGGAGGAAGCAGTGCTTCACCAACACTATTTACAGTACGAATGGAGAGCTGTTGTACTCAACTGGGGATGTTGTTGGAGTGTGGAAGAAATACTTTGAGGATCTCCTCAATCCCGCCGTCATGTCTACCGAGGAGGAAGCAGAGGCTGGGGTTAGGGTTAGTGTTAGGGTTAGGGTTAGTGGCTGAAGTCACTGAGGTGGTTGGCAAGCTCCTCGGTGGCAAGGGTCCGGGGCTGGAAGAGATCCGTCCTGAGTATCTTAAGTCTCTGGATGTTGTGGGGCTGTCTTGGCTGACACGTCTCTGAAACATCGTGTAGCGGTCGGGGACAGTACCTCTGGACTGGCAGACCGGGGTGATGGTCCCTCTGTTTAAGAAGGGGGACCGGAGGGTGTGTTCCAAGTACCGGGGAATCACACTCCTTGTCCTCCCCCGTAAGGTCTATTTCAGGGAACTAGAGAGGAGAATCCGACCGATAGTTGAACCTCGGATTCAGGAGGAGCAGTGTGGCTATTGTCAGGGCCACGGAACACTGGACCAGCTCTATACTCTCCATCAGGTGCTCGAGGGTTCATGGGCGTTTGCCCAACCAGTCCACATGTGGTTTGTGGATCTGGAGAAGGTATTCGGCCGTGTCCCTCGTGGGGTCCTGTGGGGAGTGCTCTGGGAGTATGGGGTCTGGGGCTCTTTGCTAAGGGCTGCCCGGTCCCTGTATGACCGGAGCAGGAGCTGTGTTCGCATTGCCGGTAGTAAGTCGGACCTGTTCCCGGTGCATGTTGGACTCCGCCAGGGCTGCCCTTTGTCACCGGTTCTGTTCATTATATTTATGGACAGAATTTCTAGGTACAATCAGGGGCCGGAGGGGATCCGGTTTGGGGACCACAGGATCTCATCTCTGCTGTTTGCAGATGATGTTGTCCTAATGGCTCCATCAAACCAGGACCTGCAGCATGCAGTGGGGTGGTTTGCAGCCATGTGTGAAGTGGCTGGGATGAAGATCAGTTCCTCCAAATCCAAGGCCATGGTTCTCGACTGGAAAAAGGTGGCTTGCATTCTCCAGGTGGGGGACGCCTTTCTAGGGAGGTGTTTCGGGCATGTCCCACCGGAAGGAGGCCCCGGGGAAGACCCAGGACACGCTGGAGGGACTATGTCACTCGGCTGGCCTGGGAATGCCTTGGGGTCCCCCTGGAGGAGCTGGAGGGAGTGTCTGGGGTGAACGAAGCCTGGGAGTCCCTGCTTAGACTACTGCCCCTGCGACTCGGCCCCGGATAAGCGGAAGAAAATGGATGGATGGATGGATTGTTGCTCTTACTTGAGTTTAATTTTTTGGCTACTTTACCTTTGGCTTTCTAAACAAGAGGTGTGTCCTATGAAAATAAGCCACTGAGCACAAGATACACACTACTCAAGCATTAGATAGACCTTGGTATGAAACTGCTTATGTCAAATATGTTATTACACTTCTGGCAATATGGACCATAAGCCTAATTTTTCCCACTCAAATACACTATAAAGTACACAAATACATGCAGAAAAAACATCACATTATACTGCAAAATTGCTTGGCCAAGGGATAGGAGTATTGATATCGAGGTATTGATATATCAATACTGTAATTGATAATGCAAATATCAATACTAATTTTAGACATATTACGCCAATTTCTTCATTGTTCTGTGTCAAAACACTTTCAGCAGTATTATTTTGGACAGGCCTATCTTTGTGTTCTGTTTGTACACACATATTTCTTATTGGTACTGAAAAAAGACCCCCAGACCCCCCAAACGTATCTATATATATCATAGACTGTGTATTGTGGTTCTTGAGAATAAGGACAAAACAGGTTTAGAAAATGAAATTTGGAGAACGAAGTGAGTACAGAGCAGTGAGCACATGCTGGTGGCGGTGAAAACAGGGGTTGATTGGAAATATGGTGTCTTGAAAATCAGCAGTTAAAGAATGCTTGCAAATATGCATGAATCACTCCAAATACAACTTTGAGAAGGTAAATGAGAAGGAAACAACTACATGGTTAAATGCTCTGAGCAGTAAAATTTGTAGGTCTGCTTTAAAGCCCTAATTAAATTACTGCCTCACTATTTTCATATGCAAAGTTTAAGTGTGAGAGTTTGGCTTATTCTTCAGACAAATGTAGTGAAATGATTCCCTCTGAGTCAAAGTTGCATAACATTTAAAATCAACTGTGGGCAACATTATGAACGCAAGAAAAAACACCAGTATAACAAATGGAAAGTAAAGGTTAAACACAACTAGGGATGGAAAAAATTATTATGTCAGTTATTGTGAATATGCGGGTCACAATATAATTGTAAGAATTTAAAAAATGTCTAAATCTTGGAAGCAAAAATAAGTAATTTCAATTCAATTTAGTGGTGATGTGTGGGAATATAGATGGTAGCTTTAAACATTCAACAAAGTGTTTGCCCCTTCACCTTTTTTCATTTCACCTCTGCTCTCTGGTCTTGTCCTGTCAGGCCTAAGCAGTACACTATGAGATAGCAGTAACATAGACAGCATCTAGTGGTGATATGTGAGAATACAACAGGGTCGGGTTGGACAACCTACTAACAGATGGTAGTTTTAAGGCACTGGTAACCCGACATTAGAGTTGTTAATCCTGTCGCCCCTGTGAACCAGCAGCAGGCCGTCCTTTGCGCCTCCGTAGATGCACAGAGGTATCGGCTTCAGGAGCTCTGTTTCCTGAGCCCCCAGGTGGAGCTCCTGGATGAAGCCAGTGCCCTGGACTGCACCTGGAGGTGGAGGGAACCGCCGAGCCGTCCCGACAGCTTTGCCCTGTGGGAGGCTCATCATTTTGTTCAGCCAATATAAATACGCTTCTTTCCACTGGCAAGCAGTGTTTGTTCACTAACATTAAGTACAAAAGCCAATGTATTTTGTGTAGTCTAAACTATAGAAGATCACTGCATAGCATTAGTGTACTTGGACTACTGTCCATAGTCTGTAAGTGTAGCTAGCCAAATGACACTACTATCCAGACGATCAGCCAATGCAGGTTCAACTGTGATTGCAGTTCCTTTTTAACTCAGCAACAGTGCAGGCTACATACAGTTCCTAATAAATATAGACCAATTATCATAACAGCATTTTAGTAAAATAAGTAGTTCAATCTGTTAAGGTTCATGACAGCCTTTTTAGTCATGGCTTCACCTTTTTCTGAAATATCCCTAAAACCACACTACAAAACACTCTTACCAATCACCGGCTGGCTGGTCACTCTATCATTTGAATGTAGGATTTCCTCTCCAGATCTCTTAATTTGTCTGAAGTTAACTGGATTAAGCTGAGCGCAGATACTCACCTCATCCATATTAAACTATAGATGGAGCAGAAGCCCGATTAAAGGCCATAGACCGGTGGCCATTGTAGTGAATAAATCAAATATGTGCATTTATAACAGGTTCGAATGAGACACAAGGCCTTTATTCATGCTTAGATCCTCAATAGAATACACTAAATGTTTGATATTGGGTTTGTCAGGGTTTATCAGGACCAATTCACCTAGAAGCCTGTGGGCCAAGACAAAATGGTTGGACATTTATGTAATTACGCAACTATGTTTGAATGAATGTAATAACAACATATTTGGAAAATTCAAAATAAATAGATGAAAAACCTTGTAAAGCAGATAAACCAATGGTAAATAAATAAATGCAAATAACAGGGGAAATAACAATGTGGTCAAGTTTCCATATTAAATTGAACAGCAGATGGCAGCATGTGCTTGTCTCCACTGTGACCAATGAGCATTTATAAACCTAGAAATCCAATGAGATGGCACGGTGTTCATTGTGACGGCCATTTTGTGACTGTAAGAAGAGCAAAATTATACAAGAAAATAATGTAAATTTGTTGAAAAAAAGAGTTTTAATTGATTGATTTGTGGTCTAATAATACAGAATCAGAATTAATATCAATGAATACTCACTCTTAAAACACTGCACTGGTCTGTATATTTTATGTAGAATTAAATACAAAATCTTTTTCCACATTGGATAAATTACAAATCTAAAAAGTCACATTATCAAAGTTTTTAATTTAAAAGAAAAATGTTAATAAAAAGTGAAGCTCCTGTTACCTGGGTTCTGGTGAATCTCCGAGTTCAGATGGGGACCACAGACTGTATAAAGAAGTGGACTATTTGGAATGCACGTTAGCTATGTCCATTTATACATACAGTCTATGATGGGGACATGCATGGTCCATCTGTATCAAAGCCAATAAATCTACTTTCGAGGAAAAAAAAATATCTCAGGGGACTGAAAAACATGAAGGATTTCTGCAGAATCAATGAGCGAAGCCCTAAACTGTTAATCTAGGCCGAGGGAAATGTGATTAGTTCTAAATGAGGAGTGGCCAATGAGCTCCTTCATTTGGGTTCTGACTGAGACCATAAACTGTATAAAGAAATGGACTAAGGGAGTGTGACATCACCCATAGCGTTCAGCTCCAGTCAAATGAAGCTCATGAGGCTAGCAGTTATAGGGGCAAATTTGGAGCTGAGTTTCATCTTAAAAATCGGAATTTATTTACGGACTTATACACACATTTTAAGACCAAAATGATAAGGCTCACTTCAGCAGCTACAGAAAGAGGGCGACAATTTTTCTATGTAAAGTCAACTGGAGCCAGAGTCGATGGAGCCAGATGTCCCCCATGCTCACTTCCTATTTGGAAAATGTCCATTTATACAGTCAATCCTTAAGACATGGCAGAGAGAGTGGGGACCAGACTTATATCTAGTGATGTGACATTCCGTATCGAGGCTTTGAAGCGTGTGCCGAGTAGGGGAGGGGGCGTTTCCGCGATGTGCGTATCGAGGCTTGCTTCATTTAGGGGAGGAGCTGAAAATGATGACGTCCGAAGCCTCGCTGCCCGGCTGTACCACATGACTGATTCAGAGAGTGGTTCGGATTTGAGAGTGATATAAACCCCTCAGGCTCCATTCAAAATGTGGGCGTTTCCCAAGGTACTATTGTTATTCCATTTGAGTTGCATTTATATGAACTGTTAAACTAAAAAAAAAACTCTTCTTATTTCTTAGGTAACAACCTGTGACGTCGCCTGGATGACAGTGTCAGGCAGACACAAACACAAAACATGATAGCAGACGCAAATATTGAGGTCCAACGCTACATGATGGAGCCAAATATTGGAAGGCTGGAGGACCCCCTTCAATACTGGGAGAGACAGAAATACATTATGTCTCTCCCCATTTATATAAGTCAGCAGTGGCATTCTTGTGTACCCCTGCCTCACCTGTGCCCTGTGAGCGGGTGTTTTCCAAAGCAGGAGAAATATTGTCAGTAAAAAGAAATCACCTAAGACCTGCCACAGTGGAGAAACTGTTGTTTTGAAGTAAAAAGCAATGGTATGTCCCCTAAACCATCATCACTGGCCATACTTCAAAGTTACAAAACACAATCATTGTCCATACTCCAACCCCTGTAAATGATCATTTCCATTTTCTTCATTTCCAAATAATCATTTTCCATACTGCCAGTATATATATATATATATACACAGTATACTGCCATCACTACAATACACATGTTTTGCATACTTCTTTATTTTGCTGACAGTTTTATTCACAGGCTTTCTGCAAAATGCCACACACTTCAAATTCATGCCAAATGATATTTTTGCGTCCAGCAGACGTCCTACTAGAGCAAATGAAGCTTTGCGCTGGAGTGAACCAACTGGATGAAAGGCTTCAATGCTTCATGAAGCTTCATCTGCTCATCACTACTTATATCCCTCTGTATAAAAAAATACAGAGATGTCAGTGTGGATTTACCAGGTAAAAGCTCCTGAGAAACATTCTACTCTACAGTCCAAACATGGCCGCCGGAGTTAAGTCTGTTACTATTGGTTACAGTGGCTACCGACAAAGAAGACGCTGTTCCGGAAGTTAACAACGAGAAAGCGCAGAAACGAGAGTGGTAAACGGAGCTCTCGAGTTTTACCGCGTTTGGAGGATTATTCTGCCCGAAAACAGCATGTCTTTCCCGGCTGCGTTCGGCTCGCAGCTTACGGCCGTCATGGAGGCTCTGCTGAAGGCGCTAGTGGCTGAAGTGACCGCTGCGGTGGAAGATCGGGTTGTGGAGCTGAGGCTGGAGCTCCGAGACAGAGACCGGGAGATCCGAGAGAAGGAGCGGGATATAGAGCAGAGGGACCGGGAGATACTGGAGCTGCGAGCCGCTGTGGAGGAGCTCAGAGCCCGGGAGGAGGCGGCTGGGAGCCCCGGGGAGGAGGAAAGACCGGAGGAGACCGAGACCGAGACCGAGACCTGCCAACAAGTGTGGACCAAAGGTGAGGGAAAACGGCATCTAATTTGTAAATACATCAAAATCTAATGCTTCTGTACACAGAGGTAAATGATAAATGGCCATCACAGGATCATTGCAATGTTATTTAACCTACAAAATTAAAGGTACTGCATTTTTATCTCAAATTTCACAAACATGAACTATCTGTATCCCCAGACATGAGATTAACCTGCTCAAATCAAATATTGTTTTTACTAATAACAACTGTAATACCGATTTATTCTTAATTTCAAAAATGTTGAATGATAGCCAAGTTGTATCTTATAATTTGGTGTTTTAGTTCTTACAATGATCAGAAAGCTGAAATGGTTTCTCATTTGGGTTGCCAGTTCCAATATCTAAATCCAGTTCTATCCATCCATTTTCTTCTATTTATCCGGGGCCGGGTCGCGGGGGCAACAGTCTAAGTAGAGACTCCCAGACTTCCTTCGCCTTGGACACTTCCTCCAGCTCCTCCGGGGGGACCCCAAGGCGTTCTCAGGCCAGCCGAGAGACATAGTCCCTCCAACGTGTCCTGGGTGTTCCCTGGGGCCTCCTCCCGGTGGGACATGCCCGGAACACCTCCCCGAGAGAGGCGTCTAGGAGGCATCTGGAACAGATGCCCAAGCCAAATCACCTCATCTCGACATGGAGGAGCAGCGGCTCTACTCCGAGCTCCTCCCGTGTGACTGAGCTCCTCACCCTATCTCTAAAGGAGCGCCCAGACACTCTGCGGAGGAAATCCAGTTCAAAAAACAGCTTGCAATAAGTAACATTGTATATTACTGCCATGGATAACAAAAATAGTGTAGAAAATGTGAACAGACTTTGCATTCCGTGACATTAACATTCACATCAAATATTACGTTACCTTGGTTGAAATGAATCTTTATAAACTGTAAAATGTATGAATCATAGCATCTCTAGTTGGTAAATGAACCTTGATACGTAGACATTTGTATAATATTTATTTATTTATTTATTTTTTTCAGAAGAAGAAGAAGAACACACCGAGTCCTTAATGAAATGGGAACCAACAGATTTTCTAACTGCTCCATCTCCTCTCCGAGCTCCCCAGTGTACTACTTCTGATACTACTGCATCTAGTACTAGTGCTACTATTACTACTACTGGTGCCTATTCAAATGACAGGAGCAGCTCTGACACATCGCACACTTTCAACACGTACAGTTCTCAAGAAACAGACTTCTCTCATCTTTCACACGCAGATCCGCCGCTGGACTCTCTTTTGAGCGTGAATAAGGAGCTGTTTCCGTCACCAGGGCAGTTCACGGGGTTCAGGTGTAATCAATGTGGAAAGACTTTTACCGGAAAAACCCGCCTGATCACACACCAGAGCGTCCACACGGGCGCCAGGCCCTACAGCTGCCACAAGTGCGGGCGCAGGTTCACCCGCAGTGACAGCGTAGGCAGGCACCAGAAACTCGACTGCTGCAAATAACAGGGCTGTGAGATTATGGGCTGTGAGATGATGCATGTTCTTACTGTGGTCATAAGGCTGTGGTCATGTGACATCACTGCAGTCACTGGATAACCCGACCAATCACAGCACAGCATTGTGGTTTGGGCAGAGCTAAAGGTGAAGCACCCAAATGAACCAAAACAAAAGTACGAAACGAAAGAGGTGACATGGTCAAATTTTAGCAGAAATACAGATTATTTTGTTTGTGAAAATTGTGCAGAGGGAAGCGCTTTGTGCATTTGTGGAGAGTAAGATGTCTGTGGTTTTCTCTTGACTGGATTTTACTAAAGTTTGATTTCTCAGCTCTTTCTGGAGAGTCGTCCCAGATAAATAATGTGTAGTAATCAAATCAGTAGTGGTTCATCTATTTGGCATCTCACAAGTAATAAAATATGTTGTTTTGATCATTTCTATCTTTTGAATGGTCAAAAGTTCTCAAAATGTCACCTATTAATGGTTTTTAGCTTCCTCACATTTTTATGTTTTAACACACAGGCTGCCTGCTGTCTGTAGAAAGACTTTTAGCCACAAAGACACTATGATGAACTTGTGAAACATTGCAGTGCTTTCTTCTTAGATATTCCTTTCCAAACAGTTATACCTCCATCTGAAAGTATTTGGAATATTGATATTTACTGTAAAAGATATAGTGCATAACTGTCTTTTTTTTTTTTGGTAATATTTTGTGATTTAGTGAACACAAGCTGTTAACTACACAGCTTTTACATTTAGTAATAAAAGAAGTAAAAAAAAAAACATTGTTCACAGTTTTGTTTGCGAAATGTGATGTAAGCAAAAATTTACTTTATATTTAAAATGTTGCATTTTTATAGCATTTCTTTCTTTAATGGAAGTGATTTGTTTATTTTACCTCTTTTATGGCTCAAGAATTGATATCTTCTCTTTTCACAGTTTGTAAGTTAAGTACAGATAGTGGTTTTCCGGGAGAAGCTGCACTTCCTTTAGTGGGTCAGTTCTAGTGATGTGACGTTCATGAACTAGATCTTTGGAACCAGATATTTTTCTTTTTAATTTTTATGTATTTTAAAACTGATTAACACTGAACCAAAACAAGAATTAGCACAGAAACAAACAGACACAGATTTGTGCACAAAAAAAAAAAAAAAAAGGCATCATAATAAGTAAATTACTATTTTTGAAGTGCATATATTTAGATAATCATCGTTTCAAATGGTAAACACAATTCCCACTCTCAGGCTGAACCATTTTAATCAGATCTGAGCCTTGCTGATTTATCTCTATGGTTAGTTTTAGATAAAATGAGCTCTCACATTGGCTTTTGTCATATAAATTAATATAAAAAGAGACGGTCTTTTAAATGAACGGATTCAAAAGATTCGGATCCCATATAAAAGACCCAAAAATCCCATCACTAGAGTCGTCAGTTGTACACGTTCCTGCAGGTGGCAGCATAACAACATGTCTCCCACCTGGTCTGCGGCTGTGACCGAAGAAGAAGTTGTTTCCCGGAAGTAAACAAAACAAAAAGCATCTGTGCAGAAAGACGCGGAGCTCTCGAGTTTTACCGTGTTTGGAGGATTATTCTGCCCGAAAACAGCATGTCTTTCCCGGCTGCGTTCGGCTCGCAGCTTACGGCCATCATGGAGGCTCTGCTGAAGGCGGTAGTGGCTGAAGTGACCGCTTTAGTGGAGGACGGAGCCGTGGAGCTGAGGCTGGAGCTCCGAGACAGAGACCGGGAGATCCGAGAGAAGGAGCGGGATATAGAGCAGAGGGACCGGGAGATACTGGAGCTGCGAGCCGCTGTGGAGGAGCTCAGAGCCCGGGAGGAGGCGGCTGGGAGCCCCGGGGAGGAGGAAAGACCGGAGGAGACCGAGACCGAGACCTGCCAACAAGTGTGGACCAAAGGTGAGAGAGACAGCTTTGTTTCACAGTAAAGTTAAAATGAGCTGCAATATTGTTATTGAAGTCGGTCAAATGCTTTTTTCCATAGAGATGTTATTGCTTTGTCTGGAATGTTTCACAGTATGGCATTAAACCTTTCTATCTTCATGGAGACCAAACCAGATCAAGTTCCAGGTCAGATCTGTGGAGAGGCGACCCCGCTCACAGTCAGAATGTCTGTTTTTCTAGGTATTTTTGAGCTATAAAACCACCTGTAATTGAATAAATGTAAAGTAGAGCTGTTTAATGTCACACTGTGGAACATTCCAGACAGAGCAATGACATCTCCATAGAAACAAGCAGGTGACGGACCCACAACCAGAAACGTTACACAATGCACCTTTAAGTTTAGATCCCCATCTGTATTGTACTGTAGAAGTTTTACACAAAAAGACATAGGGAGATTCTGTTACTTGCAGAAAATTTACCTAAATAACTATTAGAATTTGCTGTTTGATACAGGAAAGTTACATAGTGCAGCTTTAAAATGTTGTTGTCTTTTCAGAAGAGGACTCTGAGCCTGTGGTGAAGTGTGAGCCGACAGAAGAGTTCGATACAACTGATCCTGATCTACACCACGGTCTATGGTCTCCACCTCCACTGTGTACTACTACTTCTGATGGTACTTCTACTGCTAATGCTACTTGTGTATTTGATGAGAGCAGTGAATCCACACACGAAACTACACAAAGTTACCGCATGCACTATTCAGCACAGGTAGAAGATTTCCAGCAATCAGATCTCCCACTGGAGTCACTTCTAAATGAGAATCAGGAGCTATTTCACTCACAAAAACCTGGATTTTCCCCATTTCTCGTAGCTCATCACGTACAAAATGGAGGCTTTAACAGAAACTTAAAGAAAAGGAGTTTGAATGCGAAGGGCGAGCTCAGATGTGAACAGTGCGGAAAAACATTTACAGCGAAGAAGAGACTCATGAGTCACCAGAGCGTGCACACCGGAGCCAAACCCTTCAGCTGTAGAACATGTGGTAAAATGTTTTCAAGGCAAGATAACTGTGTGCGACACGAGAGGTCACACAGATAGACGTGGAAAAGGGACACAAGGGACGAAATAAGACTACTGTCCTTTTGTGCTATACTTTTGTGTTATAATCGATGGCACCCGTGGATAATTATGTTATATATTCATCTAAAAGAAACAAGCCTGTTGAGCTCCCACTGGCGGACGTCTCCTTAAACCTCATCACAACAAAGAGCCGTGAAGTAGTCAGCCCCTCCGATGGATAGCTGGTCTTACTAGAGACTAGCGTTTATTTATTTATTTTTTCATTTGTGTCAAAATGGCTACATGACACTGCCGAATCCTACGTGTATCACAGATTAAGAAAACAGGGGTTATTTGGAGCAATGACGTCTTGAATACACTAAATACCACTTGGAGAGGGTAATTTAGAAGGAAACGATTATAACATGGTTAAAATCTCTGAAAAGTCGATATTTCATAATGGGTCCATGTCAAAGTTGCACTATGGAACTATGTACAAATTCGAGGTCATGGTTCTCGACTGGAAGAACGTAACACCCTCTCCAGGTGATGGATCTCAAGTGTCTCGGGGTCTTGTTCATGAGTGAGGGAAAGATGGAGAGTGAGATTGACAGTTGAATCAGTGCAGTGTCTGTAGTGATGCAGGCGCTGTATCAGACTGTTGTGGTGAAGAAGGAGCTGAGTCCAAAGGCAAACCTCCATTTATCGCTCGGCCTGGCTGGGCGATAAATGGAGGTTTGCCTGGCGTTCCATTTGAGATCGGGTGAGGAGCTCAGTCACACAGGAGGAGCTCAGAGTAGATCTGCTGCTCCAGTCTACCCCTGTTTCCACCACTACCAGTAACACACCATGCTCTGTAGCGCATTGTTGGGATGACATTTGGGACAGCTCCCACTGGATCCTGCAATTTTCCAACCCGGGAAGTAATGGACTTGTTTCTTTTTATTAAGTTGTTTTAAATCAGTATTGGAGAAGTTTAGATCCCCCCCATCTGTATTAAATAATATTGGCCTATAGAATTTAGAAGTTTTACAGAAAAAGACATAGGGAGATTCTGTTACTTGCAGAAAATTTACCTAAATAACAATTAGAATTTGCTGTTTGATACAGTGAAATTACATAGTGCAGTTTTAAAATGTTGTTGTCTTTTCAGAAGAGGACTCTGAGCCTGTGGTGAAGTGGTTTTAAATGTCCAAAATATAACATAATGAGATTATAACTTTATAGCAGACATCCCCACTGTAAATGATTGGCCTATAGAATGTTGTGATGTCATCTGAAACCCACAAACAGACCCCAACCCCCAGAAACTCCTCTGCTGTGAACAAATGATGTAGTCCTTTTGTTAGGGCAGGACAGAATCAGCCCCCAGTCAGTTGTTGTTTTTTTTCTCCAGAATCAAGCCGCACCATATGGATGTAGGTGAAACATCTTCAATCTAAAAAGTCCAGATGAATTCCTTTGAAACATTTGTTGCTGTGTTACTTCAGAATAATTGGCTTCTAGCACAAAAAATGTAGTGACCTGAATCTTTTTTGAAGGTTGCTGGGCTTCAGATGATAACATGCCATTCTATAGTATATTGTATGAAATATTTAATACAGATGGGGGCAGCTAAAATTTTGTTGAAATGCAGATTTTTTTTGATGTGATACAGAGAGTTCTTGAGACTAGTCACTAAAATAAATCATCAGGTTCAATATTTGCATTTAACTGTTGGATAATTTATGGCAAAGTACAGTGTAATTAACAGAAAAGAAAACATGATCACATTTGAGAACATGACAACTACCAATTGGGCAAAAAGTAGACGGTAAAAGGACTAAACATCATAATAAAAAAAAAAAAAAAAAAAAAAAAGAATGAATTGAAATCAGTGTTATATTATTTATTCCAAAAGTCACTATACACCTACAACTACTTTGAAGAGTCAGATTTTGAATTGGCATCAGTGTTAAAAATGTGTTTTTATATTTATTTACTTTTTTTTCCACCCTTATATTGCTATTTTTGCTATTTTTAACTTTAGATTTATGATACATTTTGGTAATGAAATATTTATTATGTTGGTAGATAAAATATTCCTGTCATGTAAAAATTGTGTATTTCTTAGAAAAATTCAGTGTTCAGTTGTGTACCCATTTTGTAATTAATGTTTTATGATCGAGTTGATGTTCCAGAAGTATATTGGTAGTACTTTTTTTTAATTATCCCTGTAGGGAAATTGTCCTCTGCATTTTACCTATTCTGCAAATCTGAATAAATTTGAACAAAGCTATGCAACAGTTTATTAGGTCCTATTTTGTAGAGTTACACGTTTTACAACATTTGAACGAAGCCTACAATCAAGAATTTCCATGCGCGACCTCTCAGTTACGGTAATGACATCACTTCCGTAAAACGAGACGTCTTTTCTATTATCTTGTCGATTGTTGCCAATTAGCAGCCGCTAGCTCAAATCGACACGTCGTATCAGAGCAGAAGCTGGGTGTTACCGAGCGAATAACGGTAAAATGTCTCCCCTTTAGCCCGGTTTGTGTCCTGGGTCACGGTCAGACGCGGTGGACTTTGTGCGTAAAAGTTCCTCCGTGCGCCCCGGGTTTGTTTGCGCCCGTCTGACCGAGCCATGATGATGAGCAGCGGGCAGCTTCGCACTCGCATCGCCGCTATAGTGGAGTCTCTGTGCCGAACCGCGGTCACAGAGATCTCCAAAATCGTGGAGGATGGGATGATGGTGCTGCGCCTGGAGACGTGCTACCGGGAGAGCGAGATCAAGCGGCTGAAGGGAGACATCGCCCGGCTTCAGGTGGAGCTGAGAGCGGCGCAGGAGGCAGGGGCCACGCCGAGAAGGGAGCACGGAGCACGGGGTAAGTCAAAGAGAATGGCCCGTGTAGTTGGAGCGAGGGTTTGCTTATTAAAGGGCCCATATTACACTATTCTGTAATCTGTGTTCTAATGTTGTTTTCTCATCACAAACAGACCTGGAGTTGTTTTGTTTCATTCACACAAACCGTGCAGATTTAAGATGAGTTTTTCTCTCAAACTGAAAACACTCTGTTGCACCTTGTGATGTCATGTGGTAATATGTCATGTGGTTGTGGAAGAAAAGGCTTCACTGTGTTTTTAAACTAATAATTACAGCCCTGGAATATCCAAATTTCTACTAAACAAAGAGTAAAAGTTAGCTGTTAACTTGCAAACTAGCACTACATGACATCACAAAGTGGAACAGAGCCTTTTGAGCTTTGGAGATGTAGACACTAGACAGACTAATAATAAAGAGTTACTGAAACATGTGCGAATGAAACAAAACACAACTCCAGTTCTGTTTGTAAGGAGGAAACATTCCAGTATGGCGTAAAGCTCACAAGAGTCGGTTTTGTGTAATATAATACCTTTCAAAGTCCTGCATATGGTATTCAGTCTGGTATTTCCAAATAGTCCAGTGGATTACCATGTACAACTATATGGAGCGCTACTGAATTTTGTGTTTCAAATACTACATACAATACAATTATTCAATTATTAACAGAGAAATTAGTATAAAACAACTCATGGGCAACTGTTCTGGTTGCCATAGCAAATAAATAAATAAAATTTAATCTTTTAAATGGGGAAAACTCAACAAAAATATTTGATCCAGAAAGGATTTTATGTACCTGAAAATAGGGTTAATCAAAGTGTAGATGTTTGATGATTCAGTAGGGCCATGAACAGTGCAAATAATGGAATTGACTAATACTTTTACTGTTTACTTTTTACTTTACTTTTTTTACTTGTACATACATATTTATAAAATACCTTATTTGACACCGGTCTCTTGCTATTTTTGCTACTTATTTAGAATGTATTAGTACCATTTAAGTTTATCTAAGTCTTAATAACAGAAACGGCTAAGGTGAGTCTGTTTCAGTGTAGTTAGCTCCTCCCTTCAGACAGATATAAGGCAGTGATTTACAGAACTCTGTCAGAACTGAAGAAGCCTCTTAGATGAGCAGCATAATGAATTCACTGACTATCCACTATAGACCTAGAATCTTCATTAAAACACAAAAACATTAGAACACAAAAAAGTGGGCGTAGATTGATGGGAACCACATAGAAACGACTCCATAGACATTCCCAGTCCAGTTAATAGTTTTATACTGTGTGTGCGTGTGATGTGTGTTTGCAGTTTGTAGTGCAGATACAGATACAGCCTTATCTCATATCTTGCCAATGAGAACAAAATTACAAACATATGGAGCTCAACAGTGACCGCCCGCCTCTGGTTGTGGAAGTAAACAAAATATCCCATTAATTTATCCATAGACTTTCTAAAAATAAATAAATGAAAGTTTGACAGCTCAGGCCTAATGAGCTATGTGGTAACTAATGACCACAAGACCTATCATTTTATTTAAAATCATTTGGATGATTTTAGCCCTGGAATTTCCAGTCTCTACTGAACTAAAGGTAAAAGGAGCTGTCCACTTCATGACATCATGAGGAACAGAGCATTTTGAGCTTTGGAGATGTAGACAGGCTAATAATGTAGAATTACTCAACCATGCATGAACAAAACACAACTTCAGATATGTTTTTGATGAAGTAACAACATTATAACATGGTTTAAAGCTCACAAGAGTCCATTTTGCATAATATAGGACGTTTAAAGTCTATTTTTGAAACTTGTAGTGACCTGGTTTAGCTCTTGTGGTACTCAGGAGGTGGTAGGTGTGAAGAGTTTACCAGTCGAGTTTAGGGGGAGGGGAGCTATGATTAGGGTAAGGCTTACAGCTCAGCCCTGGGAACTGAAATAACCCTAAGTTCCCACAGGTCCTTGTTTCACTGCTCTAGATTTACAAGAGGGCGAGAGAGAGGGAAAGTGATTGAGTTCAAAATTTTAGTATATATATTTTTCTATTTCAATATTAAATGTGCATTGTGTAATTTTTTCTGGTGGAGGGTCTGTGTTTCTATGAGTACGTCATTGCTCTGCCCAGAATGTTCCACAGTATGACTTTAAACAGCTCTACCTTACACTTATTCAATTACAGGTGGTTTTATAGCTCAAAAATACCTCGAAAAACAGGCATTCTGACTGGGGTCGCCTCTCCACAGATCTGACCTGTAACTCGGTCTGGTTTGGTCTCCATGAAGAGAAAAAGGTCTAATGCCGTACTGTGAAACATTCCAGAAAAAACAATAACATCTCCATGGCTAAAAACATTTGACAGGCCCTGCACCAGAAAAGTTACACAGTGCACCTTTAGAGAATAGACCTGATACTTTCTTTACTATTCTCTGTGGCCCTGTCCTAGTCTGTGTGCACAAATACTTGTTCTGATACACTTCAAGATCATTCTAAAGACATGGAAAGCTTCACTTCTGTCCTGCCCACTTTTGTTGCATTGAAAAAAGTAAAAAAGTACTGAACTGAACTGAAAAAAAAGAAAGAAAAAAGAAACCTTTGTCCAGTTGACAGAATTCAATTTCTCCTTTTTCACTGATCCTACCTGGACGACGGATTTTTACAAACATTTAAAAAAGTAGAAAATCTCCACAGACCTGACTCTTGTGACTCCAACTCCTCTTGCTAGTGTCCATGGAAAGGTTATTCCTTTGGCTGTAATATTTCACATTATGGTTTATTACTTATTATCTGGAGAATGTCCTGAGAATTATGGTTTTAACTGTCTATTTCCATGGAATCATGATGGTGATGTGCCACCCCCAAAAAGTTACATACTGTATCTTTACCTCTTATTTCTATCGATAATGATACTCTAATCTGTGATCATTTTGGTAGTTTTTCAGCACAGATACATTTTCATGGGTTTCTGCTTTCTGTAATATGTGACATTTTGAATTTTCACCATTCAAAAGATAAAACATTTAGTTTCAAATTGTCATTTGCTATGGAAACACTGATAAGAACTAACATTGGTATTTTGTTTTCACAGACAACCTGACTATCCAAAACAAAGACACCTCCTCCATATTTGTCACTTTTATTCCTTCGATCGACCACAAAAACCAGCCCGTGTCTCTGGTGCAAAGTAGAACGCTAGAAGACCGAAGTGAAGACCCTCCTCCACCGCGGTCGACAGAACCACACAGAACCTCCATCTTGGAAAGGGACAGTGACCAAACCGCATCTCAAAACGCCAATTTAGGACGCTCTGAAAATAGTCTGCCCCATTTGGCGAATTCTTCAGTGGAAGTGGGGACGAGTGGCAGACATTTTGGATTTAACCCGTTCAGCGTGGAGCCAAAGAAGGAGAAGATCTGCCCGTACTGTGGGAAGTGCTTTGAGCGATCGGCACATCTGGAGAGACATAAGATGATCCACACGGGGGAGAAGCCTTTTCAATGTGAGACCTGCGGACGCTGTTTTAACCAGAAGTGCAGTTTAAAGGAGCACCGCAAGATCCACATCCGAGGTAAGGAGGGAGGGGATGGAGAGTTTGGGTTTAAATATATCGAAAATATTGAAATATCAATATATCGTGATACTGAAATTGGTGATACAGTATCGTTACCATCGGCTGCTGTATCGATATATTACCAAGAGTATTTTTGGGGTCTTTTAGCAATTCTTTTGTGGCTGCACTACAATTTTGTTACTTATTTAGTGGAAGGAAACTTGTTTATGCAGTACACTTGACATATTCACTCTTTTGATGATTAAAATAGATGTATTTCATATTCACTTTGCAGAGGTGGTGGTTTAACAAAGAAATACTGTTGTTAAAATGTGTTTGGTTGTTAAAACACAGCTAAATATCACAGTATCATATCGATGATCACATGTATGGCCATATCATGTTTCGTATTGAATCATGAGGGGCCCTATGATTCCCAGCCCTAATTCACATGACATCACAACATTCTGTAGGCTAAAATGATTTAACGCAGAGGGAAGCAGCTAAAATAAATATTGTTAAAATGTTGATTGTTGAGTTCATGGGTCTTGTGAAAAATAGAAATGATCATATTCAACATTGTGAGTTTACCTTTTGAGTATTTCAAGTACAAAGTAGTCAGTTTAGAAATACCTGCTATTGCCGCCAATCTGGGATTATGACATCACCACAGGTTTTAAAATGGGTGACTCTAGCCATGTCCAAACTATGACCAGGGAGCCAAATGTGGCCCCCAATTTTTCTTGGCCCTCAGACATCCATTAGAATTGGTCCATGTAACAATACTTTTTACTGCACATTTCTGAAAATCTACCTTGATAAAGTCCTGTTGTCCTGTTGATGATCTAAGCATGAATAAAGGTGTTTTTGGCTCATTCTAACCTGTTATATATGCACATAATAGAATTATTGACTGTATTGACACCAGTCTATGTCTCTCAATTGGCCCTCTGCTTCATCTCTTTTCAATTTCAATTCAATTCAATTTATTTTTGTATAGCCCAAAATCACAACAAGAGTTATCTCGGCGGACTTCACAAAATTGTTGATTAATAAAGCAGAAGAAACATTCATAAAACAAAAATACAGAATGTTCAACAACAAGCAGGCAAATGGATAATTGTCCCAGCATCTCCTGTCCTTAGACCCTCCTTCTCGGCAAGGAAAAACTCCAAAAAACCCAATGGGAAAACGGAGAAACCTTGAGGAGAACCACAGTGAAGGAGAGATCCTACTCCTAAGGACGGACAGGCAGATGAAACTACTAATCTAGCAGGACGAGGACAGTTAATCCAGGATAGGGAAGGAGAGGAGGGGTCCAGGTCCTCGACACTAGGGGGCAGCAGCGGTCCAAACTGGAACAGCAGCATCTGAAACAGTTACACTCCCCAAAAGGGGAGTGTAACTTGACATGCGGCTCTTGATGAAAAAAGTTTGGACACCTCTGTTGTAGAATATAATGTGAGTTTGATTTCACATAAAGACTCTGCGCTCTATGGGAGAATTCTTTCTGGGCCAGAGCTCCTGGGAGCTGCAGTACCTGGAGCAACCACTAAGAGTTTGCATCAGGACACTTGTTATCATACAGCTCCATGTATAAAAACACCCTGCATCGCTTGGATCAGATTGGCCAACGATCAGAAAATATGCAGACTATAGTTTCAGACTATTTCAGTTCTGAAAGCATGTGCAAATAAAATCATTCAGTCCTTTCAGCACTGCCCTCTGGTGGTGAGGAGGGATGAAATGTGTTGCATTTTTCAAAAACACAAATTTGCTTTGTCAAAAAGAATTTAAACCACAAGATTAACATGGCAATTTTGTGGACCCAATCACAAACAAATGACTAAATTCATTTGTGGATTTTCTTTCATTAACTGTGATTAATTCTTACAGCTACCCCACTCCATCTGTAAGTTCAGTCTGTAAAGTAAAAGGTTCATTGGGGTCATGTAGAGTTTTGAGGAGGAGTTTTGGTTAAGATGAGGTTTGATGTGGAACCAAAGCTCTGCCAGCTCTATCAGTTCCAACATCATGATGATAATATAACGACACTTTCTTTAGACAATAAATTGTGATTTTCCACATTAAATGGTAGTACGTACTTTCTTTTGTGTGTAATCCTCAGTGGTCCTGTAGGTTCCATAGTGGTCCATGGGTGTATACTAGTCTATGTGCTCTTATACTTGTTCTGGTACAGCTCCAGATAATTCTAAAAACATTCATGAAAGGTTCTGCTCTGTCCTGTCAATGGGACTTTTTTAGTACCGATACCTGTGAAAAATTAGTATCTAATTTCAGTACTACTTTTTGACAACCCTATAACAAATTGTGTCCATTTGTTGCTGGGGAGATCATATTTAAAGGGCCCATATTACGCTGTTTTCTGATCTGTTCTAATGTCATTTCCTCATCACAAACAAACCTGGAGTTGTGTTTTGTTTCATTCACACGTTTAACACACAAACCCTGCACATTTAGGCTGAGTTCTTCTCTCAAACGGAAAACACTCTGTTCCACCTTGTGATGTCATGTGGTAATACAGGAAGTGCTCCACTCTGTTTTTAAACTCCATACACCTTCACTAGAAACATTTGGATAATTTCAGTGCTCGAATTGCCAATCTGCTCTGAACAAACGGTAAAAGGCGCTGTTAACTTGAAATTTACCTCTTCATGACATCACAGGGTGGAACAGAGTATTTGGAGATGTAGACAGACTAATAATGCAGGATTACTCATACATGTGTGAATGAAACAAAACACAACTCCCTGTATGTTTGTGAGGAGGTAACAACATTCTAACATGCTAAAAGATCACAAGTCCATTTTGTGTAAAGTAGGCAAGGCAAGGCTAGGCAAGTTTGTTTGTATAGCGCAATCCGTACACAAAATAATTCAGTGCTTTACAAAATAAGAAATACATTAAAATCATCATTTAAAAAAATAATAATAATAACATTAAACAGTGACATAAATGAGAGAGAAGAGTGCAGAATGTAAACCTTTCAGTCACATGCACAGCTAAACAAAACTGTTTTGAGCCTGGATTTAAACAGCCAAAGTAGAGGCGTGTCTCACATGTTCAGGAGGACTTCCTAGTTCGAGTCAGGACCCGAGCTGCAGCGTTCTGGATGTACTGCAGCGGTCTTACAGTTGTCTTACATATAGGACTTTTTAAGACTTTACAAACTGAAGTTGGACAGTGAACACTACAGAGTTGTTAGCTCAAGTCTGAGAAATGGGAATTCTGTGGTACAAACTCAGGGTTGTGATGAGACGTTTGATTAATGGAGGCCAGATAAGTTAGTTCCATGAAGTAAAGGGTTTATTGAGGTCACGTAGAGTTTTAAGGAGGAGCTTTGGTTAAGATGAGGTTTGGTGTGGAGCCAGAGCTGTGCCTAAATCCCATAGAACAAACAGGCTCCAGGCCAAGAGAAACACAGCTGTGCTATGCCATACCACTGGAGAGTTGTTTTATCTTGTTTTGTTTAGCTGTAGAATCCCTAAAGGTGCATTGTGTAACTTTTCTGGTTGAGCATCTGTCAAATGCTTTTCTCTGTGGAAATGTTCTTACTTTGTTTGGAAAGTTTTTTTTGTTTTTTTTTTAAACATTGGCATTATGTCACTGATGGTGGCATTATGTCACGTTTCCAGTTTTGACAGCCTGTCTATTTTCAACTGCAAAAATATGAAGACACACTTAAAATAAATAAAAATAATAATAAAATAAAGACTTTAACTATAAAATTTAAAATAAAGCTGCAAGATTAATCACACAAAAAAACAAACAACAAAATCTCCAGCCTTATCCTGCATAAAAACTGCTAACCCTCTCATTTAGATCTGTACAAACATGTTCTCAAATGTGATTCTTGTAGTAGACACTGATCGGCAGTTCATGTTTCAGTCTTTTTGTCAATTCTCCTCATGTGAACTTTGAACAAAATTCTATTATCTAAACATAAATCGCAAATCTGAACGCAGTCGCAACATGTGAAAAAATAAAAGTTTTGATACTTATAATGTCCTTCTAATATGAGCCATCTCTTTTTCCTACAGATGCCCAACTCGCCCTACAAAACTCACTGTCCGGAGAGAAGTCTGTTCTCAAAAATGAGTCCTTTCAGAATCACTCACTGAATCCAGAGGAGACACAACAGCCAACAGGACCCAACCCCGTTACCCTCACCCAAAACCACGACACCCTCCTGTCTTTTGCACCTGTCAAGTCCGAACCTGTCGATTCAAGAATTGAACCTGTACAAAACCATCAAACAATTCCCCAAACGATTCCCAAAACAATTCAAACGGGTTCCCAAACGATTCCCCAAGCGAGTCCCCAAACAGTTCAAACGATGCCTCAAACAGTTCAAACGATTCCCCAAACGATTCCTCAAGCAACTCCTCAAACGATTCCTCAAACGACTCCCCAGACGATTTCCCAAACGATTCCCCAAACAATTCCCAAAACGACACCCCAAACGACTCCCAAAACGACTCCCCAAACGATTCCTCAAACGATTCCCCCACCAATTTCCCAAACAATTTCCCGTACAATTCCCCAAACAATTCCCCAAGAATGCAACGATTTAAGCCTGAGAATCGAACCTTCAACTTCATTTCTGGGTTTACCGCCGCTCTCTCCTCCCATGGACACCTTAGACTCCTCTAGTGGTGGTCAGCCGTACAACATAAAGGACGGTAGCATGTTTGACTTTCCGAAAAGAGCGCCCAGACCAAAGAAAATGTATCCGTGTCCGTATTGTCCAAAGGTTTTCTGGAGGAGTGAGCATCTGGAGAGGCACGTTCGGATCCACACGGGAGAGAAGCCTTATGGGTGCTATATCTGCGGCCGGTTCTTCAGTCAAACCAGCAGTCTGAAAGGACACATGAAAACTCATATCAATCTCAAGATCAGAGGACACCTGTTAGGTAAGGACGGTATCTGCTTTATGAATGAATAATGTATGTAATATAATGTAGTCCAGGAGTTGTCCAGGTAGGGTCCAAATAAAAATTGAATTCTGTCAACAGAATAAAGATTGTATCAAAAAGAATTAATCCGTTTTGCCACTCATCCAAGTAGCTTCTTAATTTCTGACATGGATCTGTTAACCCCTGCTTTATCACACAGTCTGAAGGTTACATGTTACCGTGGTTACATGTGTACTTCAAATCTGATTATTATCATATTTATTTTGAGCTATAAGACTATTAAAATAGCAGGTAAACCGCAAACACTAAAACTACCACGCTTTCATTTTCTTTTGCTCTGAATAAATTATGACAAAATTCACCACTGAATGAAAATCACAATTTGAATGGTTTCATTTATCAACATGTTATCTTCATAACATGTCATAAAACAAAATATGCCCCAGTCCAATGTTTCTTATTCTGTTTAAACCCTACTAATCCGGTCGATAAGACCTCAAATACTGTATGTTCACAGAACACTTAACACATGTTGGAGGATTAACATCTAAAATAGCTTTGTTGCTTTGACTAGAATGTTCCACAGTATGGCTTTAATGTTATCTATCTTACATTTATTCAGTTTCAGGTGTTTCTTTTGCTAAAAGGCTTACTGATCCAGTTCTTACATTTGGAGTATTTAGGTCATTTCCACACTGGCCTCAGTGTGGGCTAGATTTAGTTCTGTTTAGTTCTTCACTTTTGGGTCGGTCTTGTTCACATACGTCATGCATCATTCACAACAGTGTTCTTACTTTTCTTCACCTGTGGCTTAATACATCGTGAGGCTGATTCAGACTCACCTGCGCAGACAAACCCAGACTCACCTACAGACTGACCCAGACTCGCCTACAGACTGACCCAGACTCGCCTACAGACTGACCCACACTCGCCTACAGACTGACCCACACCCGCCTACAGACTGACCCACACTCGCCTACAGACTGACCCAGAGTCACGAGCACTGACCTCCTGTAACAAACGCTGTGGGAGCGGTTTTTTAATGAGAATCAGAATGTGACTGTTGTGTTCACATCGACCCAAACGCACAGCTCTGAGAGAGAATGCTCTTTTATGTTGACCTAACCTAGTGACAGGGTGAAATGATCCCAGAGTATGACATTTTAGCTGTTTGTTTAGCTTTAACAACAACATGCTGACTGAGGGGCTAGTACTTACAGCAGGAGGGTTCCAGGTTCAAGTCTGAGCTCCCTCCGGTTTCCTCCATCAGCCCAAAACACGCACCTTTGGTCAAATGAATGTCCCCCAATGGTTGATACATAAAGGACTGTATACCTTAACCTTATCTTCTCTATATTTGCTAACATTGCATTGTCTTTTTGTTTTTCACAGAGAACAACAACAGTGGACTCCTGGATTCTCAACACGTGCCCCTCCCTTCTGAAAACCAAACTGTGATTGACACTTTAGAACAAAAGCCTCATCCAGAATGGACCCAAACCACAACCGTGAAACTGGAGCCGAAAGAGGAGCCGCTAGACACTGAACCAGAGGAGAACCTTACCAATATGAACCAGGAAGTAGCTTGGACTTCTGGGATTTCTGTGGACCAGGACACACTCAAAACTGAAGACATGGATTTTGACAATGCACAAATCAATATAGAAATGGTGCCTAATAATCATTGCTTGCCTTCGGTCAATTCAGAAACAGGACAAGAAGAAAACATGAAGCAAAATGGTAATTCTGTAGAGTTTGAAAATCAAACTCTCACCTGCACCGTGAGCGAACAGGGTATGAGCTCATACATTTGTTCAGTCTGTGGAGAAAACTACGATAATTTTAATTTATTTCAAAAACACCAGTGTTCAGAACAGTTGCACAGCGATGAGATATAAACTGCCACTTTAAAGGGCCTATATAACACTATTTTCTGATCTGTTCTAATGTCATTTCCTCATCACAAACAGACCTGGAGTTGTGTTTTGTTTCATTCACACATGTTTAACACACAAATGTTATCTATTTAGGCTGGATTCTTCTTTCGAGCTGCTCCACCTTGTGATGTCATGTGATAATGAGCAGGAAGTGCTCCACTGTGTTTGTAAACTCCACACACTTTCACTAGAATCATTTGGAAAATTTCAGCCCTGGAATTGCCGCTCTATACTGAACTAAAGGTTAAAGGAGCTGTTATCATGAAAACTACATTTTGACCTTTGGAGAATGTAGACAGACAAATAATGCAGGGTTACTCAAACGTGTGAATGAAACAAAACATAAGGCCAAGTATGTTTTTGATGAGGTAACAACATTATAATATAAGAGTCAAATTTGTGTAATACAGGACCTTTTACATTTCTTGTTTTTGATTTGTTTGTTAAAATTTGCTTTAAATGATATCTCTGCAAAAATTCTCAGAATGTTGAATACGAGCAATCACAAATGCTACAGCTGTGTGTGTGTCTGTGTGTGCGTGTGTGTGTGTGTGTATACACACACACACACGCACACGCACACACACACACAATAAGCAGCATATACGAACAACTTTTGTGTTTTTATGTTTACATGACATTGCCAGTATTTAAAAATTCACTAGGGAACTTTCCTTTCTGAGGGAGTGGCCATGGAGATGTTATTGTTTGTCCATGGAGAATTACTGCTATTCAGTTGTGTTTTTATGTCATTTAAATAACTTGAAATTCATCCATTCTTACTGTGAGGGGGCTCGCCTCTCCACAGATCTGACCTTTAACTTGGCCTAGTGGTGTTTGCTTGTCTCCATTGAAGTACATATGCCATCTCCATGGAAACAGGTGGTGAAATCTCCACCTGAAAAGTTACATAATGCACCTTTAATCAAGTAAATTAAAGAGCCCATATTACGCTATTTTCTGATCTGTTCTAATGTTGTTTCCTCATCACACACAGACCTGGAGTTGTGTTTTGTTTCATTCACACATGTTTAACACACAAACCCTGCAGATTTAAGCTGAGTTCTTCTCTCAGTCGTGGTAGTTCAAGAAGTGCTCCACAGACTTTGTAACTAGAATCATTTGGGTAAGTTCTGGTAATAACTACCTTTTAAATTGAAACGTACAGCTTCATGACATCACAAGGTGGAACAGAGCATTTGGAGCTTTGGAGATGTAGACAGACTAATAATAAAGTGTTACTCAAACATGTGTGAATGTGTTTCTGAGGAGGTAACAGCATTAGAACATGACTTAAAGCTCAAAAGAGTCCCTTTTACATTAAATGGGGTAGTCTGTAAAGAACTACCAAGACTTCCACCTCCCTAGACACTTCCCTTGGTTGGGTTTCTGTTTTTAGGACTTGAAGAATCGAGAATCTCATTAATACAATTTCTGTTCATTATTATGCTGTTTTTCAATGGCACATGGAACTGTTAACCGTTCCAGTACCCAGACGCTGTATTGACCTGGGGGCCTCTGCTTGTCTCCATGGGTATAGATATTTTAAATGCCATATGGTGGAGCATTGCAATCAAGACATCTCCATGGAGACAAGCACGTGGTGGAATCTCACAATTGCAGAAACGTTACACAGTTTACCTTTAACCAAACAAATTAAAATAGGATGAATGGTAGCAATTAAAAAAAAAAAAATAACTACCATACTTCCATCTCCCCAGATACTTCACTCAGACCCAAAGCTCAAAACCATTGTAAGAAATGGTTGTTTATTTGTTTTTAGGACATGAAGGATTTAGAATCTCCTCAGTACGTTTTCTATACTTTGTTTTCATGTTGTTTTTCAATGGCATGTGGTACTGTTAACTTTTCAATGGACAGACACTGTACTTGATTTTAATACGTTTTGTACCATACCTGTTTCGTACGTTTAAATATTAAGTGTTAACAGCTGACTGTGAATGTGCAATGAAAAGAATGTGATAAAATCTGACTGATCTGTTCTATGACTTTGTCTAATTTATGTAAGTGTGTGTGTACACGTGTGTGTGTGTACACGTGTGTGTGTACACGTGTGTGCGTATTTTATATTTATTAAGACAATTATTCAACAAAATAATTAACATATGAAAATGTAGTTAAAATGCATTGGATGTTCAAAATTTAATTAAACATACATCATCTTCCATGCAGTGATCAGCCCTACAGAAGCTGAGATATGAAGGTGACAACAGTTGGTAGTACTTGTATTTACAGTACGCTTGAGGTGCACTTAATTCTCCTGAAAATGTGTCCTCTGCATTTGACCCATCCTTCAGCGTCTCTGTGTTAAACCTGTCTGGAGCAGTGAGCCCCATCTCCAGATCTTGACCTAGTCTTGGTCAGGACTACTTTAGCTTTTAGAGGATTTGACCTATTGTGCATGTTTTGGATTTGGTAAGTATTTATGTTTGTTGTACTTTCTAGACTTACTGTCCTATAGAAAACGGTGCCCTGTGCATTTGACCCATTCTTCTGTGCCTCTTAAGAGCAGTGCAGCACCCGGGGACCCATCTCTGGTTCTGAGCCATGGATCCTGGTAAGGAGTGCCTACTATCAAGAGGATTTTTCATATTTTAGGTTTATGTGGAAATTAGAAGTCTGGATAGACACAGGCATAATATGCAAAATAAAGAAAATATACATAAATTAGACAAAGGCTCCATTTTAAATACCTACATAAATTTCGTGGGTGTTAGGCCCCCAGAATCGAACCCTCTTCTAATTAATATGTTAATTAATTGTGGCCATACCAGCTTGTCAAAGCCTGATCCCGTCAGATCTCAGAAGCTCAGCAGGGTCGGACCTGGTTAGTACTTGGATGGGAGACACTGGGAAAATCAGGTGTCACAGTGGGGCGCCAGTTGCAAAAACTGTTGTTGTGTCCTTAGGCAAGGCACTTCACCCACATTGTCTAGTATGAAAGTGGAGTGTGCGTGAGTGATGGTGGTGGTCGGAGGGGCCGATGGCACAGATTGGCAGCCGTGCTTCTGTCAGTCTACAGTAGTAGTTTACCACCACCGGGTATGGAGTGAATGAATAATGATCTGTAAAGTGTCTTTGTGACATATGTCTGTGAAAAGCGCAATAAATGTGTGTTCCTCACCTTCCACAGTGGTTGGTCTCTCTCACCCTCATCCAGCTCGGGCCCTCTACCAGAGGCCTGGTAGCTTGAGAGTTCTGCGCAGTATCTTTGCTGTTCCTAGTACTGCACTTTTCTGGACTGAGATGTTTGATGTTTTTCCGGGCATCTGCTTTAGCCACTCTTCCAGTTTGGGGGTTACAGCCCTGAGTGCTCCGATCACCACGGGCACCACTGATGCCTTCACCTTTCAGGCCTTCTCCAGCTCTTCCTTGAGCCCCTGGTATTTCTCTAGTTTCTCGTGTTCCTTTTTCCTGATATTACCATCACTTGGTATTGCAATGTTCACCACCACAGCTTTGTTCTGTTGCTTATCCACCACCACTATGTCTGGTTGGTTTGCCATCACCATTCTGTCAGTCTGTATCTGGAAGTCCCACAGGACTTTGGCACGCTCATTCTCCGCAACCTTCGGGGGAGTTCCCCACCTTGACCTTGGGGTCTCCAGCCCGTACTCTGCACAGATGTTTCTGTACACTATGCCCGCCACTTGGTTGTGTCGCTCCATGTATGCTTTCCCTGCCAGCATCTTACACCCTGCAGTTATGTGCTGGACTGTCTCAGGAGCCTCTTTGCACAGCCTACACCTTGGGTCTTGTCTGGTGTGGTAGATCTGGGCCTCTATTACTCGGGTGCTCAAGGCCTGCTGCTGTGCACCAGGATGAGGGCCTCTGTGCTGTCCTTCAGACCAGCCCTCTCCAGCCATTGGTAGGATTTCTTGATATCAGCCACTTCAGTTATGTTTCGGTGGTATGCCCCATGTAGGGGCTTGTCCTGCCATGATGGTCCCTCCAGCACCTCTTCCTCTGAGCTCCACTGTCTGAGGCATTCCCTGAGCATATCATCTGTCGGGGCCTTGTCCTTGATGTACTTATGGATTTTGGATGTTTCATACTGGACAGTGGTTCCCACACTCACTAGTCCTCGGCCTCCTTCCTTCCGGCTCGCATACAGTCTCAGGGTGCTGGATTTGGGATGGAACCCTCCATGCATGGTTAGGAGCTTTCGTGTCTTAATGTCTGTGGTCTGCATCTCCTCCTTTGGCCAGCTTATGATTCCTGCTGGGTATCTAATCACTGGCAGGGCGTAGCTGTTTATTGCCTGTGCCTTATTCTTGCCATTGAGCTGGCTTCTTAGGACTTGCCTTACTAATTGCAGGTATTTGGCCGTAGCCGCTTTCCTTGTTGCCTCTTCAAGGTTGCCATTTGCTTGTGGGATACCAAGGTACTTGTAACTGTCCTCAATGTCTGCTATTGTTCCCTCTGGAAGTGAGACCCCCTCTGTGTGGACTACCTTCCTTCTCTTTGTCACCATCCTACTACATTTCTCAAGCCCGAATGACATTCCAATGTCTGTGCTGTAGATCCTGGTGGTGTGGATCAGTGAGTCGATGTCTCGCTCACTCTTAGCGTACAGCTTGATGTCATCCATGTAGAGGAGGTGGCTGATGGTGGCCCCATTTCTAAGTCGGTATCCATAGCCAGTGCGGTCAATGATTTGGCTGAGGGGGTTCAGACCTATGCAGAACAGCAGTGGGGACAGTGCATCTCCTTGGTATATGCCACATTTGATGGACACTTGTGCAACTGGCTTGCCATTGGCTTCAAGGGTGGTTTTCCACAACCGCATTGAGTTTGCAATGAACGCCCTTAGAGTCTGATTGATATTGTACAACTCCAAGCACTCAGTGATCCATGTGTGTGGCACTGAGTCATAGGCTTTCTTGTAATCAATACAGGCAGTGCACAGGTTGGTCTGACGGGTTCTGCAGTCATGGGCGACTGTTCGGTCAACCAGGAGTTGGTGTTTGGCTCCTCTGGTGTTTTTGCCGATGCCCTTCTGTGCTGTGCTCATGTATTGATCCATGTGCCCGCTTATCTTAGCCGCAATGATGCCTGACATGAGCTTCCATGTTGTGGAGAGACAGGTTATTGGCCGATAGTTGGATGGGACTGTACCCTTTGAAGGATCCTTCAGGATCAGGATCGTACGCCCTTGTGTTAGCCATTCAGGGTGAGTCCCATCCCTTAGCAGCTGGTTCATTTGTGCTGCCAGGCGCTTGTGGAGAGAAGTGAGCTTCTTTAGCCAGTATGCGTGGATCATGTCAGGGCCAGGTGCTGTCCAGTTTTTCATGCCTGAGACTCTTTCCTGAATGTCTGCCACTGTGATGGTGACTGGATCTTGTTCAGGGAGGTTGCTGTGGTCTTCCCTCAGAGCCACCAGCCACTGTGCATTGGTGTTATGTGATGCCTCCCTCTCACATATGCCTTTCCAGTACCTTTCAGTCTCCAGCCTTGGGGGGTCTGCTCTGGTGTTATTCCCCTGCCATTGAGCGTACACTTTCGCAGGTTGTATTGCGAAGAGACGGTCTATTCGTCTGGCCTAATTTTCTCGCGTGTACCTCTTTAGGCGGCTGGCGAAGGCTTGCAGCCTTTGCTTGGCAGTTTCGAGTGCTTCAGGTATGGGCATCTATCTATCTATATCTATATATATATATATATATATATATATATATATATATATATATATATATATATATATATATATATATAAACTGACTTCCTTTCTTAATATATATTGGAGGGGGGACCATGTGAGGTTTCTTGCCCCAGGGCCCCGAATTTTCTGTGAATGGGCCTGGACATGTAAATAAGTTGTTTTTATTGTAGTGTCTTTGGGTGTCTTGATTTTATTAGCCTATTATTTTATTATTATAACAGGGTTTTATATGATTTGTACTGTTAAGAAATGCATACGTTATTATTATTATTATTATTATTATTATTATTATTATTATTATTATTATTATTTAGTCCCTTACAGTAATAGTATTGCCAATAATAATGTGTAGGCGATAGTCTTAATTATAATATCAATTTTCTACATTTTACCTGCGCATTTACGTCACACATTACGGTAAAGCACACACGGAAGAAAGACTCGAGCTCGCTACAAAAACATCTGAATCTCAGCTTATCTAGAGCCTCATTTCTGACGCTGTTTCACCTTTTACGCAGCGCAAACACGTTCATTTGCGCCTTTTCCCGTCTTATGAACTTTAATGCGCAAACATGGCGACGTGCGTGCCGTTCCAGAGCCAGTTATCGTCCATTCTGGAGGTCCTGGTGCGCTCGGCCGTGGCACAGATCTCCAAACTGGTGGATGAAAAATGCGCTTTTCTGCACCTGGAAATCTCCCGAAAGCAAAATGAGAACGAGATGCTCAAACGGAGGCTGCAGGCGGCGGAGAGCAAGAACGCGTTGCTACAACAAGGATACGGTAAAATGATATGATATTAGTGTTATTTTAGCGAGTTTACACGGCTATAGATGGGCAACTGAATATCTTGTTTACATAGTGGTTCCCCTTAATATACAGACTAGAGGGGCCCTCGTTTGTAGAATTTGGGGGTCATGTTTTGAGCATGTTTTCTGGTGGTTTCATGTTTACACGCTGGCTGCGGTTCCACGCGCACTCAAAATCTGATTTTTGAGGATACACGATTATTTAAATGAAATGTAAACAGCAATTTTTTTCTGAAATTCTCTCAGATCACTCACATCAGATTTTGGAGTTTACATGTAATTTAAATAAATTTAAATATCCAGAAATCCGATTATAATCAGATTTGATGTGCATGTGAACAAGGCCATGTTTCCTATTATGTGGAATATTCTACTATATTCAGTCACACGCTTTGTAATATTGGCGTATTAGTACAAAATAGCCTATGTAGTTTTTGCTTATTTTCAAACACATAAAATGAGATAATTTGTTCAAATGAATTTATTAAAAATAGGAGCAATACATTACATTTTGCTCGTAAATAGCCTATTACAAACACAATGATTTGAATATGAATTGCCTCTGCTGCCATACAGTCTGTGTACCTGTGTAAATGTGTCCTGTTTGAAATGTCAGTGTCATGATCGCTTTATATCCTCATATAATCACTTGTATGGGCATTTCTATAATTAGGGGTACATTTCATTTCAATAAAAAGTGGAAAAAATAGGTTTTATTTTGTTGCTAAAGTATTATATATTACTATAATATTAGTATTATATATTACATTTTTGTGATGGATTTAAAACAGGGAATTCTGATTGGTTTAATGATCCATTAGGCGAAATGCTCACCATGACTCATACTTATTTTAATGCATAACTTTAAAAATTACACATATAAACATTGTTGTCAATTTTTATGCAAAACAACCAAATATTTAAGGAATTATGGCCCAAAAAAGATCCAGATCATATAGAAAACACGTCAGCTGGGTAACATTATCCAGTTGACACTCTACTGTCTATGACAATGAGAATTTTTCAAATGTGTTTGTTGAAATCTATAATCTATTGAGCATGAATTAACACTTTGGATAAAGTAGAGCCTAAAAACAACCGCCACTAAATCTCACCAGTGTCATCTGGGTAACACTGATTTTATAATGGAGCCTAAGGGAAGAGTTACAGTTGATGTGATATCCAGTTGAGATTTTGTAACATTTTAGGATGTTGTGCTTATAATAGAGGTGAGACAATCCCCACATCAACATGACCTATTGCTATTATTAATCTCATCTCCATACTTGTCAGCAAATCTAAAATCTTATGTAATTCTACAAAAATATGTGCGTTATCCAGTTGATGCCTGAAAAGTTCTGAAGGAGGGTTTGCAGTAAAACAGGACGATTCTTCCAAAGAAGCAGGTTAAACCAAAGAAATATATTTTTAGATCTCAATGCAGAAAGCCTGAGGCTTCACTGTGGTGTTGAGTGTGTGACTTTAGAGTAAAACATTGCAATTTTATGAGGGATTATCCAAGGCGTTACCCAGTTGACAAATTTAAAACATTAATATCAGTCTAACATTCTGCTAAATTAAGTGAAACTTTTAAATTTGAAAAGCGGACAAGCAAAAAAGGCTCTGCAGCATATAAATTGAGTGATTCTGCAATAATGAATAATGCCATCAAGACACCAAATTTTGTCCAAAGAGGGACTCATGGACCAATGTAAAAACTATCATTGCTTTCCGGAAATAATGGTACAATTCATAAATACAGTGAGTGGACATGAACTGTACTCCTAATTATAGAATCACCCATATATTACACCGAATCTAAAATAAGTATGTTTACTTTGTGTGGCAGACAAATACCTGGAGCATGGCATCTCTCTGGACAACAGCAGTGCACCTGTGCAAGGAGAAATCAAGGTATTTCAATAAATACATTTTGATTCTCCACCTGTATTTGCAATTTATGATCTGAATTTATTTTTAGTTTTTGTTTAAATTCCAATTGGTTTACAGTTCTTCAGCAAAGATTCATGGAAATTTTTGGGCCAATGGAACCATCTGCCTTTTCACATTTTAAGACAAATTTATAGATTTTTTTTGCACATATCTTCCAACATTAGTAAGCATGTACTGGGCCTGTGCACTTCAATGTTTGTCAAATATTTTAACATAAAATTTATACAATACAACTTAATTTTTTTTAAACACACATACATTGATTGTTCTTATTAGTTGGAAAGGTCAGGTGGATAATTGGTTTATAAGTAATATTTTAGGTTTTTTTCTGTTTCTGTTCAGTTTCCAGACCTCCTTGAGAACAGCTCTGCTCCGTTCACAGTGAAAGAGGAGAGTCCAGAAGACCTGTGGATCAGTGAATCTACTCACAGCACTGGTGAGATTTAATTTAATCAAAATATTACTTTTATTTTTAAGGTGATTCAGTACATATTGATGGACATTTAAACCACTATAAATATGCCAGATGCTTTGAGCTCATTTACATCTGTACTTATATATTCTTTGATTGGCCAGATAATTATATAATAAATCTCTAACTAAATCTTGCTATTTTAGGTTCTTCCGTACAATTTGTGACCAGCTCAACTTCCGATGGGCAGCGGTTTGAAAAGAACTGTCAAATCACCCAAACAGAGGTACCCACGGCACAGAAAAACATGGACATAAGCCACTCGTACAACCCATCCCACCACAACATGAACCAAAACTTTACTGTAAAAACTGAAAAAGAGGAGAACCAATCAGGATTCAGCCAGGACAGTTGTCAACACAGCACTGGAAAACCTCAACCAGCAAATATTAACAACAGTGACTTTACAATGGACGAACGCAACAGCCAGCTTTGGTCTTCAATTATGGACGGAAACGAAATAGATTCCAGTTTTCCGGATTTTTCTAGCGTTGTTGACGAATATTCAAACACGTTTTCGGACCAGACCGACGCTGTGGCTAAAACTAGCAACGCCCATCAAGTCCAACCGCATTGCAATGGGGTTTTCAACAGTGAATTCTCCAAGGACACTTCGCAAATGGCTAATTTTCAAGCTGGAATTTCAAACAATTTGCACAATACGCATTTACAAGAAGGAGAAAGTGATGATAGATCTATTTTAAACCAGGGAAATGGTATTTTTGAACAGAGTAGCTATAGTTCACAGCAGAACTTTCAAAATAAGACAATTTCAGCGACTCGGGGTTACGCTTGCATGCAGTGTGGGAAGGCTTTTGGCCGTTTACACCAGTTTAAGTTACACCAGCAGAGTCACAGGAGAAAGAGGGCCTTTTGGTGCACAGTTTGTGGTAAAAGTTTCATGTGTTCGTCGCATTTGAGGATTCACCATCGCACTCACACCGGAGAGAAACCTTTCAGCTGTTCAGTCTGTGGGAAGAGGTTCACACAGCAGAGCAGCCTCAGGGTGCACCAGAGGACTCACAGCGGAGAGAGACCTTACAGCTGTTCGGACTGTGGCAAGACATTTATTCTAATGCACCATCTCAAGAGGCATAAGGTTATTCACACGTACAATGGGTAGATGCGGTTTGAACTGGTTACCTTCCAATTAATGGGTGAAATCTTAACTGACTTTGAAATAACAACTAAAAATAAGGTAACGAGGGCTGTCTGCTTGTGTTCATGGAGATTTTAATGCCTTGTAATGTTCCACAGTACTATCTTATAAAACGAGTGAGACCTTATTCCTGTTCAGACTGTGGGAAAACGAACCATTTACCTTTCAGTTAGTGGGCGAACACGTTTCCAACTGTGAAACTGACGCCCTGCCAACAAACAATAAGTTTAACGTAAACATTATGTAACTTTTCTGCTGGGGTCTGCTACCTTCCTTGTCTCCATGGAGATGTTGATACCTTGCGTGTCATTTTTAACATCTTAAAAAGTGAAAAACAGAACAAATTTGAACTTAATTTGCAGTTAAACCTTTTTTTTAAAACCAAGACCAGAGTTTTTCTGTCACTTTAAGATTAAAGTAGTTTGGTGGAACATTTTAGGCAAAGCAATAACATCTCCATGGAGAGGTGGGGACCCAGATCTTTAGCTGTAGGATCATAATCGGAGTTGGAGGAGAGACCTTACAGCTGTTCAGACAGAAATTGCTAACAGAAATAAAAAATAATTTAAAGTGACTGTTTTCTTCTTTCACTTGTAATGAGGAATCTGTGTGAGTCATATGTGGGTGGCTTTTATAGTCCTGTACCAGCTGCCTTGGGGCAAACTGACAGAAACAAGGCTGCCATTCTGCGCCTATGGTCTGCTTCCATCAAAAACGCCAGAGAAAAGCACATATATTCAACTGCTCCACTTAAACGAGCTGGAGTGTCTTGCCCAAAGACACAACAGTATACAATGGCTGTAGTTGGAATTGAACCACCAAGCTTTTGGCTCGTGGGCAGATGTCTGTACCAACTGCTGCACCACATGTAGCCGTTTCTCTTCCATTTTTCTCATATTCTTTCTGTATTTAAGTGAACCATAACTCTGTCCCTGCTAGAAACCCAAAAGAGCTTTTTCAGTCAAACTTTTGGTAATGTACTTCCTGCTTTTCTATTTTAATTTTTTTTTTTCTGTTTTCTGAGTGTTCATTAATTTATGAAGAATATATGTATTTAAAAGTCTTGTTATTTTGTCATCAGATTTGTATTTTAAGTCTAAATGTGTACAGTGTTGTATATTTTGAATTAACTTTTCTTTCTTATGACAATGTATAAAAATAAATTATGAAAATGTATAAGCGTTGAGTATTTTTCCCCAGTATTTTAGTCTCATGCAAACTGGCAATTTGGTCATTTATTACCATTTGAGTGAGAATAAAGGTGCTGTTGTGGAATTTCTAAGCTGCAAAGAATAAACTGGAGAGTCAAAGTTGAATCAAAGAATCTGATTTATTAAAGTAATTGTGCACAATCACACCCTCACTGTCCCTGACAGAGGCGTCTGTCCCTGGACTGCCAACCACAACAAAACATACAGAGTATTTATAAGATAAGATAATCCTTTATTTGTCCCACAATGGGGAAATTGCAGTGTCACAACGCAAGTTTCAGAAACAGTAGGAAAATAAGAGCATGCATCAAATCAAGATAAATAATAAGTATTTACAATCAACTAAAAAGCACAACACTGTAAAGCTAAAAGGCACAGGAACATTGCACAATAAGTGTCTTTGACACATGACTAGCATTGTTCATTATACAGTCTGACAGCAGCTGGAAGGAAAGACCTGCGAAATCTCTCTTTAACACAGCGAAGGTAAATCAGTCTGTCACTGATGCTGCTCTCCAGAGCAGACAGGGCGTCCTGCAGGGGGTGACCCTCATGGTCCAGCATAGACATGAGTTTAGCCAGGACCCTCTTGTCCCCCACCTGCTGCACCGAGTCCAGAGGACAGCCCAGGACTGAGCTGGACTTCTTGATGACCTTGTCCAGTTTCTTCTTCTCCCTCTCTGTAACGCTGCTGCTCCAGCAGACCACACCGTACAGGATGGCTGATGCCACCACAGAGTCATAGAAGGTCCTCAGGAGTGGCCCTCTCACTCCAAAGGACCTCAGTCTCCTCAGGAGGTAGAGCCGACTCTGGCCCTTCCTGTACAGTGCATCTGTGTTATGAGTCCAGTCCAGTTTATTGTTCAGATGCACACCCAGGTACTTGTAAGATACCTGGGTTATTTATAAGACATGGGACCGGTGCAGACACATAAGTTGAGATACGTCATCTGTACACAGATGACACAGGTTATCCAAGGTCGTGGAATCAGTACGAGGCAATGATGTGAAGCAACATTTGTTAAAGACAAGTTTGGCATACCACTAGGATTTAGATATACGTTGACCTAGAGTGATTAGAAAAGGCGCCACACTTGGCGAGGTCGTCTGTTGTGACCCATGAGTCATCAAAAAGAAAAAGGACTCCATTTCATACAGAATTAGAAAGCCAACTCATACATAGCCCACATAAATGAATTCAAAAATGATTATGTAAAAGATTTCCACTACAATTCCCCCTTTTGATAATAATTAAACCATTTTATTCTTAATCAACCAAACTACAAATTTTACATAAACACAGTTGAGCTGTTTTTGTGGGTGATAGCAGCCAAGAATATAGCTAAAGCTGAGCTAGGAAATAAAATAATAAAACTCTATGGATGAGTCTCTGTCACCACGAGACCTGAGCACACGATCAGTAGGAGCAGGTGGAGGTCGGCTGGTCCCTGTTTGAGCCCCAGGAGGTCTTCCTCGTGGCTTGCGTTCGGAGGAGCCCACCTGTGGGTCTGGCTCTGTTGTATTGGCGTTGGAGGTAGCGCTAGGTCTCCCCTCATTATCAGAGTTGGCAGGGGCGTCCTGCCGGCCTGCTCCAGCTACAGTGTTGTCCAAGGCAGTTTGCGTTGGTGCTGCACCCTTCACCTAGGTCGCACGGGATCTCCTCGGCCCCCTCCTTCAGACTAGGGACCACTCGGCAGTGCAATGCGTGTATCCAGGTCCACCTTTGTGCGACCTTCACCGCGGTGTCGGTGATCAGTAGGGCGACGTAAGGGCCTGCCCAGCGACGTAAGCGCCAATGCTTACGCCTGGTCTCCTTCACCAACACCAGGTCTCCAACCTTGATGTTGTGGAGAACAGTCGTGGCAGCGTTAGGCAGTGCAGCCTTCACCTGCACAGAAATGGAAGACAAAAGCTCTTTACAATATGCCAGCTTATCATCATCACATAGAGAGCTATGGGGGAGCTTCCTGGGAGGTGGGCCTAAATCAAGGTTAGGGGGTCTAGCAAACAATATTTCAAACAGGCTCAAATTACACCGTGCTCGCACCCTCATCCGCATGTACATGAGAGCCAGTGGGAGAGCCTTGACCCAAGAAAGACCTGTGTCTTCACAGATTTTGACCAGTTTTTGTTTTAAAGTGCCATTCTCCCTCTCTACCATGCCTGCAGACTCAGGATGATATGAAGTGTGTCTGCAGAGATCTATTCCTAAAAATTATCCCACCTCCTCAATTATCCTGGCCACGAAATGCGTCCCATTATCACTTGAAATTTTCTCTGGAATGCCCCGCCGTGGCACAGTCTCAGTTATGAGAGCTTTAACCACAGCGTGACTAGAAGCATGCTTACATGGGAACGCTTCCACGTGTCGTGACCAATTCAATTCAATTTCAATTCAATTTATTTTTGTATAGCCCAAAATCACAACAAGAGTTATCTCGGCGGACTTCACAAAATTGTTGATTAATAAAGCAGAAGAAACATTCATAAAACAAAAATACAGAATGTTCAACAACAAGCAGGCAAATGGATGATTGTCCCAGCATCTCCTGTCCTTAGACCCTCCTTCTCGGCAAGGAAAAACTCCGAAAAACCCAATGGGAAAACGGAGAAACCTCGAGGAGAACCACAATGAAGGAGAGATCCTACTCCTAAGGACGGACAGGCAGATGAAACTACTAATCTAGCAGGACAAGGACAGTTAATCCAGGATAGGGAAGGAGAGGAGGGGTCCAGGTCCTCGACACTAGGGGGCAGCAGCGGTCCAAACTGGAACAGCAGCATCTGAAACAGTTACACTCCCCAAAAGGGGAGTGGGAGAAGGGACAACATGTGAATAGCAAAGAACAGACTACGAATGAACTAGTAATTGAATATTCTTAACAGTAGGAGGAGAAAAAGTAGAAGAAACCAGAGGACAGTGCTCAAGTTGCCATACTTTCCCCAGTAATATATCTCCTAGAGCAGCTTAACTAGGCCTATGGGTTTAGTTTCTGTTCCTAACTGACCTGACCATAAGCTGATTCAAAGAGGAACGTTTTGAGCCTAATCTTAAATGTAGAGACTGTGTCAGCTTCTTTGACATGAGCAGGGAGCTGATTCCACAACAAGGGTGCTTGGTACCTAAAAGCTCTACCTCCTAAAGTACTTTTAGCGACTCTAGGAACCACCAATAGTGCAGCATTTTGAGAGCGGAGTGAACGGTTAGGATGATAAGGTACTATTTCATCTTTAATGTAGGAAGGGGCCATGTCATTTACAGCTTTATAGGTTAGAAGAAGAATTTTAAATTTTACTCTAAACTCAACCGGAAGCCAATGAAGATTTTTTAATACTGGAGTAATGTGCTCTCGTTTTTTAGTACCTGTTAGTACTCTTGCTGCTGCATTTTGAACCAATTGAAGGCTTTTTATAGAGCTTTTAGGGCAAGCTGCAAGCAGGGAGTTACAGTAGTCTAACCTCGAAGTGACAAAAGCATGGACAAGTTTTTCAGCATCATTTTTTGGCAGTACATTTCTAATTTTGGCTATATTGCGTAATGAAAATAAGTCGTTTTACAGACATGGCTTATGTGTGCTTTAAATGAGAGCTCTTGATCAAATAGAACTCCAAGGTTTCTTACAGTGGAGCTGGAGGCTACACTGACATTGTCCAATGTGATTATCTGCTCAGTTAGAGAGTCAAACTTTACATCGAGCCCAGCTGCAGGCCGGGACAAAACCACAATAGAGTCTCGTAGGTGTTTAGGGCCTAATAGAATGACTTCAGTTTTTTCAGGGTTAAGAAGTAAATAATTAAAGGTCATCCATGTTTTTATGTCCCTCACACAGTCACTAAGCCTTTCAATTTGATTAGTCTCATCAGGTTTCATTGATAAGTACAGCTGGGTGTCATCTGCATAACAGTGGAAATCGATACCATGCTTTCGGATGATATTACCCAACGGTAGCATGTAAAGGGTAAACAGAACTGGACCCAGAACTGAACCCTGTGGCACACCGTAGGCTACTTTAGAACACTGTGAGGAGCTCTGGTTTACATTTACAAACTGGTACCTATCGGATAAATAGGATTTAAACCAGCTGAGGGCAGTTCCTCTGATGCCCACATCACATTCCAACCTCTGCAGTAAAATGTTGTGGTCGATTGTGTCAAAAGCTGCGCTGAGGTCCAACAGAACCAGTACTGAGACCTGACCATTGTCAGCAGCCAATAATAAATCATTTGTTACTTTAACCAGGGCTGTCTCAGTGCTATGATGAGTTCTGAATCCAGATTGAAATTTTTCAAATAAATTATTTTCCTGCAGATGACGACAAAGCTGTTTAATTACAATTCTCTCCAGAATTTTAGAAACAAACGGAAGATTTGAAATAGGTCTGTAATTGGCTAAGAGGTCAGGATCAAGATTAGGCTTTTTTAGGAGCGGCTTAATTACTGCATATTTAAAAGACTGAGGCACATAACCACTTTCCAGTGAAGTATTTATTATATTAAGAATAGGATCAATAATTAGAGGGAGAATTTCTTTGAAAAGTCTACTTGGGATTGGGTCTAACATACAAGTTGAGGATTTAGAGGACATAAAGGCAGAAGTTAATTCTGCATGATTTAGAATGGCAAATTTCTCAAAAACTGGACCAAGTGAGGATAGTTCAGATCCCACCAAAACTGAACATGAGTTTAATTGAGACCCTACTCTTACAGCTTGGACTTGCTCAGAGTTAAAAGTAGGGGCAATTTCATTTATTTTATCTCTTATAGTAATGATCTTATTATTAAAAAATGTCAGGAAATCCTCAGAACTGAGGGTAATTGGGATTGAAGGTTCTACTGCGCTGTGGCAGTTTGTCAGCCTGGCTACAGTGCTGAATAAGAACCTAGGATTATTTTTGTTTACTTCAATTAGATTGGAATAGTAACTGGTTTGGGCCGCACGCAACGCCTCCTTAGAGGACAAAAGGCAGGTTTTCCATGCTTTTAAAGACTGCACTGAGTGTGCTTTACGGTAACTTTTCTCAATTCTCCTAACCTTTTGTTTGTGTGCACGCAATTTTTCATTATACCATGGAGCAGATCGCCTTGGCATGACAACTTTCTGTTTTAGTGGAGCAACTGCATCAAGGGCAGTTTTCAAAGAATCCATGGACCAGGCATCAACCAAAACCCGACAATACTTCTTACCTTCGCATGGGGTTAGCTCGATAAAGTCCATTTGGACGTGTCCAAACGGACGTATTGGTGGTGGATGTGCGGCCTGAGGGATTGGTTTAGTTTTGCCTGGATTGTTTGCCATACAAATGGCACATGACTGGCAAAACTTCTGTGCATAAGCCGAAAACCCCTTTGTGAACCAATTTTGTGTAACAATCTGAATCATCCCCCCTTTTGAGGCATGGTTGTGTGGCTTTGCAGCGATCTCGTAGTCAGGTTTGAGTGGGAGCATCTCCACATCGTCTGTCTCGAGCTTTGGTGGGGCGCGTCTGGGTGGGCACGAGTCCAGATCACCACCATCAAATCTGGGTAGAGATGAGAAGAAGAAACGGCAGTATCTGGTTTCATCGTGTTTGTGTTGTATGTGGGTGCCCAGCGTGTGTGGTCAGAGACTGGTGTTTCTGTGTGTGTGTGTAATGTGGGGGTTTGTCCTCCCACCATGCATTCCTGGTATCCGCACTCACACTTGTGTAATCACACTTCACACCACAGTCATTCTTATTCCCCTATCTATTACTCTGCTCGCATGGTAACATTTGTTTTACAATTCTCTTCCTCTCCCTTGATTCTGCCTCAGAAAAGCATACATTTAACCATTTATGATGAGTATCTGTTAACCAAACCGATTGTCCCGTTAGTTTTATGGAATTCAAAATTTTCTCCTTTTCCTTCTCCAAATGTTCCTTCAGTTTAGTGAGCTGGTTCATGCTGAATGAACCCCCATCAGGAAACCCAAATTTCTCTGCCCATATTGGCAAACACTCCAAAGACTCCTTCTCATATTTTTTAGACATTACTGCTGTGATCGGCGTCTCTGGGATCTGCTGAGCCGCTGCCTTGGACTGCCCGTTCCCTCCCATGTTTCTACCTAGATGAAAGATGGGTCAGCGCTGATTGTCGACCACTACGCGTCCGTAGGGTAGAATTTTTTACCAGACGTTTATTCGTCTTTTGTTTAGCTCGTGGGCCAGGACACACCGGCCCTCTCAGTTTAGCCTCTCCTAGGCTAGGACACACCGGCCCTTTCTATTTTAGCCTCACATGAGCTAGGACACACCGGCCCTTTCTATTTTAGCCTCACATGAGCTAGGACACACCGGCCCTTTCTATTTTAGCCTTTCCTAGGTTAGGACACCTCCACAGGCAGCGCACACAGTGCTAAATCCCAGAGCAGAGATCACCCGAGGTCACAGATCCTTGCCTGTTTGTTTTAAAGTAGCACTGTACAATGAACACTGTTAACACTGATCATGTGTCATTCAACTATATCTATGTGCAATACTGAAGACCATGTAAAACATCTCTGATACAATTCACTTAAGTCACTCTACTGATATTTATCCTGTCTAATGCTGCTGTACATAAACATAGTCATATTACTGTATATAACATAATACACTGAAGTCACTTACTGAGATTTATTCTGTTCATATGCTGCACTGTTACTTTTATTGTACATAATAGTTTTTTGGTATTTTATATTTTTGCTCCACCGGAACAGTGTGTTACATTAGAGTCTATTTTTAAGTCTATTTTTAAATTATTTTTAAGCCATTATCATCTTGTTTTATTGCATGTTCCATTTTCCTGCTGTTCTTGAACTGTGCGTTGCAACACTAGAATTTCCCCACTGTGGGACTAATAAAGGCATATCTTATCTTATCTTATCTTATCTTATCTTATCTTAGCTTAGCTTATCTTAGCTTATCTAATTATATTAATCAATTGACGTAATATAGGTTCCCCACTTTTTTTTTTTTTTTTTTTTGAATCAAGGAGTACAGGGATAAAAATCACAAAAGAACAATTTGAAAGAAGACAACTCACTGCAAGTAAAGCACAGGTTGTTGCCCCTTAGCGCGGGCGTTTTCCAGCAAGAGAGATGGGCCCTCGATCTCAATTGAAGAGCAGAGGCTAGGATGGAGGTCAGAGGTCCCCCCGTCCTAGGGTGGCCAGCCACAGATCACCCTCGCAGAAAATGGACCGGTCGAAAAGGACTGTTTGTTGACGCCAAATTGTTGTGGAATTTCTAAGCTGCAAAGAATAAACTGGAGAGTTGTCTTGAATCAAAGAGTCTGACAGAGGCATCTGTCCCTGATGACTGCTAATCACAATAAAACATAGAGTATTTATACCCAAGACATGGGACCGGTGCAGACACATAAATTCTGTACACAGATAGGTTATCCAAGGTCGTGGAATCAGTACGTGAGGCAATGATGTGAAGCAACATTTGTTAAAGACAAGTTTGGCATACCACTAGGATTTAGATATACGTTGACCTAGAGTGATTAGAAAAGGCGCCACACTTGGCGAGGTCGTCTGTTGTGACCCATGAGTCATCAAAAAGAAAAAGGACTCCATTTCATACAGAATTAGAAAGCCAACTCATACATAGCCCACATAAATGAATTCAAAAATGATTATGTAAAAGGTTTCCACACAGTGCACTGGTGTAACTTTTCTTGTGGAGGGTCTGCTTCCTGCTTGTCTCCATGGAGATGGTATTGTCTTGTCTGGAATGTTCCGGTATGGGATTGAACATCTCCATCTAACCCTAACACTTCTTACTGTGAATGGGCTTGCTACTCCACAGATCTGACATGTAACTTGGTCCTATGCCGTCACCTGCTGTCTCCGCAGAGATAAATAAGTGCAATGCTATACTGTGGAACATTCCAGGTAACATCTCCATGGAGAGAAGCTGGTGAATTTCCCCACTGTGGGACTAATAAAGGCATATCTTACCACAAAAAAGTTACACAATGCCCATTTAATTGAATGAGAACAACAACAACAATTAGCAACTAGAATAAACTAACTAATGAAATAAATAAATCATAAAATAAAAATAGCACACTTAAAGGTGCACTGTGTAACTTTTTGGTTTTTTGGGTCTGTCACCTGCTTGTTTCTATGGAGATGTCATTGCTCTGCCTGGAATGTTCCACAGTGTGACATTAAACAGCTCTACTTTACATTTATTCAATTACAGGTGGTTTTATAGCTCAAAAATACCTAGTAAAACAGGCATTCTGACTGTGAGTGGAGTCGCCTCTCCACAGATCTGACCTGTAACTTGGTCTGGTTTGGTCTCCATGAAAATAGAAAAGTTTAATGCCATACTGTGAAACATTTCAGACAAAGCAATAACATCTCCATGAAGAAAACCATTTGACGGACCTTCCAGCAGAATAATGAATAAATAAATTCAATGTTTTAAAATGTCATCAAATAAACAGTAAGTTTCATAGAAGCAAATTGCCATCATTGACGTGCACCTGCCAGCAGAGGGCGGTGTAGTACAGGTAAAGTGTAAAACAGCCTGAGGCCCTCACAGTTCCTCTTTTCACTTTATACGGGTCTCAAAGAGAAACAGACACAGACTTCCTTTTTCCTATAAACGGCTCAAACCTGCTCTGTCCTGTTCTCTGTTCGGAATCTACAGTGACACAAGAAAAGAACACATTTTAAGGTGCACTGTGTAACTTTTCTGGAGGAGTTCCGCAACCTATTTGTCTCCATGGAGATGTTAACGCTTTAGTTATAATTGTCCACAGTGTGATTTTAAACTGATCTGTCTTGCATTTATTCAACTACAGGTGTTATTTATTGCTCAAAAATATTTTAAATGACATGAATTCTTACTGTGAGTGGGGTCGCCTCTCCACAAATCTAACCTGTAATTTGGCTTGCAAGTCTCCATGGAGATTCTTATGCCTATAGCTATACTGTGGAATATTCTAGGCACATCTCCATGGAGACAAACAGGTGACGTCCCTCCAGCAGACACACAATGCACCTTCCACTTAAACCTTTCACTTAAAGATGCATTGTGTAACTTTTCTGGTGGAGGGTCCGTCAAATGCTTTTCTTCATGGAGATGTTATTGCTTTGTCTGGAATGTTCCACAGTATGGCATTAAACCTTTCTATCTTCATGTAGACCAAACCAGACCAAGTTACAGGTCAGATCTGTGGAGAGGCGATCCCGCTCACAGTCAGAATGTCTGTTTTTCTAGGTGTTTTTGAGCTCTAAAACCACCTGTAATTGAATAAATGTAAAGTAGAGCTGTTTAATGTCATACTGTGGAACATTCCAGGCAGAGCAATGACATCTTCATAGAAACAAGCAGGTGATGGACCCCCAACCAAAAAGTTACACAGTGCACCTTTAAATATTCTGAAACAAAACTAAAGTAAGTGAAAGTACACCTGCATACTTACTACGGTTGTGAATCGAAAATTAGACAGATACTAACTCTTAGACTTGACATATGCGAACTTTTCTGTTCAAGGATCCAACACCTGCTCCACGGAGATTTTAGTGCTTTGACTGCAATGTCACGCAGTACAGTATTATCTATCTCCGTGGAGACAAGCAGGTGGTGATCTTCCCGCTAGAAAAGTCACACGGTGAACTTTAAAAGCAACTCTGTGTACTTCCAGAAGTCACCTGCATAATTCCATGGAAACACGAAGTTTCCTCCTCCTCTCCTCCCCCTCTGCTGTCCTCTCCTCATCCCTCCTCTCATCTATCTCCTCTCCTCTTCTCCTTTCTCTCTCCTCCTCTCCTCATCCCTCCTTTCCTCTACCTCCTCCCCTCTGCTCCTCTCTCTACTCCTTTCACTCTTCCTCTCTCTTTCTCCTCTCCTCTCCTCCTTTCCTCTCCTCCTTTCCTCTCCTCTCCTCCCCTCTCCCTCTGTCTCGTCTTGTTAAAATGTGTTTCATTCACACACCTGCACCTCCTGGCTCTGCAGACAGGGGGCGGAGCTTGTTGTAAATGTTTCTCATGACCTTCTCTTTGGCCTTGGGTCTGAGGCGGTGACGTCATGGAAACTGCAGAACTGAAAACAAAATGCGCTCGGAAATAAAACAATGTCAAACCGATTGTGAGAAAGTGAAAGTGAAAGGGAAAAAGTGGATTATCTTTAAGAAAGCTGGAGAGAACTCTGTAGAATTCTTTCTTGATGAGTAAAAATGACTTGCAATTCAGATTAATTTCATATTTTTTTCAGAATAATTTCTTTTTTTTTTTTTTTTAGAATCATTTCATGTTTTTTATTGTTATTTATTTATTTATTTTTTTTTTTATTCAAAGGTATTCTGGCATTCTGGAGGTGGCACGTCTCCTGCATGATTCAATAGAAATAAAAAGTTTTAAACCATACCAAAGAGCATACTTTGGAACATTCTCCATTGACATATATGCATTAAATGCTATACTTTGGAATATTACAGCCACAAGAACAACATTTCCATGGAGACGTCTTTGTATTATACTATTTTCTGATCTCTGTTCTAATGTAGTTTCCTCATCACAAACAGACCTGGAGTTGTGTTTTGTTTCATTCACACATGTTTAACACATAAACCCTGCATCCTTCTCTTAAACTGAAAACACTCTGTTCCACCTTGTGATGTCATGTGGTAATACAGGAAGTGCTCCACTGTGTTTTTAAACTCCACACACCTTCACTAGAATCATCTGGAGGATGCCCAGGAATTTCCAATCTCTCTAAAGGTAAAAGGAGCTGTTAACTTGTAAACTACCGTTTCATGACATCACAAGGTGGAACAGAGCATTTTGAACCTGACAAACTAATAATAAAGTGTTACTCAAACATATGTGAATGAAACAAAACACAACTCCAGGTCTGTTTTTGATGAGGAAACAACATTAGAACATGGTTTAAAGCTCACAAGAGTCAGTTTTGTGTAATATAGGACCTTTAAACGTTGGATGGCAAAACCATCTTATCCCATTGGAGTTTGCAGATGAATCAACCAGAACCAGAACCAGGAGGGTTAATATGCATCAGGTTTGTGGAGAGGCAAGCCCGCTCACAGTAAGAATGCAATAAACACACACAAAATAAAACATGCTTTTATATATTTTGACTATAAAGTTACATACTGCTTTCTTAAGTTTATTTCACCAGTTATAATCAGGTTGGTAGTTCAATTCTGGCTCCAATCAATATTTATCATTTGTTTAAAGGTGCACTGCGCAGCTTTTCTTGTGGAGGGTCTGCTATCGACTTGTCTCCATGGAGATGTTATTGCTTTGTCTGGAATGTTCCATGATAAGACATTAACCATATCCATCTCACATTTATTCATTACAGGTGTTTCTATTGCTCAAAAATACAATCATTCCTTCTGTGAATAGGGGCGACTCTCCAAAGACCTGACCTGTAATGTAGAGTAGTGCTGTAACCTGACATTGCCATGGAGACAAGCAGTACCAGAACACACAGTGCACCTTTAACACTAAAAAACAAAGGCTTAATTATAGACTTACTGTGTGAAAACTGTACTTTAAAATGAAACTCAGGTCTGTGTAACCAGGTTTTTACATTTTTGCAGCATTCGGGAGACGGAAGAGCCATAGAAGGTAAACACAGATGAAACAGCGTGTAAAAATGTCAGCCATCTTTATTATCTATATCAGTTCACGAAGGCTCTGTCTGCACATGCTCAGTGCGCCTCCGTATTTACACTGGCTCCGATTAAGTTATCAGGGACTGCAATGTTTTGGTTCAGAGAATAAAAACAAAAGAGAAAGATCAGATTTAAGCGGTGCAGGAGGAGAAGTGTGAAAAGATTGTAAAAATATTTGGTTTTATGTTCTGTACCTGGAAAGAACAGCTCATACTCCCACAGTGAACAATACAAGACTGCATTCAAACTAAATATAAATAAAGTTTATATTTATCTGTATGTTTGTGCCTTATTTGACACAAGCCTTTTGTTATTTTTGCTACTTTAATTATGTGGCATTTTTTATTTTCATTTTTAACCTATTTCCTTTGTCTCTGTATACTCACCTTCATTTCATATTTGTTAATTTCTCCATAATCAATTGAATTGCTAGATAAAACTATCCCGGGTTTGTTTTATTTAGTTTGTTTAGTTCCTTTAACATAACACAACACACTCAAGTTGATTTAAATATATTTTATTTGGTTAGATCTATTTAGTTTGGTTAAACATGTCACTGACCTACTTACCTGTTACTCCACCTGGTCTGGAGACAAAAGAGGGGGTGTCCTGAGACAGACATATTTAAAGCCTTTGGGGGGAGGTTTTGGGCCAGACCATGTGGAGGGGAAAATTGGTTTCAGTTCCTTTTGTTTGTTGGGTTTTGTATATTTGATTTGGATGTTTTAGTGTTTATAGATTACGTTAAACACTTTAAGTTAAAGGGGACTTTGGTCCTTGCTGTAGAGCGAGGGGTAACTGTAGATGAAAATGAAGTTGCCTTGCAGCCAACCTGATGAGGGCTCATGGACTTACCTGGAGGGAGGAGCTTCCTGTGGGGAGGACTATAAAAGCAGGTCAGCTCAGCCTCTTGGGGAGACACATCAGTGTAGCTGGGTACACGTGGGGTATTTTTTTTTTTGTTTTATTTCTGTTGCTTATGCCTAAATTGGAGTTATTTTTTTGTAAATATGTAATATTTTTGTGTTTACCACGATACCACGGTGAATTGTCAAATAAATCTTTGGGACAAATACGAAATATTTTCAGAGTCTCCCTCCTACTTAAGACCACTTTGGCCAGCTTCCCCACATTTATATAACCATACAGACATTCAAGCAGTGACTAAATTAACTTGCCTATCTTAAACCCACAGTACCAGCTTTAAACCAGGACTAATAAACCAGGTGTACGGTGTGGTCTGCTGGAGCAGCAGCATCACAGAGAGGGAGAGGAAGAAGCTGGACAAGGTCATCAAGAAGTCCAGCTCCGTCCTGGGCTGTCCTCTGGACTCAGTGCAGCAGGTGGGGGACAAGAGGGTCCTGGCTAAGGTCATCTCTATGCTGGACCATGAGTGTCACCCCCTGCAGGACGCCCTGTCTGCTCTGGAGAGCAGCTTCAGTGACAGACTGATTCACCCTCGCTGTGGGAAGGAGAGATTTCGCAGGTCTTTCCTTCCTGCTGCTGTCAGACTGTACAATGAACACTGTTAACACTGAACATGTGTCATTCAACTCTATCTATGTGCAATACTGAAGACCTCTGGTACAATTCACTCATGTCACTTTACTGATATTTATCCTGTCTGTACATAAACATAGTCATATTACTGTAAATAACATAATATACTGAAGTCACTTTACTGAGATTTACTCTGTTCATATGCTGCACTGTTACTTTTATTGTACATAATAGTTTTTTTGGTATTTTATATTTTATATTTTGTATTTTGTATTTTATACTTTTGCTCCACCGGAACAAAATTAGAGTCTATCTTTAAGTCTATTTCTAAATTATTATTTTTTTAGCCATTATCTATTATCTTGTTTTATTGCATGTTCCATTTTCCTGCTGTTCTTGAACTGTGCGTTGCAACACTGGAATTTCCCCACTGTGGGACTAATAAAGGCATATCTTATCTTATCTTATCTTAGCTTTAAACCAGGACTAAACCAGGACTAAACCTGGACTAAACCTGGTCTAAACCAGCACTAAACCAGGACTAAACCAGGTCTGAACCAGGTCTAAACCAGCACTAAACCAGGACTAAACTAGGTCTAAACCAGGACTAAACCAGCACTAAACCAGCACTAAACCAGGTCTGAACCAGGACTAAACCAGGTCTAAACCGGCTTGAAACCAGGACTAAACCAGGACTAAACCAGGTCTATATATTTTGTTCATATATAAGAACAAAATGATGAACAAGTATTATACAGAATTGTGTTCAACAAACCACAATTATGACAACCTCTTATGATAGCTGAATTTTCTCTTAGTTATTCTAAACTTAAAATTCAGAATAAAACATTTTTAACCTGTTTTCTTTTTTATCATATTATATAACCATACAGCTAAAAGTCTATTGTTATCAAAGCCATTTAAACAGCGAGGGATCAAACTATATAAACTGGCCTATCTTAAACCCACAGTTCATATATCTCTCGACTGATATTGTCCAGCTGATACAAATAGAAGGTCAGAAATATCCCGCAGACTGGCTTTATTTTTCCCAGGTAGTTTTTATTTTGCAGTTTGGGGTCTGTTCATAAAATCACTTTGTACAGTTTTCAGTAACAGTAATTTTCAATGATTTTGCAGGTCGTTTTCAGAAAGAAATCCCTCTTTTTGGTCCAGAACAATTCAGCATGTCATAACATTACACATTTTTAATATCTGTACTTAAATAGCTAACAATAATATACAAATTAAAAAATGCCACTAACGCAACTAACGTAACTTTTCTAGTGGTTGCCTCCATTGAGACGATATTACACTGCCTGGAAGGTTCCACAATACGGCATTAAACATATCTATCTTACATTTATTCAGCTACAGATGACTTTATTATCCTAAAAACAATACCTTAATATATGCACTTTTACTGTGAGGGGGCTCGCCTCTACACAGATCTGACCTGTTACTTGACCTTGTGATACGTTTAATGCTATACCACGGAACATGGCAGCAACAACATCTCCATGGAGACGAGCAGGTGGCAAACCCTCCACCTGAAAAGTTACATATTGCGTCTTTATGCCTAAATTGGTCCATTGCCCTCCCTTTAAGATACTCACACTATAAAAAAAAAAAAAAAAAAATCAGCTGCAACAGACACTACAATCTTAAATATCTATATTAACTATAATCTTAAGTTATTAAGTTAAGCAATAAAATATGTAAACAATACAAAACTAAAAATCTACAACTGAAGGGAGTGTAAAAAAATCTGAAGTGGAAGTGGACGTTAAGATAAAAAAGTTCTGTCAAGTACATTTGTGCATGGCAGTTCTATTGTGATTAGAGTTGCTCAAGTTAGACTTAAATAAGCTTTAGGTTAACAAAATCTGACCATAAAGAGCTGGAGCTACAACAGGTGAGCTGATTTACGTTGTCTGCCCTTATATTAACAGTAAGAAAATGTGTTAAAAAGGACTGCATTCAGAACATTTTACTTCATTTTTACAGTTTTGACAAGTTAAGATTTTTTTGGTTTTACTCCGTTTGTTTGCGGTGCCTTTTAACTGTAAATTTGTAATGATTTTAAGCTATATTTGGCTTTTTCACTGTATTTTTCTTATGTAAATAAAATGACTACTATTGGTCTACAAAACATTCACCCAATAGTCACATAAGTCCAGTTTTGTGTGAAAAAGAATGTACTGAAACTACAATATAGTTTCATTTAGCTAGTTAGAGTAATATTTTTCAAACCAGTCTGAATAGGGCTGTCAGAAATGTATGCCCCGATCAATACTAGAAATACCTAGTGTCAAAACTAGATCATAACAATACTGAAATAAATGACCACAAATGGGCTCTATTCACGCTTATGTCACAAAACCGGCAGACGTTTGGAAACATGCGGATGACGACTTCCTTTGGGCTCTGTTGGTAATAGGAACTCTGACAAAATCTGGGAAAATTGAAAAAATGGCAGTTTTCTTCATCTAGATGTCAATGTATTCTTTCTTTTTTCCCGTTTATAAATTGCCTGTTAATTTGTGCATTATAATTTGTCTAACTTGGCTGCTGCTGCTGAATCCACGGTTTTATCACATGCCCAGTGTTGGGAACTACACCAGAAATTGTCATCCGCATGTTTCCAAACGTCTTCCGGTAAGCGTGAATAAGGCCTAATGTGGCCGTGTGGTTCAAGAGACCACATGATAATATCAAGTAAAATACTACTAATTTGGATTGAAAAGTACATATTTTTTATCATTATGGCTTAAAAATTGTTTGCTATTTTACCTGTTGTTCAGACTGTGTTGTTTTTAAAGAGCTTTTTAAATAAAGTTGGTTTGAATCTGTATCAAAATCGAAATTGTTTGAAATTTTACTATAGTGATTCCTCTGGTCCAAAATATGCTGAAATATGTCCAAAAATTACAGTTGTTGTTCTTTGTTGAACTTTATGACAACATATGATTGATGGACTTGGGTAATGGCTTATGTTAAATGATGTACAGTGTATATTGTGTTATCTATTGTGTTGTGTGGACATCTCCTATGGCTCACTTTTGGACTGGTCGACCAATCAGTGGGCAGAAGGTACACAGAGAGAACCTATACCTATACCTTTTATGATTTTTTTTCCTTGAATTTTTTTATTACCACTTATATTATATGTTGCGTTTCGTTATTATAATATATTGTGATTGTGAGCTACTGTGACCACACAATTTCCCTTGTGGATCAATAAAGTTTGTCTAAGTCTAAGTCTACATAAATATAACTTGTCAAAAAAAAAAAAATCTCGTCAAAAGTTCTGAACTGTGTCCTGTTAGCGTATGTTTTTACAGTGTTTCTCAGCAGCAGTTGTTGATCTTCTCAATGCGTCCGACCAAAGTGGACACGAGTTTCTCGAGCTGTTCCGCGCGCAGTCGCCCCGTCTCCAGAACCTCCTCGTGATTGGCTCGCTCCTCTGAGTCGTAATCCATCACAGCTTTGTTACTGATCAGAGACAGAGCGAAGCAGCGCATCCCAGCGTGACGGGCCACTATCACCTCATGGACTGTGCTCATGCCTGAAGAAGAAATATTACACGCTATAGTTTGCTTTTCTTCATGGAGATGCTATTGCTTTGTCTGGAATGTTTCGCAGTATGGCTTTAAACTTTTTTATGTTCATGGAGACCAAACCAGACCAAGTTACAGGTCAGATCTGTGGAGAGGCAACCCCACTCACAGTCAGAATGTCTGTTTTTCAAGGTATTTTTGAGCTCTAAAACCACCTGTAATTGAATAAATGTAAAGTAGAGCTGTTTAATGTCACACTGTGGAACATTCCAGGCAGAGCAATGACATATCCATAGAAACAAGCAGGTCATGAACCATTCACCAGAAAAGTTACACAATGTACCTTTGACATGATATAGGTCAGGCATGTCCAAACTATGGCCCGTGGGCCAAATGCGGCCCTCAGACAAATTTTTTTTGGCCCTTAGGCTTCCAGGTGAATTGGCCCAAATTACCTTGAGCAGTTTTGACTACAAGTTTTGACTGGAAGTTTTTTGAAAATCTACCTTGATAAGACAATATTTAATATTTATTGTGTGGTTTTGTGGATCTTAGCATGAATAAAGGACTGATCGCTCATTCTAACATGTTAAACATGCATATTTCAATTATTCACTGTACTGAGCACCAGTCTATGGCCCTCGATCGGCCCTCTGCTTCGTCTGTGTTTAGATATGTGGCCCTTGATGAAAAAAGTTTGGACACCGCTGATATAGGTTACTTATCTACCAATAATATATACAAATGGGAGCAACTAAAATTAATATTGTTCAAATGCAGATTTATGTTGTAATAGTAATTTCTAAAATCTAGTAACTGTAGAAATAATCAGGTTTTAGTATTACACATTTGTTATTAATAAAAAAAATATATATAACAAAAAATATATGTACACCACCTGCTTGTATTGCTTTGCCTAATTTTCCATATTTCAGTAATGTATGGGATTAAATTATATTGTTTTTTCAAGATATTTTTGAGCAAAAAAAACTGTTAAACACTCCAGACAAAGCTTATGGCAGACCCCCCTCCCCCATCCCACCCAAAAAGTTACAAGCAAACATTTAATGTAAGTATGTTAAGTAATGAGAAAAACAAAACCAAAAAAAAAAAAACATTCTAACAAATCAGTTTCATAAATATAAATCTTGACTCACCCACAGCGTCCGCCCCTAGCCTGTTTAACATGCGGCACTCTGCGATGGTTTCGAAGGACGGCCCCCCCAGCACGCAGTACACGCCCTCTCTCAGGAAGTCACTGAACCCAAGCTCCGCCCCCACCGCCAGAGCCAACCGACGCAGCTCCCGGTCGTACGCGTCGGACATGCACGGGAATCGAACCCCAAACCTGAAAAATAAAACAAAAAAGGTCAGTATACAGATATTAAAGTGACTGCGCCCGATTTTTCCCCTGTATTTGAACAGTGAACTTTATTATAAGCAGCTCTTGAGATCAAACTGAGCCTGCTGAGTGCTAATCTAATTATGAAGCATTTTATTGTCAGGAATTGTGCTGTTAACATGCTAGTTGTTGTTAGCATTATCACGACGGCCTCTGAAGTGCTTATAAATTCATTGAGGTGAATAATTAGGACACTCTGAATGCATAAGTTTAGTGAGGAAGAACTTTGGACCACTGCAAACTGTTTCAAATGAACACCAGGTACAGCACATTTACACTGCATTCCAAATTATTATGCAAATTATATTTTTCTCTGATTTTGCCAAATTGTCAATATAAATGACAGTCATCATAATTTTCAACCTTTAGAGTACATTTCCAATGTTACTGAACAAACCTCCCAGTGATAACAGCATTTTTTTCAAAAATAAAAACTTAAAATGCACTGTTCCAAATTATTCTGCACAACAGAGTTTCAAACCATGTTATTGTTGTAACGAACTGAAAATGATCATTTGTTTATTTTTCACTTAGAAGCTTTAGCATATTACTGAAATCAAAAGCCATTTCAATCAAAACATGTTAACAGGTCAAGTTCCATTTGAACATAGGAGCTCATATTTGACAGGAGCTTCACAATTCTTGCATCCATTGGACTTGTGAGTTTCTGGAGAGTTTCTGCTTGAATTTCTTTGCAGGATGTCAGAATATCCTCCCAGAGCTGCAGTTTGGATGTGAACTGCCTCCCACCCTCATAGATCTTTCACTTGTGGAGCTCTAAAAGGTTCTCAATAGGGTTGAGGTCAGGGGAGGATGGGGCCACACCATGAGTTTCTCTTCTTTTATGCCCATAGCAGCCGATGATGCAGAGGTGTTCCTTGGAGCATGAGATGGAGCATTGTCCTGCATGAAGATGATTTTGCTACAGAAAACACATTTCTAATTTTTGTACCATGGAAGAAAGTGGTCAGTCAGAAACTCCAGATACTTTACAGAGGTCATTTTCACACCTTCAGGGACCCTAAAGGGACCAACCAACTCTCTCCCCATGATGATGGTCCAAAACATGACTCCACCACCTCCTCGCTGATGTCGCAGCCTTGTTGGGACATAGTGGCTGTCCACCAACCATCCACCACTCCATCCATCTGAACCATCATCAGTGAACAAGACTGTTTGAAAATGAGTCTTCATGTATTGCTGGGCCCACTGGAGCCATTTCTGCTTGTGAGAATTTTTAAGGGTGTTTAAAGGTTTATGCAGAACTGCAAACCTCTGGAGGATCCTACACCTTGATGTTCGCGGGACTCCAGAGGCACCAGCAGCTTCAAATACCTGTTTGCTGCTTTGTAATTGCATTTTATCAGCTGCTCTCTTAATCCGATGTATTTGCCTGGCAGAAACCTTCCTCATTGTGCCTTTATCTGCACAAATCAGCTACAAATCTCTGAATAGTACGATGATCACACTTAAGTTTTTGTGAAATATCTAAGGTTTTCATACCTCGTCCAAGGTATTCAACTATTTCACTCTTTTCGTCACTAGAGAGATAATGTGGAATGTCCTTCTTAAGTAGTTTTTCCTTTAATTGGACGCACTGGGCAAACTCATTGGCACAGATGTGTGAGATTGATTTCACTGACCCAATGAGCCTGAGACACAAGACCATCCATGAGTTTCACTGGAAAACTAAACATTTGACCTTTATGACACTTAAATGCAATTTGCATAATAATTTGGAACGCGGTGTAAAGTACTATCTGGATGTTAGTAAATGGTTGGCAAATTCACAAGAAATGTATATTCATTACTAGTGTGGCTTAGTTAATGACTTTTAATGATGCAGTGGGATATTTTCAAAGTTAAAATGAAATGTTCCATAGCTCTCTTTATCAAACCCCATTGTACTGTGGGCTTGGCTTTGTAACAAGTGTTTAAGTGCACAGTCAGGAGTAAAGTCTGCTCACACCATAATTCAAATATTTACACTTCTCATTTAATGGAGTTTAAATGGTGACTAAACCACTGTTTGAGTTAGAACCAAATTAACATAAAATGTGACTAAACCAGATTAAACCACAGTCTAAACATGACTCAGCAGCTCTATGGCAGTATTTGTTTATTTGGTTTCCCTGAAGTTGCTCCCTTTAGCATTAGCAACAAGTTTATTTACAACTTTGTTGCTAAGCGCCCACCCCTCTCTAAACCAGCAGAGGGGGAGAGGGCGTATACCTTCAACAGCCTCAGTCCTGATTGGCCCTTTGGTTTGGGAGTGGTTTGGATTTACAAATATGGTCCCTAGGTGCAGATTAGCCACTATAACTGCAACCTCAATGAGCTTCATTTGACTGGAGCCGAGCGCTATGGGTGATGTCACACTCCCTCAGTACACTTCTTTTTACAGGCTATGAATCAAATCTGTACCAGTGGGGCTTCTGCCAGGTCACTCTAGTATTTCTCTTCTCTTATCCTCCTTCCCTCTCTCTCCTTTTTCTCTCCTCTCTCTTCCTCTCCTCCCTCCCTCCCTCCCTCCCTCCCTCCCTCCTCCTCTCGTACCTGTCTTCGTTGTGTCCGCACAGGGGGTTGACTCCAGCGAAGCCGGGCATGTTGATGTGGTCTTTTATGATCATGACGTCTCCCACTTTAAAGTCCTGGTTCAGACCTCCGGCGGCGTTGGTCATGATCATGGTCTGGACCCCCATCAGCTTAAAGACGCGCATCGGGAGGGTGATCTGTAACCATAGGTACTACTTAGAACTCCAACAGGTGAACTGATCTGTGCTGTTAAACAAGTCCCTCTCAAATAACAATACAGTCACAAGCTAGCATTAGCCAACAGTCCTTCAGTGAGTCTCTCTCACATTTTTGTTGAAAATCAAACTTCTAAACAGGACCGTGAACTCTCATATTGATCCCAGGCTCCTTATAATGTGCTGTTTAAATACATTTTGTATTTTTTTCCCTTGGGTTTTCAGACAATCTAAAAACTAGATACAGATAGTTACTGCTAATATGTATTGATCACAGGCTCCTGAAAATGTGCTGTTTATCCATTTCCATTCATTTTGTGTTTTTTGTTGAGTTTTCAGACTAAAAGCTTTTTTGCCAGTGCCTGCTAATATGTGCACTGAATCACCATGGAAACTGATGAACATTCCACTATAAACATATTCATAGAACACCCCCAGCGTGATGTCACTGCAAAGTATGAATACACTCAAAAACAAAGTATCCTGAATACTTGTCACTACATAAAAATCTACTGCATTGCCTCACCTCATTTCCAGGCTTGCTTGAATCTCTCCTGGTTGAAATCCTTTGACTCTAAACAGTATTTACAAGCCTGATTTCACCTTTGTTTACTTGTTGTTGTTTACCTTCTGTATGGGGTATCCTTCGTAGAGGTGGAAGCGTCCCTGCATACACACACAGGGTTTTCCTTTGAGAGTCCCAAACACCAGACGACCTGCGTGACCGTGAACTGCAAAAACACAGACACAGTCAAAGGTAAATCTGAGTAAATCTGCTCTTTATCGGTTTGTTAAACTATTTACTATTTTTATGATTATTGGAGTAAATCATTACTTTTGTGTGTTGGTAGTGTCCAAAACAGTCAGTAGATCATTTAAAAAGAGTAAACAATATTGGTCTGAACACACTACCCTGGGGTTCACCAGATTGGACTGGTAAGAGAATTTGAGTCCAATTCATGTTCATAAGCATCTGAAATGATGACATAATCAAACTCTACATATAAAGTCATTTTAAACTATAGACAGGCCTGTTACATTTCTGCGGTGTTATCTGCAGATGTATAATGTGTGTGGGCCCTTTTGTTCAGACTCTGAAATGGAAACAGGAGTAAAACTGTCTGATTGTAAATAAAGTGGAAGTGAAGCTCGCACAGCAAAACAAACCTGTACTTTTGGTGGGGAAGTCTGGGATGAGAGAGAGAGGGAGAGAAGAAGAGAGAGGAGAGGGAGGGTGAGAGAGAGAGAGAGAGAGAGAGAGAGAGAGAGAAACAGAGAGAGACAGAGAGAGAGAGAGAGAGAGAGAGAGGAGGAGGAGTGTAAACAAACCTGTGCTTTTGGGGCAGTTTGGGATTTGGGGAGAGAGAGAGGAAGGAGAGAGAAGAAGGAGAGGGAGACAGAGGAGAGGGGGAGAGAGCGAGAGGAGGCGGAGGAGGAGGAATGTTTCTGGGGGAGTTTGGAATGAGGGAAGCGAGAGAGGGAGAGAGAGGGGGAGAGGGTGTGAGAGAGAGAAAGAGAAGGAGAGGCAGGGCAAGACAGAGATGAAGAAAGGGAGAACAAAAGGAGAGACAGAGAGGGGAGAGACAGAGAGAGAAAGAGATAGAGAGAGAGAAAGAGAGGGAGAAATATAAAGGGAGAGAGAAAGAGGGAGAGAGAGAGAGAGAGAGAGAGAAGGAGCAGCAGAGCAAGAGAGAGACCAGGAAGGGGAGAGAAAAAGAAGAGGTAGAGAAAGAGAGACAGGAAATGAGAGAGGAATAAGTAGATAGAGAGAGGGAGAGAAGGAGGAAGAGTATAAACAAACCTGTACTTTTGGGGAAGTTTGGGATGTCTGAGTATTTGAAGATTTCTGGGTCTTTGATCATTTCAGCGAGACCCCCCAAACCCGACCCACACACGATCCCGACCACGGGCCGGACCCGAGTCTGAGACATCAGCCAGTCTGCGGTCGAGCGACATAACTCGTAACTCACACTGTGGAGAGAGAGAGAGACAGGGAGGGAGTGAGGAAAGAGGGAGGGAGAGAGAGAGAGAGGGAGAGAGAGGACAGGGAGACAGAAAGACAGAAAGTGAAAAAAGGGATGTGCGAGCGGAGATGAAAGATTGGGGTAGGGGAGTAAAAAGAAAAAAGAGAGAGAGGGAAGTGAGAAAGAGAGGAAGAGAGCGAATAGAAGAAGAGAGGGATGGGTGGATGACAAGAGAGGGGGGGATGAGTGAAGAAAGAGGGAGAGAATAAGAGAAATCAATAGTGTGACAGGAGATGGGTTAACAGTGGGAGGTAGGGAGAAAGCGGGATGAAGAGAGAGACAGAAGAATGAAAACAAAAAAAGGAGAATTGAATCTTTTGGTGTCACGTGGATATTATTACACAGTAAACAAGTGTATTCGATTTCATCACGACCTGTCCTAACTTCACCTGATAACTTCATACGATTAGAAAACACTTGTCTGTCTTTACTGGGCATAGAACCATCCATCTATACACACTCGCTATCGCTCCCTTGGTGTCTTGTCCAAGGAAAAAAAACGGCAGTACGAATATGCAGCAAGGATTTAACCACCAACCTTCGGGATGAAATGTGACCACATTTAAAGGTCTCTTGTGAGCTTTAAGCCATGTTATAATGTTCCTCCTCAAAAACAGACCTGGAGTTGTGTTTTGTTTCATTCGCACGTCTGAGTAACACTTTATTATTATTCTGTCTACATCTCCAGCGCCCCAGACTCTGATTCACCCTTTTGTTACATGTTTATGGTACTGGTGTAGAAGTGTGTGTTGAATTGGCTCAAGCAGCTGTCGCAGTGCCTGTAACTGATAATTTAACACTTCCTTGTATTCATTTTCCCTATTTAACCTTCACAGCGCATGTCTTTTTGTTTGTTTGATGTGAGTCAATGGTGAACTGGAGCAGAGAAATCCAGGAGGCGTGGTTTCCTGTTCGGAGACGGCAACGTGCTTAACGAAAATGTTTACTTTATCCCAAAGACATGTCACGTCCTGCCGCGTTCACAGTCACCTGGGACAAAACTGTTGTGTAAACATCAGTCTGAGTCCGGGGGGCAGATACACGGAACCTGTATTTTCTACTGTACAATGTGCGTTCAGTCCGTTTGTATATTTACCACACTTATAGCCTCATAAAGTATGAACAGAGATGTAATTCATAATGTAAGAGTTTAGGCAGGCTGGCTTAGTGACTAGTAACAACAAATCTCCTAAAGGTGCAGCGTGTAACTTTTCTGGTGGAGTGTTTCTATGGATATGTCATTGCTCTGCCTGGAATGTTCCACAGTGTGACATTAAACAGCTCTACTTTACATTTATTCAATTACAGATGGTTTCATAGCTAAAAAATACCTAGAAAAACAGGGTCTGGTTTGGTTTCCATGAAGATAGAAAGGTTTAATGCCATACTGTGAAACATTCCAGACAAAGCAACAACATCTCAAGTACAAAAGCATTTAACGGACCCTCCACAAGAAAAGTTACACAGTGCACCTTTAATAAAATGGTTCATTCCTAATATGGGAAATAGTAAAATGTTTTATAGAACACTTTTCCACTTTCAAGGTTCTCAAAGCGCTTTACATCAAGAAACAACTCACCCATTCACACACACACACACACACACACACACACACACACTCATACACCAGTGTACACGCATAATGACAGCATTCATCTGAGGGAGCTGGAATTGCACCGCCAACCTGTCAGCGGGCAAACGGTCTACCAACTGACCTCATGTTCTTGCCCCAATAATTACATCAGTTTACCACAGTGCAAGACCCTTATCCGCGATGATAAAAGACCATGGACCAAACACAGTAATTAAGTGATTAACGTTATAGCTCAGTTAATTGGTTTCAGATGACATCACAACCTTCTAGTGTTTTAATTGGAAGGAGATTCAGGCATAACGAGCCTTTTTAATTGACAGGAACACAGCATGGAGGGACATCGGCACATACAATCAGGATTAAAATAAATCTTCTTCCCGCTCCGTCTCGTTTTGTATATGAGTCTACGGCATGGTGCGATCGGCTCAAAGTAGAGCTGTAGTCAACTAAAAACCTGTCCTAAAAAGGAGGCGTGGCAAAAGCTCTTAAAACTATTCCGTATCTTTGTGTATCTGACCCACACTGCACTCACACGACTACACCTGCAGGGGGAGCACATGCAAAAAACTACTACTTACGTGGAAAAAAAAAGTACTAGGAAACAATATATATATGTAAAGACAGATTAAACTTGTGAATCTTGAGTTTAATCTGACTTTTTACACAGAAATACAAAAAAACAAAAACACCAAATCTGCAGCTCACTCACTCACTTCTCCTTTCTGTTGCTGTCCCATAGAAATCCTTTTAAATTTAAATCAAATTATTGAATATTAAAAAGTTTGGTTGACTCCTTATCGACTAAACGACTAAAGGACTACAGCCCTAGCTTGAAATATTATTATTATTAAATTATTAAAAGAAAGTGTTCTACTTTTCCATATACATATTTACTGCAAATTCCAGGATCTGTATAGAGTGTATGCAGTCACGTGACAGGAAGTTGTCAATCCGCCATATTGACGGTCTAATCATGACTGACCGCCAGTGCTCTAGTGACAACAAAAAGCCGTCTTTTACTCATACTGACTTCACTAATCACCTAGATAGTAATCAGAAGAAAAGATATGAGGACAAGCTTGCTAATCTGAACATATCGGAACCCTACAGTGTGCCCCAGGTCCTTTTTACAGCCCTAACAGCGGTAGATTCTGTCCCCGACCTTCAGTGGCCAGATATTTACAACTATCTAATAAATTTCCCATCACACTTCACCGGGGAGTATAAATTTATAGTTTTCATATGGCTAATTATTAACCATTAAATGAATAATAAATAAATATATAATAATACAAACATACACTAGAAAAGCACTCAGCGCAGACCTCCGCCAAGCCCCATTTAACGCAATGCTAACGAAATTTTCAAAGTGATCCAGAATCCAGGATTTCTTCTGGATCATCACCAAAATTTAATCATCTGTTGGATTTACCATTAGGAACATTTCCTGAAAATTTCATCAAGATCCGTCCATAACTTTTTGAGTTACCTTGCTAACTAACAAACAAACAAGCTAACTAACTAACAAACAAACAGACAGACGCAGGCGAAAACATAATCTCCTTGGCGGAGGTAATGATATGTTAAAACTTTGTGAATAAAGACCAATAAAGTGATAGCTATGTGCAAAAACATACAAAAACACTGCAACATCTGATAGTTACACTGTATTAATAGTAATTAAGTCTTCTTGCTTACAAATGTGAAACCACTCAATGTGATTGACCTACTAGTAAAATTGTAAAGATAAAATCAAACCACACCTGATATGAAGTGTCTGCTACAAAGCCTGGAGTGTTTGGTTGGTTCCCAGGGCTTGTCTAATCGCAGCAATCCACCTACTTCTGCGGTCAGGATCAGACTCAGCAAGAATCCTGTACAGCTGAATGTTTTTATCTTTGTCCCTTGTCTGAGAACACTGATAGGCACAACATTTCTCGGGCATTTTGTGACTTTATGACGCGTAATTTTGAATTGGACAGTGTGTTTACTATGGCGGCCTACGGAGATCTGGACCGCCGGAAGTGGATCAGGGGAAACCTGTGACGTCAACTGCATACACTCTATAGGCTATTTCATGGCTGAGTAAAATTCTTTTGGCTACTCTCCCCACCTTTGGCTGTGGTGATTAGAACTAAGAATCTTTTTTCCAATTCCTCCTAAAGTGAAGGAGTTACAATTTTAAATTTTTAATAAAATTTATCCAGCCAATGAAGTCCTAAAACAAAAATTCAAATTTGAGACAGGTAAATGTGTTTTGTGACATCTTTTCTTTCTTCTTGGAACATCTTTTCTTTTTGTGTGATTTTGTGCAACAATTTTGGTTTGATTTTCAGTCTTGGCTTCAGTCCAATTGAATTCAGTTTACCCCTCTAACCATAAAAAAATAAAATTTGGTGAATCAACAGATGATAAAAGAATGGAATTTAGTATCAACAATTTATTGATTTTAGGTAAACACTATTCACAAATGTATTTTTATTTATTTATTTTTAGAATAAAACCAAACGTAACACACTTGAAGAATGACCTGAAACTTTCTGTTAGCTCATTGGTCCTAATTGAGAAAAAAGAGACTGTTTTTTTTTTATATCGTTTTTGAATGAGTTTAATTTATTAATTTAAATTAGAGCTTTGAAATTGCCCCTTTTATATGTGATATGTTTTTATTCACTGTTGTGTTTTTATGCATTTATTTTATTTTCATGTGATCTGTATACTTTTATAATGTGCCGTTTTTTGTATCTGAAAATCTGTAATTAAACTGAAAAAAACAAAAACAAAAAAAAAAACAAAAAAAAACAAACAAACTTGTGGCTGTGGTATGTGTAAAACCCATGTTGGTCCTACGTGCTCTGTGCCACGGGGATGTGAGTTATTACCACGTGGTGGAGCTTTCATGAGCCCAAACCAAAAGTTTCCACCACACAGAGCGCGAGACCATTCCTCAACCATCCGCCGCACGGAAGGTCATCAGGTTTACCCAGAATACGTCACGACGCAACAGTCATCTCCTCAGCATCACGCCACAATAAAAGGAGCAAATGTCCCAACTTTAAAACCAACATAAAAATAAGAATGTACCGTACAATTTCGTTTAAATATTACATAAATCAACCAACAAATGGGTTTGGTATAAGGATATCGATCTAACACAAATGTATTGACTGAACTGCAGTAAGGGAGAGTGTGCGCGTAAACAGCTGTACTTACTAATACCTGCTGTTAAAATACGACACTCCCGAACAGCCTGACGTTTACACAAAATAATTCTAGTAACAACAATTCAACAGTCATCACAAAAACGCCGCATAATCTCGAAGGGCGCGTGAGGATACCGCGCGCTTTCCACCTCCACCGTGGCACGGTTTACGCAGTTGATTAGTCCCATCCTAAAATGAATGCGTGCGTTTCGGCGCAATATTCAGGTCGTAACTTGATTTATTACGTGAAATCTGAAACGGAAAAGCTAAAAGGAAATGTCTCACATGGATTCACCGCAGAGACGAGCCACGAACTGATAAAAGAAGAAATGTCGCTTGAAGAACATCGTTCATTTTCTGGACTAAAAAGCGCGTAAACATTGTACTTACCCCTGTACGCACTCAGACATCTTGTTGGATCGTAAAAACGCAAATACAGGATACGGGACGCACCTCCGGATTTTCCTCTATGGCGAAGGACGGACCAGGGGCCGGTTTTGACACCGCTCTGTCGCTGCCACATCCCACGTTGCGTCAGGGCCGTCGTGCGCTCCGATTGGACAGTGCGCAGGCGTTGTTTCAGCTCGGCGCGTGTGAAGCGCTCAGAGTCATGGCAACGGGGAATTACGTTCAATGTCATAGCGAAAAACACCTACAGGAAACTGTAAAGAAACGCAACGTGAGTCAAACAGGTGTAATTACAGGCTATGTCAGTGTAAAAAGTAACTATTAAACATAAAATATAGAAAAATAAATATACAAACACACTACAATACATCCGTAAGACTTTTATTTTCTATCAGTGACCTCTCCTACTCGTGTTTCTTTTTGACTTCCTTTAATATGCGAAATTTTAAAGACTATTTCTCATTCAAAACATATGATATTTTGTTTTACATTTTTGTTTGACATTGTGTAATTAATGTAAAGGCCATAGTAAAGCTAAATACATCTTAATAGCATTCAATTCAAATAAAGAATAAATATATAAAATATATATTGGTGTTTGCATAGAATTATTATTATATTATTATTATTATTATTATTATTATTATACATTTTTATTAAGGACACAGAAAGCACATGTGGTTCATAGTTAAGAAATATACAGTATAGATATATATTGCATATGAATACAAAAATAACAATAAATAAATACAAACTTTGAACTTTGAAGTTAATAGTGGAAAGTGCTAGTATGGCTATAGCAGAACATAAAAGTCTTATATTTTTTCTCATGTCCATATTTTAAGTTACTCTAAACCTACATGAATAAATGACTGCCCCCTAAAACGTACACAAAATAACCTAATCCTAGTGCAGGGTCTGCCACTTGCTTGTCTATATCCCACAGTAAGGCATTAAATGTATCTACTTCCACGGAGACAAGCTGCCCACAGTGCCACCAGGCCATGTTACAAATCAGATCTGTGGAGAGGTAAGCTCTGACTGTAGGCATGTCTGTTTTAAATGTATTTTTGAGCACTAAAGCTCCTGTAATTTAATAAATACAACATAGATTAGTTTAATTATACCATGATACGTTTCAGGCAAAGCTTTAATATCTCCATGGAAACAAGCTTGTCGGGGACCCCCCACCAGAAAAGTTACATAGTGCACCTTAAATATATTAGCAGCCTATCTCGAGCAAAAGCAGTGGTCCACTTTACGCATACAGACTCCACACATTGGCATATGTTTTTCATCTCATTTTTCTTCTTATATTTGTTCTGTTTAGAGTGGAAGTGCGTATTTTCCGAGCGGACCGTAAAAGCCCCATCGCGCTGAATCGATTCATTCAGAGATGGAGCTGCCCACGTGGTCTTGTTTCTGCCCGTGCATGTGAATAATGCACACCCCGCACGAGGGCAGAGGAGTCCTGTGGTGGTAATGAACGTGTGCGCGTGCTGAAGCGTGCACGGACCCCACATGGGAAATACAATAAATGAAATATTTTTACAGTGACGTCATAGAACTACATATGCTGCTACACTGTAAAATATAAACAGATCTTAAAGGGACCCTACAGTTTTCTATTGCTGCTATTGCTTGAATGTTCCACAACATGGCATTAAACGTATCCAACTAACATTTATTTAATTGTGTTTTTTTAGTGCTCAAAAAATACATTGAAAAACTTGCATTCTACTAGTGGGATTGCCTCTCCACAGATCTGATGTGTTTTGGTGCCATCTCCTGCTTGTTTCCAAGGAGATAGATAATTTGAATGCCTTTCTGTGGAACATTCCAGTCCAGTGCTTATAAAAAGTGGCCATACCGGCTTGTCAAAGCCTGATCCTGTCAGATCTCAGGAGCTCAGCAGGGCTGGGCCTGTCAGGACATGGATGGGAGACACTGGGAAAATCAGGTGCCACAGGGGGGCGCCAGTGGCAAGAACTGTTGTTGTATCCTTAGGCAAGGCACTTCACCCATATTGCCCAGTATGAAATTGGTGTGTGCGTGAGTGATGGTGGTGGTCGGAGGGACCAATGGTGCAGATTGGCAGCCTCGCTTCCGTCAGTCTGCCCCAGGGCAGCTGTGGCTACAGTAGTAGCTTACCACCACAGAGTGTGGAGTGAATGAAGAATGATCTGTAAAGTGTCTTTGAGTGTCCAGAAAAGCTCTATTAAAACTGAAGCATTATTATTATTATTATTATTATTATTATTATTATTATTATTATTATTATTATTATTATTATTATTATTATTATCATTATTATTATTATTATTAAAGCAATAACATGGAAAAGAACAGGTGACGGCTCTCTAACTGTTTTCTGATCTGTTATAATGTAGTTTCCTCATCACAAACAGACCTGGAGTTGTGTTTTGTTTCATTCACACATGTTTAACACACAAACCCTCTGTTTTGGAAGAGGTAACGACATTATAACATGACTTAAAGCTCTCAAGAGTCAAATTTGCGTAATATAGAACCTTTATTACATCTTTTTAGTTTTAGCCATAATATTTATTTCAAACCTGCACGTAAAATTCACATAACAACAGACACAACACACATGCATGGTTTGAAAAGAAGGTGGATGAAGCAGGTGCCCTCCCTCTCATCACAGAATAAGACTTCCTAGATAGATACTATATTATACAGGATAAACAGATGAAACAAAATATTCACTCTCTCATTAGGACAAAACACTGGACCAGCAGCTCCCCCTGACATCACGCTGTGTTCTGAGGATACACTTTTAACCAGTGGTGGAATGTAACAAAGTAAAAGTAGTAAAGTACTGAACTTAAGTATATGTTTTAGATATCTGTACTTTACTTATTTTAAAATGGATACTTTTTACTTTTACTTCGCTACATCTGCGAGAAGGTATGTAAAATCATTACATTTGAAGCCTCATAAGACCTCAACATGTGTACGAAATACTTTCACTTTTTGCTCTTTAATTACATTCTTAAACAGTTACTTTGGTACATTTTCTTAAGTAGATTTTTCCATGTGAAACTTTTACTTTTACTTGAGTATTTTTTGTTTCATTGTCTGTAATATTATTTAAGTGACAAAATTTAGCACTTCTTCCACCACTGCTTTTAACTTTTCTGTTAAGTTTGGACACACCCTCGCATTTCTTTATTTTATTTTTTTTACTACTTTCTACTTTTTATACACAGAAGACATCAAATATATAAATCAAGATATGCAATTATATAATAAAAAAAACAGTTAAATAACTCTATTAAATAGTTTTCTATGAAGCAAAGATTGGCTATACTTCGAGGATTTCAATAAAAAAAAAAAAAAAAAAAGTTTTGTCAAAGCTTGTGGTTCTGTCTGATCAGGTAAGATAGAAAAGGCTAACTAGTCCCACCAACTCAAAAATGTTAATTTAAATATCTTGTCAGTTTTTTCAACTTTTTTTTTTTTTTTTTTTTTTTTTAATGTTACAGCTTTTTTCAATTGCTTCGGCACATTTATCAGTTAAAATTCTTTGCAAAACAACTCACACAAAATCCTAAACATGGATTAGAAAAACTTAATTTTTCTAAAGAATGGCAAAAGGAGAAATTTTATTTGTCAACTGGACAGAGTTTATTTGGTTGAATACGTTTCGCAGCTCATCCAAGCTGCTTCTTCAGTTCTGGTCAGATGCTGGTGGACACTGCTTTATATCTGCCTGAAGGGAGGAGCTTAATTACAATGAAAATTACTCTGAGACAAACACATATTTAAATACAGTTTCAGTTAGTCAGGTGAGTCTATTCAATATGGAGTGGGAGTGGGGGTGTAGTTAGCATAACCATACGTATTCGACCAAATAAACTCTGTCCAGTTGACAAATTAAACTTCTCCTTTTGACATGGATTCTACCTGGACGACTGAGGGATTCTACACTTTTCTAAAGAACATTTAATCTCAACAAAATGCAGTTTTATATTCAAAACTGTTCATCTCCCAAAAGCAAGTTTTACCATCCAAACTCTCAAACTCTCACCATGTGTTTTTCTCAGCTGAGACTGGAAAAACTTTGCTTTTTTGTCTGTGTGTGTGTGTGTGTGTGTGTGTGTACCTGTGTGTCGTCTTTATATTCACACAGTCTGTTCTCCGTTTGACTCGTGTGAAATCATTTGCTGACACATTTTGGAGCTCACAAATATTTGCTTTTTGCTCATGTTTGACTTTGTATATTGCATGTGACAGAGTTTGGACCAACATCCTTAAGCACACGTGTTGTGTAGTGTACAGTAGTGTGTAGTGTTGGACAAACAAACAGTGTTTTGAGAAAACTGAGAACTATGAACTCAAGAGAAATGTTCAGATACACATTTGAATCAAATGATCAAACTAAATCAAGTTTCCAAAAATGTGTTAAAACAAACAAACAAACAAACAAACAAACAAACAAACAAACAAACAAACTAACAAACTAACAAACTTGTAATAAAAAAGCTTTATTTTTATCTATTCAAGATACACCTAAAATGTTTGAATGGAATAATGTGACATAATACTGTATGTTTAAAAAAGGATTCAACTTTAATTTTAAATTACAGGTCCATTTTTACACAAAACTGACTCTTGTGAGCTTTAGGTCATGTTATAATGTTGTTTCCTCATCACAAACACACCTGGAGTTGTGTTTTTTGTTTTTTTTTTCATTTACACATGTTTGAGTAACCCTTTATTATTAGTCCAAAGCTCAAATACTCTGTTCCACCTTGTGATGTCATGTAGTGGTAGTTTTCAAGTGAACAGCTCCTTTTACCTTTAGTTCAGTAAAGATTGGCAATTCCAGGACTGAAATGATCCAAATGATTCTAGTGAAGGTGTGTGGAGTTTAAAAACACAGTGGAGCACTTCCTGCATTACCACCTAACATCACAAGCTGCATCAGAGTGTTTTCTGTTTGTTGGGTTTGTGTGTTAAACATGTGTGAATGAAACAAAACACAACTCCAGGTCTGTTTGTGATGAGGAAACTACATTAGAACATAAATAGTGTAATATGGGTAATATGGGGTAATATGGTATAAATATCTATATATGTATAAAACTGTATCAGATCAGATAAAAAAATACATTTGGTTGGTCAGAATTACTCATTGCCGCCAAAATCACATATACTGTAGATTTTAAGCTACAACACTTCCTTCTCCTTGATTCCTTTCCTTGATCCTCCATTTTTCAGCTGTCAATCAAATGTGTCCCAAAGAAAACCACAGAATGAAGGAGTAAACCTGAGGGAGGCTTCAGGAGCAGACACCAGAGAAAAGAATCCAACTTTATTGGTCTCAGTGAGGAGTTTAGATGCTCTCTCGTCACTGTGTCTCCTCTGTGGGCGGGACTTCCTCACCCATGTCCTGCAGAATCAAGGAGAGGAATCAAGGAGAAGGAAGTGAGGAAAGAGAAATGGGACGCGGCCTGTGCATTCAGAGGTGTCATTTTCAGTGGGAACATTGTCAGTTATTTAAGAACATCTGTTCACACAAGACTCCACATGCTTGGTCCAGAGGTGATTAAATAAATGTAAATATTTCTGATTCACTTTTGTAAGTGTTAGTGTTGTATGATACATGGTCCCACTGCTCCTGACAGGTTGAACCCACTGAAGAGACACTGAAGGATGGGTCAAATGCAGAGGAGGAGCACCTTAAAGGACCTGTACCCCATATTTTCCCCATGAATTTTAGCAAATGTTGTTCTTGCCCCAGTACAAGCAGCTCTTGAGGTCAAAATAAGTCCTCTATGTACTATCTGCATCTAATTATAAAGCATTTTATTATCTGATAATGAGGAAGTGTGTGTTAACATGCTAGTTATTGTTAGATTTACAGTGTTGGCAAAGCTCTCACTGTCTGTGAGAGTGGTCAAAAGTGCTTATAAACTCATCATGGTGAGTAATTAGGACGCTCTGAATGCATAAGGGAAGTGTGGAAGAACTCTGAACCACTGAAAACTGTTTACAATGAACTAATTCTGTTTTTCATGTTTTTAGGACAGTAAAAATGAGATACACCGCCTTTAATCTTAGCTCCTGTGTGTTTCTGCGGTGTTCCTTTGGAGTTATGATGCAGAGCCTGTTCCTGTGAGCTAACTCTGCTTTGGTATTCTCCTCAGTCTCCTCCTGTGTTCCACTCTGCAGCACAGTTTAAAGGAGTTTACAAAGAGCACACGTCGTCTTTATGCAGACTTTTGTTTACCATGAGGGCTGATTTTCACTAAAACACCCGAAAAACATTTCCCTACATTCAAACTTATTCTGAGATCATTGACAAAGGGGAAAAAACAAAACAAACAAAAAACAGCACAACTCAGCAAAAATATCTCATGACATACACAAGGGCTCCTTCAGAACCACAGACCTTTCTGAACCATGGTGTAAAGCTTTAACCAGTGATGGAAAGCAGACGTACAAGAGCAAAAGTACTGCACTAGGATACAATATGATGATAGAAAAGTAACTGTCCAACTATGGGGGACACTTCAATCTTGCAAAAGCAATTTCCAAGAAAAACTAATGACTTAATAGCACTGTTTCTAGAATATTACACTTATAAAATTCATATGAAATTTCCAGTACAACTGTGTGTACATGATGGTTTTTCTGGAGAAAGTGACACATGGCAATCCTTGTTTTTAACTCCACTAATATGCTTTTATCTTTTGCACTCTTATTACTCACTTTCTCTCCTTTTATCTCATTCTTTAACCTTATAAATTCTGTACTAATATTTTAACAAGCATGCGCCAACGATAATTGTCTGTAGTGACAGAAGTTGTATTTGATGATGATGATGATGTAGATCATTACACAATAATACTTAAATACTTCATTTTGCTCTCTGTAATATTGACCTAACACAGCTTAATAACAGAAACATCCTTTGACTTCCTGTTAAAAACCACTGATCTGATTCTGCTGCCCCGGTACGATTCTCGAATGTGTAAGAAAGTCAGGAGTGAACTTGTTTCATAATAATCCTCAATTTCACCATTTAGCAATTTTTTCTAAATTGAAATTATTGGATGAATTTCCCAGCCCTGGTCTCAGCATATTTTAACTGTCAAGAGGATTTCAGCCTGTGCCTATGACCTGTGTGTAACACACCAGACCACCAGAGTGTGTACCAGCCACACACCACTGTGTATTTACATACGTGTGTGTGTGTGTACCAGCCACACACCACTGTGTATTTACATACGTGTGTGTGTGTGTACCAGCCACACACCACTGTGAGTTTACATACGTGTGTGTGTGTACCAGCCACACACCACTGTGTGTTTACATACGTGTGTGTGTGTACCAGCCACACACCACTGTGTGTTTACATACGTGTGTGTGTGTGTACCAGCCACACACCACTGTGTGTTTACATACGTGTGTGTGTGTACCAGCCACACACCACTGTGTGTTTACATACGTGTGTGTGTGTACCAGCCACACACCACTGTGTGTTTACATACGTGTGTGTGTGTGTGTGTGTGTACCAGCCACACACCACTGTGTGTTTACATACGTGTGTGTGTGTACCAGCCACACACCACTGTGTGTTTACATACGTGTGTGTGTGTGTGTGTACCAGCCACACACCACTGTGTGTTTACATACGTGTGTGTGTGTGTACCAGCCACACACCACTGTGTGTTTACATACGTGTGTGTGTACCAGCCACACACCACTGTGTGTTTACATACGTGTGTGTGTGTACCAGCCACACACCACTGTGTGTTTACATACGTGTGTGTGTGTGTGTGTGTGTACCAGCCACACACCACTGTGTGTTTACATACGTGTGTGTGTGTACCAGCCACACACCACTGTGTGTTTACATACGTGTGTGTGTGTACCAGCCACACACCACTGTGTGTTTACATACGTGTGTGTGTGTGTGTGTGTACCAGCCACACACCACTGTGTGTTTACATACGTGTGTGTGTGTACCAGCCACACACCACTGTGTGTTTACATACGTGTGTGTGTGTGTACCAGCCACACACCACTGTGTGTTTACATACGTGTGTGTGTACCAGCCACACACCACTGTGTGTTTACATACGTGTGTGTGTGTGTACCAGCCACACACCACTGTGTGTTTACATACGTGTGTGTGTGTACCAGCCACACACCACTGTGTGTTTACATACGTGTGTGTGTGTACCAGCCACACACCACTGTGTGTTTACATACGTGTGTGTGTGTACCAGCCACACACCACTGTGTGTTTACATACGTGTGTGTGTGTGTACCAGCCACACACCACTGTGTGTTTACATACGTGTGTGTGTGTGTGTGTACCAGCCACACACCACTGTGTGTTTACATACGTGTGTGTGTGTACCAGCCACACACCACTGTGTGTTTACATACGTGTGTGTGTGTGTGTGTACAAGCCACACACCACTGTGTGTTTACATACGTGTGTGTGTGTGTGTGTGTGTGTGTGTGTGTACGTGTGTGTACAGATATGTAAACCGTCGGTTATTACTTCAGATCTTATATGAGGCTTTACAATATCAGTGACACTTGGCACAAGTGTTAATGAAACCCAGAGCAGTGAGTCGTTGTGCGTCTTCTCTTGGATCACATGTATGATTACACACAACAGAGTGGTATATGATCAGAATATGAAAATACACTTGATAAAGGTAACAAAACATAGTACAATCTAAGTGCACCCTGAGCTCCACCAGAGGGCAGCCTTCACAACAATGTTTAAGTTACATGTATTTGAAAATAAATAACAAATAAAAAAGCTGTTACAATTTCCACAGTATAATGTTCATCTAAAACTCTTCAATGTTCTTGAAAGAGTCTCATACACTTGATCATAAAATGATCTACTTTAATCATTTAAATGATCTTACAGTATATTTACTTTAAATATGTTAGCCTATTAAGAATCATTTAAAAGGTTGCTCTATTTATTTTGAAGCAACATTTTATTTTTTGAGTGCATTTCAAATTTCATTTCATTTAGAAGCTCTCCTTCCAACAGAAAGCAATACCTGTGCTGTAGCGCCATCTGCTGGTCAAAGACATATTTGCACTGTTAGAATGATCACATGATAAACAAAAGCTCATAGATTTCATACTTTTATGTGCATTGAATCTTTTTAGTCAAATTCATCAAGGCTAAATGCAGTGGGGCAGCAGTGGCTCTAATCTGTACTACTGTGTGTGTGTGTGTGTGTGTGTGTGTGTGTGTGTGTGTGTGTGTGTGTGTGTGTGTGTAGGTCTGTGTGTGTGTGTGTGTATGTGTGTGTGCGTGTGTGTGTGTGTGGGTGTGTGTGTATGTGTGTGTGTGTGTGTGTGTGTGTGTGTGTATGTGTGTGTGCGTGTGTGTGTTTGGGTGGTTGGAGGGGCCGATGGAGCAGACTGGCAGCCTCTCTTGTTTTTCATGTCTGTTTCTTCTTTGTTTCCATATTGTAGATTCTTACAGAAGGCTCAAAACTATGAATGACACATGTGGAATGTAGGAAACAAAAATAAACTAAATAACTCCAAACTTGTTTTTGATCTTGTGAACTTTAAGCCATGTTATAATGTTTCCTCATCAAAAACACACCTGGAGTTGTGTTTTGTTTCATTCACACACTTTTGAGTAATCCTTTATTATTAGTCTGTCTACATCTTCAACGCTCAAAATGCTCTGGTCCACCTTGTGATGTCATGAAGTGATAGTTTTCAAATTAACAGCTGCTTTTATCCAGTAGAGATTGGAAATTCCAGGGCTGAAATCATCTTCCTGTATTACCACATGACATCACATGATGGAACAGGGTGTTTTCTGTTTGAGAGATGAACTCAGCATAAATGTGCAGGGTTTGTGTGAAACAAACAAACAAACAAACAAACAAACAAACAAACAAAAAAGCAAACAAACAGATCTCCAGGTCTGTTTCTGACGAGGAAACCACATAATAACACAAACAAGAATATGGGCCCTTTAATGAGTGCTGCTTAGACTTGGTTTAACTCTGTTGAATCCCATTTTGTTTTGAAGGGTCAAACATGACTAAGTAAAACCTCTCTCCCTCCTCTCTCTCTTTCTCCTTCCCCTCTCTCCATCTCTATTCTCTCTATCCTTCTCCCACCAACATACTTTTTCTCTCCACCTCCCCTCCTCCTCTCTCTCCTTCCATGATCTCTCTCACTACATCTACCTCTCCTTTTTCCTCTCTCTCTTTCTTTCCTTCTCTCCCCCTCTCCCTCCCTCCCCCTCTCCCTCTCTCCATTCAGCGCTCTGATATTGTGTCCACATTAGTTGGGCCTCAGATTCACAGGGCACTTTCAGTATTCACACCAGAGTTTGGTGAGAGAATCTAAACCAGGAGTCAAAGAAAAGATTAAACACAACAAGAAGCAAAGACCATGGAGACCTGAGGCACACACACACACACACACACACACACGCGCACACACACACACACACACACACACACACACACACACACACACACACGGTCTCATGTATGTTTACCTCCTGTTTCTCCTCCTGTTTCTCTTGAGACACTGATCACATGCTTTGTCATCATTATAATGTGACCCTCCCCTGAACTCAGCAGATGACTGATTACAAGGTAGTGGTAAAGAATAAAGATGCATTATGGAACTTTTCTGTTTGTGGTGGTTGCTGCGGCGGAACCAGGGTGGCACCTCTATAAATGCCCTTGCCATTCTTAAGGCCAAATCATACTTAATAAAAATTCACTAGCAAAGACCACGCCACAACAGTAGAATACGATAAAGATATTAATTGATGGTGGATAGATGAGATCGCTTTGTAGACGATGAGGTCTTTGGGCTGAAGGATGAGCGACCGACACGGGGTGGGATGGAGGTGGCAGTGTTGTCAGGATAGACTTGGATAAATAGGACTTCTGGGTAATTGAAGGCAGTTTGAGCTGAGCTGTGTTTGGCTGGAGAGGAGCAGGGGGAGGTGGAGGCGTGTCCTCCTCCTAAAAAGTGAATCAAATGAACTCCATGTCTAAAAAAATGTTGCTCTTTAAATGATGTCATTTGTAAGAACCAAATGAGCTTGTTCTGACACTTGTGTGTGCTCTGTAGTTATAGTTATGACTTGATAAAACAAAACATCCACTGACTTCTGCGTTAGAAAACTGTGGTGTCCATTGGAACTGACGTCGGCGTAAACATCATCATCATGTCAACTTTCGACACATTCGACCTCAAATGTCCATACAATCAGCCAAAATGTTCATACATTCCATGATACTTTCCCATATCACTTACTGTCTCACTGTCTGGTCTCACTCAACTTCTACAGCTCTAAAATCCATCCACTCTCTTTATAAACGGACCATCAAAACTCTCGATCGGAAACCCCACTCTTATCACCACTGTCCAATCCTCCAAAAACACAATCTACTGAACTGGGAAAACATGGTCAAATATGCTCATCTCTGTCTCACATATAAAATTATTCATGGCTTGTCATCTCCTCCACTCACACAGTTTATTCACATCAGGACCTCTGACCACAAAAGAACCAGAGGGGCATCGAGAGGGGACTGCATCATCCCACTCAGAAAAAGTCTCTTTGGCCAAACCACCTTCTCTGTGAAAGCTGCCCATGACTGGAACACCACCCCCGCCACAATTAGAAGTCTCCCCACTTACACCTCATTTAAATTACAGCTAAAGAAATGGTTAATTGAAAATCAGTCTTGTCACCACTAACATCCACCTCTCGATGCTCCTGTCTCCATCCTGCCTCTGTTTGAGTTTTGTTGTATGTCTGTGTGTGTCTGTGTGTGAATGCAGACAACGTTATGTTGTGTTTGTGGCTGAAAATGAATGTATGTGGCTGAATGTGGTTTTATGACTATATGGATGGAGTTGTATGCGACTGTATGTAAGAATGATTTTAGAGTGTAAATAATAACTTTGTTTTTATTCTATTGTATTTTATTTCCTACAGGTTCACATTTTTACACCTGTCCAGGGACTACGGATGAAAAATAGCCCTCGGGCTAATTCTGGCATATTTACATGCAAATGTTGATTAATGTGCATTGTCCCTGAAATAAATAAAAAAATAAATAAAATCACAAAGAGCTGTGTAGCTGTCGGCCCCTCCCATGGGTAGCTGCAAATCTGGATTTTTTTCCCATTTGTACCGAAAAGACCACATGACGCCACTGAACTGAATGAAGAAAATAAAACTGGAGAATGAAGTAAGTACAGAGCATTGGGCGTGTACCAGAGAATATTGGGATTAATCAACAAAATGGCAATAAAAGTGGATCTTGCCTCTTTGATCTGCTTTAAAGTGAATTATAGTTATTACAAAGTGTTTTTTTCTTATATAGTGCAGTGTATTTCTGCTGTGACACGGTGGACAGTTTCTTCGATTACATCATCATCCTTTAAGCCCTGCCGCTAATTCTAATGCTAATGCTGATGCTAACACCACCCTTGGCTCTTTACATCGCCCTCTGTCATTCTGACCTCCACACTTCCTCTCCATGCATTCACCAGCAGCACCCGTGGGCTCCCCTTGGCACCCACCCTGCACTCTCTTCTCCCCCTCTGCACCCGGACCTCCAGACCACCCCCCTCGCTGCGGCCGTATGCCCCTCACAGATGCCTCTTTGTGAGCAGGGACACGGTGTGCAACATATTGTGCATTTTCATCGCTTAAAGGCGCTGTGCCTCATTTATTAAAACTTGAATAACAGAAGTAGTTTTTCACTTTGGTCCAGAGTTATTCCTTACGTGTTCTGAGCATCTAAATTATTCACCACGATGTGTTTGTTTATAAGCGCTTTTCACAACTTTCAGAGGCCGTCTTAGTAATGCTAACAACAACTAGCATGCTAACCACATGCCTTCTGCTTCTTGGACAAGTAGAGAATTCTAGAGTGGTCTTCGGATTCTACAATGTGATGATGTCATACTCACAGACAGTTTTCCCTATTGATACATTTTACTTTACCATGAAATTTCCCAAAAGTAAATTCACAAATGTTCAATCGGATCATTTGTGTTAGTGACAATAAGAACGCACTATATTACAACAATATTTATTTTAGCTGCCCCCATCTATTTTATATGATTGGCCTATCAATTCTTCGCAGTGACGTCACGCTACATGTAACTCTATTGGCGGAACGTTCAGGAGTTACCACGGTGACACAATACCCATATTACCAAACAGGAAAAAGTTTAAAAATCATCTGAAAAATCGATTTAAACAGTGAATTTTCAGGAGCCTGTGACCAATACGAGCGTCCTGAAAAGTCTCTTCTGGTCAGACTGTGTTAAAATAAAGATGAGATTAAGTCTAACTACAGCAACAGATACAGAGCAGTGCCTCCAGTTAGCTTCACACCCCCAGGCAATGTTAATGACAGCTACAAAGTATCAAAGAATGGTGTGATGTCGTCTTAAAGGGGCACTATGTAACTTTTTGGTTGGGCGTCCATCACTTGCTTGTTTCTATGGACACGTCATTGCTTTGCCTGGAATGTTCCGCAGTATGACATTAAACAGCTCTGCCTTACATTTATTCAATTAGTTTTATAGCTCAAAAATACCTAGAAATTATTATTATTTTTTGTATTCTTTGTATTTTTAATTTATTATTACTATTATTATTTATTATTATTATTATTATTATTATTATTATTATTATTATTATTTTATTTTGCATATATGGTTTATTTTGCGATTGGGAATTGCACAGAAAACATTTTTTAAAGCTTAAAAAATAAAGTATATATATATATTAAAAAAATAAATAAAAATTAGAAAAACAGACATTCTGACTGTGAGCGGGATCGCCTCTCCACAGATTTGACCTGTAACTTGGTCTAGTTTGGTCTCCATGGAGATTGAAAGGTTTAATACCATACTGTGAAACATTCCAGGCAAAGCAATAACGGCTCCGTGGAGAAAAGGATTTGACGGACCCTCCACCAGAAAAGTTACACAATGCACCTTTAAACCTGGCTATACCTGACACTCCCATTATAAAGTGCATATACGTACGTCTCCCCCATGAAGCTAAAATCCCTTTGTACCTGTAAAGATAATGTGACTCCTTTATTGTGGTAATTATCGGATCTGTGGGTGACTCTGGGCCTGACCCCCCCTTCGCCATGGCGGTATGCCCCTCACGGATGCCTCTTTGTGGGCAGGGACGCGGTGTCCAGATGGGCCTGAATGGAGCTCTGTGGTGGGTGAATGTGTGGAGAGCGTTTGGGAGCCGGACTGTTTTTGGACGAGGAGCCGAGAACACGTGCCTGATTTATTAAAGACCAAACTGGATTCAGCTCCTCTCTCTGTGACGCTCGAAGCAACAAAAACTCTGCACCGTGGCCCTAACCTGCAAATAACCTCAAAACATTTCACTTTTTTGGGGTACATTAAAGCAAATCTATTCTGCAAAATCAACTTTTCAGAACTTTTAACCCTATTATAGTTGGTTCCCTCTCATTTACCCTCTCAGAGCTGTTTTTGAAGTGATTTGAGCATGTTTGAGTCATCTTTAATCACTTATTTTCAAGACTCCATATTGCCGATCAACTCCCGTTTTCGCTCACTGCTCTGTACTTTCTTCATTCTCCAATTTTATTTTTTTTAATTTTCCAAGGGCCAATATGATGTTATTTTCTGATCTGTGTTCTAATGTTGTTTCCTCATCACAGACCTGGAGTTGTGTTTTGTTTCATTCACATTCATCATTCAACACACAAACTCTTGCGTATTTAGGCTGAATTCTTCTCTCAAACAGAAAACACTCTGTTCCACCTCGTGATGTCATGTGGTGATACAGAAAGTGCTCCACCGTGTTTTTAAATTCCATACACCGTCATTAAAATCATTTGGATGATTTCAAACCTGGAATTGTTTACTAAACAAAAAGTAAAAGGTAAAAGGTAGATGCTAAATTGAAAACTACCGCTTCATGACATCACAAGGTGGAGCAGAGCATTTTGATCTTTGGAGATGTAGACAGACTAATAATAAAGTGTTAGTCAAACATGTGTGAATGAAACAAAACACAAGTCCAGGTCTGTTTTTGAGGAGGTGATGAACAGTATTATAACATAGATCAGAAAATAGCGTAATATGAGCCCTTTAATAAAACTTTAATAATTACTATGGCAACTTAACGTTGACATTTTACCTTGCATGACTGGTAACAGAGTTTGCAGTAATCAACCATTCTGAAGGTGCACTGTGTAACTTGTCCGGTGGAGGGTCCGTCACCTGCTTGTCTCCATGGAGATGTGACTTACAAGCCAAATTACAGGTTAGATTTGTGGAGAGGCAACTCCACTCACAGTAAGAATGGATATTTTTGAGCAATAAATAACAGATTAGTGTGAACAATTCAAACCAAGGCATTAACACAGACAAACAGGTTGCGGACCCTCTCAAGAAAAGTTACACAATGCACCTTTAAAACAGGCTAAAAACAATATCTGCAAGCCTCTAATTGGACATGAATAGCCTATAGTTAATATTTATTCGGCATATCTAACCCAGTAACGCGAAACTAACTGGTCTGTTCCTAGAAAGATAATGTGTCCTTTATTGTGGTAATGGCCGGATCTCGGGGTAACTCTGGTGATCAATTATCCCACAGTGACCCAACAGAGGAGGGGGGCGAGGAGCTGGTGCATGCCCATGAGAGGGTCCAACGCCTGGGCACAGCACGGCAACAGGCGCCCCCCTCCCTCCTCCCCGCGTGGTTCTATGAGGGTGAATGGGGCTGATTTAGCTTGAGTCCAGTCCAGTCCCAGCCTCGGCCCAGTTCTGGTCCGGTTCTGGTCCAGAGAGTTTCGGACAGACAAAAAGAGACATGTGGACCCAGGGCTGAGAGAGGCTCCACTCTGCACGGCTCAAACCAACCAGCGAAACACAAGGAAGGTAAGATTACAAACTGTTGTCAAGTGGTGACGGGGATGAAACTGGTTTAAGACAGGACTAAACCAGGACTAAAACCAGTCTACATAAGGTCTAAAATGGATCTAAAACAGGAAACATAAGAACCAAAACACAGGGACTAAACCAGAACTAAATAAGGACTAAATAAGGACTCAACAAGGACTGAACCAGGTCTAAAACAGGTCTTATTTAGTCCTGGTTTAGTCCACCAGATCTTAAACTGGACTTAAACAGGTCTAAAGCAAGTCTCAGACAGGACAAATAAGAACCAAAACCAGGTCTAAACAACACAGGGACTAAACCAGGACTAAACAAGGACTAAACAAGGACTAAACAATCACCAAACTGGGACTAAACCAGGACTAAAATAGATCTACACTAGGTCTAAAACTGGACTAAAACAGGTCTAAAGCAGATCTCAAACAGGACAAATAGAAACCAAACCCAGGTCTAAACAACAGAAGGACTAAACCAGGACTAAAACAGAACTTAACCAGGTCTATAACAGGACTAAAACAGAGGTAAAACAGGTTTAAAGCTGCTCTGAAACAAATAAAAAATGGAACCAGGTCTAAACAACACAAGGACTAAACCAGGCTAAAACCAGAACTAATCCAAGTCTAAACTAGGTATAAAACAGGTCTAAAACAGGACACATAAGAACCAAGACAGGTTTTAACTACACTGGGACTAAATCAGAACTAAACAAGGAGTAAACCCGGATTAAATCAGGACTAAACAAGGACTGAACCAGGTCTACAACATTTATTAGTGTAAAAAATTTGCTATATTACAAAGATGATGTATAGAATATGTGTTTGTGTCACACTTTGACCTTACAACTGCTACACTGCAAATTAGATCACTGTAAATAAAATACACGCTAACAAAGCACAGCACCTTTTATCCTTCTGTAATAAAAAAAAAATCAGATTATAAATGGCCACGTGATAATCCACAATATCTTGGTCAGTTGCAATTAAATGATATAATATGATTTTGAATTATTATTGTTATTGCTTTACTTATGTAGGATGTTAACAGACAAAAACCCTGCACATCTTAATGGCAAATTGTTTTTTATTTGGACTTCCAGGACTTTTTTTTGCAAGAAAGATGCAGTGTGGGTATTTCCTCTGTTGATTGTTGTATTTTGGACTGTTCCTCTCCTCCAGTGAACCTGAGCTCAAGAAATGTATCTGTGAAGCCTTCATTTTTACAGCGTAGGATGTAAAAAACAACAACAACAAAAAACATGATAATGTTTAATTTAGTGGACTTTTACACCACATAACTGTAGCCTGTTTGCTTTACTGTATTATATTGTTAATGTAAATGTAAATGTGATATAGACCAGTGTTTCCCAATCAGAGGTGCAAGGATTTCGGATGTTTTTATATTTCAAACAAGAAAATAATGATATGTAAAACAATAATATATATAATAATTGACACTATACGACAATGTAAACCGTTTGATTTGCGTACATAACTTGCTGGAGTGAGACAAAGTGGTGGGTACTTAAGACAAAAAATGTTGGTGAATTTTTTAAATTTGAATCCTTTTAAAAAGGATTTAGACATTTTTGATTAACTTTATTGTAAGTGTACCTTTGATAGACCATGATGCTTTGCTCCGTTTAAAGGTTGCCAGCATGATGAAAGAATGTTTGTATAAATCATTTCAGTTTTAATCTTTTTCTTTCAACCATTTTTCTTTAAATTTTTGATTAACTTAGTATTTTAAAAGCCCTGTACCTGATTTTTACTGTCTTAAAAAGTGAAAAACAAAACTAGTTCATTTAAAGCAGTTTCAATAGCCCAAAGTTATTCCTCACTTACCTTATGCATTCAGAGTGTCCTAATTACTCACCAAGATGAGTTTGTAAGCACTTTTGCAAAAGAAGAAAGAGATCCGCACTGCAGTTCTTTGAAGCTCTCACATTTTTATTTTAATGACACCGCATTGTTGTTAAAATAAAAATGTGGGAGCTTCAAATATCTTTTCTTCTTTTGCACAGTTTTTGTCTTTGGACGAAGCACACAATCGCAACTTTTACTGGATGTGCATGTCTCTATCTACCAATATTAATAAGCACTTTTCACAACTTTTGGAGTGCGTAGTTTATCATGACTCTAAAGGTACCAACAATTAGCTTGCTAGTGACACACTTCCTGGTTCCTCGGACAATAAAACGCTTCATAATTTGATGCCAACACTAATACAGCAGTCTTATTTTGACCTCAAGAGCTGCTTATACAATATATCTGTACTGGGGCAAATACATGAACAAAAACTATTACAGACTCTTTAAGTGTTTGATATAATGGCCGATTCTCACCACATTTTTGCATGGTCAGAACCAGCATCTTTTGTCTGTTTATTTATCCAATAAATTTTCATTATTCTCTTCACAAAAGTTCATTCCAGTTCAGATCCAGATCATTAACAAAGGTGTAATTTTTTCAATGATTTTGGGAGTTTTTTGTGTCTCTCTTTAGGCTGGGGACAGGTCAGGTAAACAGTAGGATGTCCACACTGAATCTTCCATAGCTGTAGTGTATATGATCTATGTCCACTGTCCTCTCAGGCTCAGAGTCTGTGAATGTGACGATTGTTCCTTTTATCTGCGCTGGAACAAAGCATTCCTGTGTGAGAAGAGAGGAGAGACAGAAGAGAGGAGAGAGAAGAGAGGGAGAGAGGGGAAGAGAGAAGAGAAGAAGAGAGAATGTGAGAGTGGAGGAAGAGAGATGGGGTGGAAGGAGAGAGGGAGAGAGAAGGAGAGGGAAGAAGAAAGTAGAGAAAGAGACAGAAGAGAGGGAAAAGCTGATAGTGGAAGGAAAGGGGGAGAGAAAGAAAGAGAAGAAGGAGATAGAGGGAGGGGATAGGGGGAAAAGACAGAGGAAGGAAAGAGAGATAGGGGAGAAAGAGAGGGGAAAATAATATAGTAGAAGAAGGGAGGAAAAAAAAGGAGGTGAAGGAGGAGGCCAGGATGTAAACACTGGGCTCAGTTGTCATGACGACTGTTCTGCAGAAGATGTGAAGTATTATAATGTAAAATGTTTATTGATATGATTGTGTGCAGTGGAAATGTCAATGAGGTGATGACAAACAGTTACAAACAAAACTCAGAGCACTGAGCCAGATGCCCTGCCTGCTGCACCTCTGTAGATCTGTAGAATGATCATGGCAGTGAAGTTGACCACAAGGCAAAGTTTGTCTGATCTTTGAGATCTTTGAGCAATGAAAAAGAAACCATCTCTGCTTCTATAGTTCTTCATCTCCTCTGGTGCATTAGAGGCTTCCACAAAAACAGTCCTTCCAAGTTCTGGATCTATAATAATAATAATAATAATAATAATAATAATAATAATAATAATAATAATAATAATAATAATAATAATAACAACAGTACATACGTTTTGTACATTTTATAGCGCTTTAAAAAAAAAAAAAAAAAAAACCTCAACGACTTTTTACATAGGCAAGAAAAAAGATACTGCAAACTTAGCTAATTTTGACTTTATTGGCAAGTGAGTTTTTAAACAGTTTTTTTACCGCAGCGCCCCCTCCTGGTGAAACATGCTCCAACACGTCCCACAGGAGATCTGGGGAGAAAGTATCTGAAACTGATGTCCAAAAAACTTCAGCTACTCCAGTCCAGAAGGAGCAGCGGCTCTACTCCAAGCTCCTCACCATATCTCCAAAAAGTCTCCATTAAAATAGCCATCAGCCAAAAGTTAACAAAGAAAATGTAATACTGCAAAATATTCAATGAAGGCACAAACAGGGTGATTATATGGACAAAGGGGATCCATGGTGCCCCCTGTCTGTAAGGAGCAGGGCCAGTTCAAAGAGCAGCCATGTGAATAGTGTGATTGTGGTTATTAGACTTGAGAGAGCGGCTCCTTGCATAATCAGTGTTGTGCAGTAATTAAAGGTTACATAATGTTTTGACTCAAACTGTTGATGTGAGGGTCTAAGAGCACGCACAGCTCTGAGTCTGATCTGAGGCCCCCGAGAGTCTGCAAAAGAATGGATTAAAACAAAAAACAAAATCTGGGAAATTACTTCTCAAGAGAAAATATATGAGCAACTGTCTGGACATAACCTCTGATCTATTATTTAAAGGTGCATTATGTAACTTTTCTGGTGGAGGGTCCGTCAAATGCTTTTCTCTGATATGTCATTGCTTTGTCTGGAATGTTCCACAGTATGACATTAAACAGCTCTACTTTACATTTATTCAATTACAGGTAGTTTTAGAACTCAAAAACACCTAGAAAAACAGACATTCTGACTGTGAGCGGGGTCGCCTCTCCACAGATCTGACCTGTAACTTGGTCTGGTTTGAGCTCTATGAAGATAGAAAGGTTTAATGCCACACTGTGAAATAATAATAACATCTCCATGGAGAAGAGCATTTGACGGACCCTACAGCAGAAAAGTTACACAGTGCAGCTTTAAAGAGGGGGTATTTTTCTTTAATAGGGTAAGATTTTCTTGCACATTACATATTTAGTTCACCATCCCTGATAACATGACGACGTCATGCCAACATTGGGCCAACGTATGTGTATACGTTGGGCCAACGTTGGCAGTTGACGTTGGGCCGACGTCATTTTGCTCATTGGCAAGTGGTTGGGCCAACGTCATCAAAAGACGGTTGGCTAGACGTTGGTCCAACGCCTTGCCAACATTCAGTAGGTCAGTTTCAGACGTTGGCCCTACGTCGGGCCAACGTATGTGTGGACATTGGGCCAACGTTGGTAGTTGACGTTGGCCCAACGTTGGCAGTTGACGTTGGGCCAACGTCATTTTGCTCATTGGCAAGTGGTTGGGCCAACGTCATCAAAAGACGGTTGGCTAGGCGTTGGCAGTTGACGTTGGGCCAACGTTAGCAGTTGACGTTGGGCCGACGTCATTTTGCTCATTGGCAAGTGGTTGGGCCAACGTCATCAAAAGACGGTTGGATAGACGTTGGCGCAACGTCTACCCAACTATTAATTAGGCTTTTTATATACTGTATATATTGTACTACTAAATTGCATACTTTATGGAAAGTAATCACAGGTGAACAGTGCATGTAGGTTTTGTTGCAGTATTGCAACATTTATTGATAATACTTGAATTCATGTACACACATATTATCAAAATATGATGTCCAAGGGTGGTTCTTAATTACAATGTACAAAAAATGTTACCAAAATATATTGCTGAAGGCTGATTTACAACAGAAAAAGTTAACTACATTTCAAATGCATTAAAATGCACTACAAGTTTCTGTGTACCTATATAAGAAGATGGAAATAAATGTAATGAGATCAACTTCTGAATGTAAAAATAAAATACTACCAACATGTCAAAACATACCTGAACAATCATGAGAAATCATAGCACCAAAACATAGCATATTTTCATACTTTTATCAACTAAACACACCCTAACTATGCATACACCGTGCGTGTGCCAGCACTGGATGGAATTACTAACAAAATAACAACCAAAATTACGAACCCAAATCTTAGACAATATATCTAAAGTGAATTTCAAATACAAGCCGATAAACCACGTGGGACAAAATCCAGTTGGAAAATGGATAATTAGTCAATATTCAGTGAGTAATCTAGCACTTTTCACGGGTGACGGCACATACTTGAAAACCGATGGGATGTAGTCAGGTGAAAGCGGGTTGTCACTCTTTTTACCTAGGACACAAAATAAGTAACGTTAAGTAAAGAAACCACTAAGATTACACTGAGAAAAAAATATTCACTATTCAATGATACAGGCAGTTTAAAATGTTGTGATGTCACATGAATGCAACCCATTAGCTAATACGTTTTTAGGTCTGGACATTAACCACCGCAGTGAGGTTTATATCGCCAACTAGACTGGGTTGGTAGATTAGGTTGAGGACGTTTCGGCTCGTCCGACTGAAATACAATCCACCCAGTTTAGTCGGTGATATTTATTGTCCAAAACAATAACTATCAGCACCATTTAAGATAATATTAAATGTATAATGTTTACGTGAAATTACCTGATATGAAATGGTCACTGCACAAGCGAAATCCATTAGGTGACGGGTTCCAACGCTCGGTTTTCTTCAGCGCGCTTCTTGCCCGTTTTATCGCAGAAATCCATTTTCCCCTCCGAGCTGGATCTTTGGGAATGCGATAAAAGGCTTTATCTTTAACTTGTCCTCGGTGGTTTGTACATCCAGGGGCACAGCATGAGTCTACCATCGTTGTAAGCTGGAAGTTTTGTAGGCTAGTTAGTTAGTTTGTTTACAATAATTCCTGCCAAGATGGCGCCCGGTGGTGCATGCTGGGATAGCGTGACGTCATCTCCCGGAGCTCTATTGAAACGAATTGTCATTACAAGCGTCGGCTCGACGGTCGCGCCAACGTCGTTAACCTGTGTCAGATATGACGGAATACCGAAAAATCGCGAACTTCAAACAACGTCGGTTCAACGTTGCGTAATGTTCGTTGGCTGCACGACGTCGTGTAGACGTCGGCTCGACGTCTAAGATTATACGTCGGCAACGCCGACGTCGGCAAGACGGATCAATGTTTTCAGGGATGTTACTTTGGTTGTTTTGAATTCTATATATTGGCCCTCCCTTTGCACCCTACAACTCGTCACTCCCCCTTCAGAGCACTATCACAACACAATCAGTGTGCATCCCACTGATGAAACTACTGCACATCGCATCAAGTTTGTCAGGTTGTAGTGCACAGTTTTGTATCATGTTTTTGAATAGTTATAGAGAGTTGTCGTGCGGGAGCATGGGAGTCTATGACAGGCTCGTACTCGTAGAGGAGGTTTTGAATAGGGCCCTGGAGAGATTGCTAGATTTCTCAGACATGCGTGAATGACATCTAAAACCTCTTCAGACATGTTTTTGATGAGAGAATGTTATAACATAGTAGAAAGCTACATTTTTTTTGCTCTTTAATGCAATTGAAAGGACCAAAAAAATCAAAGACAGCTCATCGTCTGGTCATTTCAGAGGAAAATATAGAGCACAAAAATGATAAATACCGAATCATATTTGAAGGAGCGGTGCAAAAAAGGCTATCATTCAACTCATTTAATATTGTCAACATTAAGCTTTTAAACAATGCGCATGTTAGTCTATGGTCCTAATCGTATGTCTGATTTCTCATTCAATTTATCTTTCTTTACTGCTTATTTTATTTTCATGGACACTTTCTGACTATAGAGGGACAGAGGAGATAATACTCCCTACAACAACTCACCCACTGCACCAGACTATAGAGGGACAAAGGAGATAATACTCCCTACAACCCACTGCACCAGACTATAGAGGGACAGAGGAGCTCATTCTCCAACAGGCTCCTACAGCTCCGCTCAAACAGTGAGAGATACAGGACTACAATCATACTATAATACTCCCTACAACTGTACAACTCACCCTTATGTAACAGATAATACTCCCTACAACTGTACAAGAACTCACCCTTATGTATCAGATAATACTCCCTACAACTGTACAACAACTCAGCCTTATGTAACAGATAATACTCCCTACAACTGTACAACAACTCACCCTTATGTATCAGATAATACTCCCTACAACTGTACAACAACTCAGCCTTATGTAACAGATAATACTCCCTACAACTGTACAACAACTCACCCTTATGCTCCCTACAACTGTACAACAACTCACCCTTATGTATCAGATAATACTCCCTACAACTGTACAACAACTCACCCTTATGTAACAGATAATACTCCCTACAACTGTACAACAACTCAGCCTTATACTCCCTACAACTGTACAACTCACCCTTATGTATCAGATAATACTCCCTACAACTGTACAACAACTCACCCTTATGTAACAGATAATACTCCCTGCAACTGTACAACAACTCACCCTTATGTATCAGATAATACTCCCTACAGCTGTACAAAAACTCACCCTTATGTAACAGATAATACTCCCTACAACTGTACAACAACTCACCCTTATGTATCAGATAATACTCCCTACAACTGTACAAAAACTCACCCTTATGTAACAAATACTCCCTACAACTGTACAACAACTCACCCTTATGTAACAGATAATACTCCCTACAACTTTACAACAACTCACCCTCATGTAACAGATAATACTCCCTACAACTTTACAACAACTCACCCTCATGTAACAGATAATACTCCCTACAACTGTACAACAACTCACCCTTATGTAACAAATACTCCCTACAACTGTACAACAACTCACCCTTATGTAACAGATAATACTCCCTACAACTTTACAACAACTCACCCTCATGTAACAGATAATACTCCCTACAACTTTACAACAACTCACCCTCATGTAATACTCCCTACAACTGTACAACAACTCACCCTTATGTAACAAATACTCCCTACAACTGTACAACAACTCACCCTTATGTAACAGATAATACTCCCTACAACTTTACAACAACTCACCCTCATGTAACAGATAATACTCCCTACAACTTTACAACAACTCACCCTCATGTAACAGATAATACTCCCTACAACTGTACAACAACTCACCCTTATGTAACAGCCCCATGTTCTCTCAATCATCATATAATTTTGGCAGTTTTCTCATTATATAGATAAATATATTTGTATTACTATTTTTTTTATAATTTCTTTTTTTTTTACTTCTATATATAAATTTATGTAATTATGTCTTATTTGACAAAAAGTAATATCTAGGTACGTTATAATGACTTTGAGTAGATTCAGCTTGACAAGTAAATTGATGGAATAAGTGCATTTTTCTTAATTCAAGCAACATTGGATTTTGTTTCTTATTTTAAGTGCAAAGCGTTGTTGTTTTTCTTATCTTTAGTGTAGCAAGATGTAAGTATAACAAGTCCATTGGAATATATTTGTACTTGATTTTACTTACAAATTTTTTTATTTTTTTGTTTTTGCAGTGCAGTCTCTTGTTATTTTTACTATTTATTTTTAAATGTATTATTACCTTTTATATTTTTTTACTCTTTGTTATTATAATATATTTTGGTGTGAGCTGCTGTGTCCAAATCATTTCCCTCGTGGATCTTGTGGGGTTCTGCTTTACAGTGATGTCATGAGGTTTTAAAGTCTCACCCCAGTCTATCCTCTTGGGCACAGGTGGTGAGGTGCCAGTTTTAAATGGGCCTCTCTCCTTAAACCCTGTGAACTGTCTCTGGTTTCAGCGCAGGGTCAGTCTTTGTCCAGATCTGGCTTTATTTAAATGGACTCAGATAGATGTGCTCTTAGCTGCATTCACTTGGGTTCATTCAGACTCCACAATTAAGACTCTGTTGGATCAGAACATCTCAGTGGGTGAAAGACTCTTCTTGTTTCTTATCTCCTCTTTGCTCCTGTTTAATTGTCCATCCATTTTCTTCCGCTTATCCGGGGCCGGGTCGCGGGGGCAACAGTCTAAGCAGGGACTCCCAGACTTCCTTCACCCCGGACACTTCCTCCAACTCCTCCGGGGGGACCCCAAGGCGTTCCCAGGCCAGCCGGGAGACATAGTCCCTCCAGCGTGTCCTGGGTCTTCCCCGGGGCCTCCTCCCGGTGGGACATGCCTGAAACACCTCCCGAGAGAGGCGTCCAGGAGGCATCTGGAACAGATGCCCGAGCCACCTCAGCTGGCTCCTCTCGACGTGGAGGAGCAGCGGCTCTATTCCGAGCCCCTCCCGAGTGACTGAGCTCCTCACCCTATCTCTAAGGGTGCGCCCAGCCACTCTACGGAGGAAACTCATTTCGGCCGCTTGTATCCGCGATCTTGTCCTTTCGGTCATTACCCAAAGCTCATGACCATAGGTGAGGGTAGGAACGTAGATTGACCGGTAAATTGAGAGCTTTGCTTTTTGGCTCAGCTCCCTCTTCACCACAACGGTCCGGTACAGCGACCGCATCACTGCCGACGCTGCACCAATCCGCCTGTCAATCTCACGCTCCATCCTCCCCTCACTCGTGAACAAGACCCCGAGATACTTGAACTCCTCCACTTGAGGCAAAGACTCCCCACCCACCCGGAGAGGGCAAGCCACCTTTTTCCGGTCGAGAACCATGGCCTCGGACTTGGAGGAGCTGATCTTCATCCCAGCCGCTTCACACTCGGCTGCGAACCGCCCCAGTGCACACTGGAGGTCCCGGTTCGATGAAGCCATCAGGACAACATCATCTGCAAACAGCAGAGATGAGATCCTGTGGTCCCCAAACCGGATCCCCTCCGGCCCCTGACTGCGCCTAGAAATTCTGTCCATGAATACAATGAACAGAACTGGTGACAAAGGGCAGCCCTGGCGGAGTCACCGGGAACATGTCCGACTTACTACCGGCAATGCGAACACAGCTCCTGCTCCGGTCATACAGGGACCGAACAGCCCTTAACAAAGAGCCCCGGACCCCATACTCCCAGAGCACTCCCCACAGGACCCCACGAGGGACACGGTCAAATGCCTTCTCCAGATCCACAAAACACATGTGGACTGGTTGGGCAAACTCCCATGAACCCTCGAGCACCCGATGGAGAGTATAGAGCTGGTCCAGTGTTCCGCGACCGGGACGAAAACCACACTGCTCCTCCTGGATCCGAGGTTCGACCATCGGGCGGATTCTCCTCTCCAGTACCCTGGAATAGACCTTACCGGGGAGGCTGAGGAGTGTGATTCCCCTGTAGTTGGAACACACCCTCCGGTCTCCCTTCTTAAACAGAGGGACCACCACCCCGGTCTGCCAGTCCAGAGGCACTGTCCCCGACCGCCACGCGATATTGCAGAGACGTGTCAACCAAGACAGCCCCACAACATCCAGAGACTTAAGATACTCGGGACGGATCTCATCCACCCCCGGAGCCTTGCCACCGAGGAGCTTGCCAACCACCTCAGTGACTTCAGCCAGGGTGATGGATGAATCCGCCTCCGAGTCCCCAGCCCCTGCTTCTTCCTCAGAAGGCGTGACAGTGGGGTTGAGGAGATCCTCAAAGTATTCCTTCCACCGTCCGACAACATCCCCAGTCGAGGTCAACAGCTCTCCACCCGCACTGTAAACAGTGTTGGTGAAGCACTGCTTCCCCCTCCTGAGGTGCCGGACAGTTTGCCAGAATTTCCTTGAGGCCGTCCGATAGTCCTCCTCCATGGCCTCTCCGAACTCCTCCCAACCCCGAGTTTTTGCCTCCGCGACCGCCCGGGCTGCAGCACGCTTGGCCTGCCGGTACCTGTCAGCTGCCTCAGGAGTCCCATGAGCCAACAAGGCCCAATAAGACTCCTTCTTCAGCCTGACAGCATCCCTTACTTCCGATGTCCACCACCGGGTTCGGGGATTGCCGCCGCGACAGGCACCACAGACCTTACGACCACAGCTACGAGCAGCCGCATCGACAATAGAGGCCGAGAACAAAGCCCACTCAGACTCCATGTCCCCAGCCTCCCCCGGAATCTGGGAGAAGCTCTCCCGGAGGTGTGAGTTGAAGGTCCCCCTGACAGAAGGCTCTGCCAGACGTTCCCAACAGACCCTCACAATACGCTTGGGCCTGCCAGGTCTTTCCGGCTTCCTCCCCCGCCAGCGGACCCAACTCACAACCAGGTGGTGATCAGTTGACAGCTCTGCCCCTCTCTTCACCCGAGTGTCCAAGACACGTGGCCGGAGGTCAGATGACACGACAACAAAGTCGATCATCGACCTCCGGCCTAGGGTGTCCTGGTGCCACGTGCACTGATGGACACCCTTGTGCTCGAACATGGTGTTCATTATGGACAAACTGTGGCTAGCACAGAAGTCCAATAACAGAACACCGCTCGGGTTCAGATCAGGGAGGCCGTTCCTCCCAATCACCCCTCTCCAAGTGTCACTGTCGTTGCCCACGTGGGCGTTGAAGTCCCCCAGTAGAACAACGGAGTCCCCGGTCGGTGCACTGTCCAGTACCCCTCCCAGAGACTCCAAGAAGGCCAGGTACTCTGCACTGCTGTTCGGCCCGTAGACCGACACAACAGTGAGAGACCTGTACCCGACCCGAAGGCGCAGGTACGCGACCCTCTCGTTCACCGGGGTGAACTCCAACACACAGCGGCTGAGCTGTGGGGCAATGAGCAGGCCCACACCAGCCCGCCGCCGCTCCCCGCGCGCAACGCCAGAGAAATAGAGAGTCCAGCCCCCCTCAAGGACTTGGGTTCCAGAGCCCAAGCTGTGCGTGGAGGCGAGGCCGACTATATCTAGTCGGTAACGCTCAACCTCCCGAACGAGCTCGGGCTCCTTCCCCCCCAGCGAGGTGACATTCCACGTCCCCAGAGCTAGTCTCCATGTCCGGAGATCTGGTCGCCGAGGTCCCCACCTTCGACTGCCGCCCAGATCACTCTGCACCGGCCCCCTATGGATCCTCCCGCGGGTGGTGGGTCCACGGGAGGACGACCCCACGTCACTCCTTTGGGCTGTGCCCGGCCGGGCCCCGTGGGGGAAGGCCCGGCCACCAGACGCTCGCCGTCGAGCTCCCACCCCAGGCCTGGCTCCAGGGTGGGGCCCCGGTAACGCCAATCCGGGCGACGTAGCTGGTCTTGTTCTAATACTCATCATAAGGGGCTTCTGAACCGCTCTTAGTCTGACCCGTCCCCCAGGACCTGTTTGCCTTGGGTGACCCTACCAGGGGCATGAAGCCCCCGACAGCATAGCTCCCGGGATCATTCGGGCACTCAAACCCCTCCACCACGTTAAGGTGGCGGTTCAAGGAGGGGTCCTGTTTAATTGTGAAACTTAAAAAAAAGTTTTTTTTTTTTTTTTTTTTTTTTTTTTTAAGTTTCCTGTTTAATTGTGAAACTTAAAAAAAGATGTCTAATGTCTAATGTATCCGTGATAACACTATCTCAGAATCATCTCATGGATTAACACTGCAGAGTCTCCAAAACAGGTCTACAGTCAGATCTAGAGGATTTGCCTTTTAACGGTCTAACCTGGCTCACAGCAGTTTGACAGACTTTACTGATCCACAAGGGAAATGATTTGGACACAGTAGCTCACACAAAGAGCAACAATATAAATCATAATAATCAATTCAAAATAAATAGAGACTGGTATGCATAACATGTATAATTGAAAGGTATGTTTGTATGTTTTTCTGTATTTCTTCTCTGTATTTGGTGAGAGAAGCAGTCTCTTAGTTTCACATGAGTTAAGAGTCAGTTTGTGGGGGGAAAAGGTTACAGGAAGCAGTGCTGAGATCGATGTAAAACATACACACACACACACACACACACACACACACACACACCCACACACACACACACACACACACACACACACACACACACATGCAGAATGTGGTGAACAAATTGTGTGAGATAACTCAAAACATGATTTCAATTTTAGATTATTCAAAATATCCACCCTTTGCTTTGATTACTGCTTTGTGCACCACGAATGAACCCTGACACTGCACAGATGTGAAGTGAAGACCACTGAGAGAAAGCAAAGGGTTTGCTGCACTGTCAACAAAGCAAAGGGTGGACGATTTGAGGATTTAAATATAAAATATAAAACCTGTTTTGAGTTATTACATTTATTTTTCTTTGCTATATAATTCTTTATATCTTGCTTCATATATTTGATGTCTTCCATATGCATCTTCAATGTACAAAGTAGTAAACATAAAGACATGAATGAGAAGCAACTTTCGACTTTTTCCAAATGAGTAACTAGTTTTGATATAGTTTTAAAGTGGACATATTATACAAAGCTTTAGAGCTTTTAACCAAGTGTCACAACAGTGGAGGAAACCCACAGATCAAACTCTAGTTAAATCCAGCTGAGAGAAAAACACATCTTTCACAAGTGTACAAAGCACTTCCTTCTGCACAGTTTTCACAAACAAAATAATATTTCAAGTCAAGTACATCTATCGGCGTCCATATTTGTTTTGGTTTGTTTGCGCGCTTCACCTTCGATCGTTGATTCTGTTTTATATTGTATTGTTTTCCTTACCTTTCTTTTATTTTACTTGTAAGCCGCCACCTTTGTTTTGACACAAACAGACCAACGCCTCTCTGATTGGTTAATCTGCCTGTCAATCACACCCTCTGAAATCAGGGAGACAGGATATGGTTCCACACCTACACATATTTGTAAAGTTTTGTCAAAGTGTGTGGTTGTTGCTGGACAGTACGATTTTTAGTTTGTGAACTCGCAAATCTTACAGGCTGAAATTACTGGGCCTTTCTACATAGAAACAAAAACTGCCACAAACTCATCTTGTCTGTAGGCACAAATAAATAAATAATTAAAAAAAACAGGTGAATTGACTTATTTTCTTGGCTTGTAGATTGTTGTCAGGACTTGTAGCTATAAAAAAACAAAAAACTAATTCAAAATAGGAAGAGAGGTGATGGTGTGCAGGTAGTGGCTCTCTCACATGCTACAGGTCAAAATCATATCTTTTTGGTGATTTTTGGAAACAGAAAATGTGACAAATGACTCATCTAACTCTCTGCATTTGTAGTGGGATTACCGTGTCTGTGTGGAGGGAAAAACCTTGGTAGAAACTTCACCAGAAACCCCAGAAGCAGGTGTAGGGACTTTTGGCTGTGGTGTTACATAGTTTTATACATTCTCATGACTCGTGTGTGATATGATGCTGCTGAATTTAGACATGTTTAGTTTCATAGTCATAAAAAAGTCACAGGTTACAGCTTGAAGTCTATTTCTATGTATTTGCTGGGGAAAATATTTATCATAGTTCTATGAAAAACACACGCAGAATGTAGAGAACAGAAATAACTCAAAACGAAGCTCACTGAGAGAAGGCCAACTATTTTGAATGATTATTATTTTTATTATTTTTTTTTTTTCTTTGCTATATAATTTCATATATCTTGCATCATATATTTGATGTCTTCTGCATGTACCTAAAATGTAGAAAGAAGTAAATATAAAAAACAAAGCTTTTATTTTTTTCAAATGAGTAACTAGGAGCCAGCTGAGGTAGCTCGGGCATCTGGTCCGAATGCCTCCTGGACGCCTCCCTCGGAAGATGTTCCGGGCATGTCCCACCGGGAGGAGGCCCCGGGGAAGACCCAGGACACGCTGGAGGGACTATGTCTCGGCTGGCCTGGGAACGCCTCGGGGTCCCCCCGGAGGAGCTGGAGGAAGGGTCTGGGGTGAAGGAAGTCTGGGAGTCCCTGCTTAGAGTGCTGCCCCCGTGACCCGGCCCCAGATAAGTGGAAGAAAATGGATGGATGGAGTAACTAGCTTTAATATAGTCTTAATGAGTATTCATATCTGGCAGTTAATTTTGACCACCCTACTGAATAAATTACTATTGCCTGGGATCCAGAATACACACTTCTTCAATAGTTTACAAAGATGTGAGTCTGGTCACTGTTGAATCTCCACATTTTCAAATGGGAGTGATTGACAGGTTGATTAGCCAATCAGGGACACACATGGTCCGTCAGTATCAACACAAATATGGCTGCTTACGAGGAAAAAAGAAAGGACAAAAATATCAAAAGGGACTGAAAAACGTGACTCTATGAGTGAAGCACTAAACCCTGTTAATCTGAGATGAGAAAAGCTTGTTTTTATTTGTAATGATAGATGACCAATGAGCTTCGTTTCACATGTGTCACTGAAAATAAACTTATCTGATTGGACAGCCATGTTTGGTTCATGGCACGACAGAGGGAGTGGGGACCAGACTGATATCCCTCTGTATAAAAATACAGAGGGATATCATTCTTTATATGCCAGGCAATTAAAACTATTACAAACAAGATCTGTATACATTAAATATAATATTATGTCTTCCTGTTTCCTTGTGCAGATGACGTCGTCCACGCCCTCCTCGTCTCGTAGCTCCTCCCCCAACAAAGTGTGCCACTCCCAGACACAGACCGATGTACTCAAACCTCTGCTGGGCGCGGCTATTGCAGGAGTGGGCGGAGCTCTTAGGAAAAGGAGGCGTGTCATGTCCAAAGATGGGCGCAGTAACATTCGCATTGAGCACGTCAGCGGCCGCAGCGCCCTCTACCTGCGAGACCTGTGGACGACCTTCGTGGACATGCAGTGGAGATATAAGTTCTTCCTGTTTACGGCCACGTTTGCTGGGACCTGGTTTGTGTTCGGGGTGCTGTGGTACCTGGTCGCTCTGGTGCACGGAGATCTGCTCGGTAAGACTTGGTAGAAAATTCACTATTAAAGGTTTTTTCTTTTTTTTTCCTTTTTTCTTTTGCGCTCAACTCCATGAAGAGCTTATTGCTTTGCCTGAAAACTTCAACTGTATGGTGCTCGACTTATTTATCTCTGTGGAGACAAGCAAAATGGTCACAATTTTAGTTAATGGTCACATTTTTATATAACGCTTTTCCACCTTCAAGGCACACAAAGGGATTTACATCAAGAAACCACTCACCCATTCACACACACATTCATACACCAGTGTACGCACACACTGGAGGTGAGGTGATTTGAGTGTCTTGTCCAAGGACACAACAACATTCATCTGTGGGAGTTATAATCACACCTATGTCGGTGGATCTGACTGCTCTACCAATGATGTTTATGTTGAGTGCGAGATTCAAACTACCAACCTTCTGATCAGTGGACAAACACTCTACTAACCGAGTCATGCGTCTCCCTGATTGGCTAATCCACCTGTCAGTCAAAAACATCTACAACAGGGATCACAGTGGCAGAGTTGCTCCCCCTTCCCTCGTCAGACCAAAGTCATTCACAAGTGTTATTATTATGTGACCTCTGCTCCTCATGTTTTTATATTTTACCTTATTCCTTTTCCAGTCCCGGCCCCTTTTACCTCTAAATGCTCCAAACAGTTCTTTCCCATTCTTTTCAATGGAGAATTTGAAAAAAATTTGACCGCTAAACTATGATATAAATTAGGCTTATTTGTGTAAAATTTTTAATGTTCATGTGACCAACAAGTCACACTGCACCAATTCTCTAGGAGGCTTTAAAATGACTTTGTAGTCTGTAAAGAACAAATCTGCTGCAAAATAATACAACCCGAATCACAGTACCCATGGCAACTTCCAAAATCTGGTGAAAAAATTTCTGTGCTGTTCCCTTGTTGTTGTGGCAGAGTTCGACCCCCCGTCCAACCACACCCCGTGTGTGATGCAGATGCAGTCTCTGACCGGAGCCTTCCTCTTCTCTCTGGAGTCTCAGACCACCATCGGATACGGCTTCAGGTGCATCACAGAGGAGTGTCCAGCCGCCATCATCCTTCTCATCGTGCAGCTCGTCATCACCATGCTCATGGAGATCTTCATCACCGGAACCTTCCTCGCCAAGGTACGCACCAAGGTCTAAGGTCATCTGGTGTTCTGTGTTTATTTAGAGCAGTGGGACCCATCTTCAGATCTTGAGCTAGTCTTGGTCAGGACCTTAGCTTGAGGATTTGACCTGTTGTTTTGGGTTGATGGGAAAAAGCAGAGTGCCTGGAGGAAACCCACCTAGACACAGGGAGAACATGCAAACTCCACACCAAAAGTCTGGTGTCCTGGCCAGGAGTCAACCTTCTTGCTGTGAAATGTGAGTGCACCTCTCTGCCATCGTGCTGTCCATTGCAGTCACTTTAAATAATATAAATCTGATGAATGTTTTGTTGGTGTTTCAAACACACGCAGGACTATGCTGAGCTATCAATCATGACCATCAGAACCTGAACAGAGACAAGATCCTTCATACAGGCTGTATATCAGCAAAGTGCATATTCACAGCAGTGGCTGAGTGCTTAGCACTCCCACTTCACAGCAACAAGGGTCCAATAAATCCTATTTCATTATACGACGAGTCAAAATATCATGTTAAAATATTTATAGTATTCCCAAATGTTTTCTTCCGTGTTCCAGGTAGCTCGTCCGAAGAAGCGTGGGGAGACAGTGAAGTTCAGTCAGCATGCTGTGGTCTCCTCTCACGATGGAGTGCCCTGCCTCATGATCCGAGTGGCCAACATGCGCAAGAGTCTGCTCATCGGCTGCCAGGTCAGAAACACTTCAGATTCAGACATAAGATCATGCTACTGCAAGGGATGGTTAGAAATACCCCTTAAACGAGAAACAAGGAAAGAACAGTTGTGAACGCACCCTGCAGAGCATAAACTTCAGAAGGCATCAGAGCGCTCATTTAACACACTGATTTTGTTTCTGTGCAGGTGACGGGTAAGCTGCTCCAGACCTCCCTGACCAAAGAGGGGGAGACGGTGCGCTTGGACCAGAGGAACGTGCCCTTCAGTGTGGACACCTCCAGCGACAGCCCCTTCCTCATCCTCCCCCTCACCTTCTACCACGTGATCGATGACACCAGTCCGCTCCGAGCCTGGGCTAATAAGGGTGAGCCACACGGACATGAAATACTGTATGTTAAAGTCACATCTTAAAGACGGGTTATTATGCAAAATTGACTTTTTGGAGCTTTCTATCATGTTGTAACAATGTTCCTTCATTAAAAACTCATCTGATGAACTTTTAGATGTCATCATGATGTTTGAGTAGTTTAATGAGGGGCCGTATTTGAACCCCTCTTACAGCTGCAGTAAGATTCTGTCCAAAGCTCAGCCCACAAGCCTATGTCACCCACGCCCCAAACAACAAAACTGTTCTCAGCAACTTAACAAACCTGATGTGATGTGCAGTAGTATTTTTTGGGGCCCTTGTGTAAATAGCTTATATTGCACACGCCACAGAAATTTGCCCTCCGCAGACAGACACACAGGCATCTGCGCTGACAGACTCAGGCATCTGCGCAGACACCTGTCCCAGGGCCTCTGGGGCGCTGTCTAAATAAAAAGTAAATGTTCTTCTGTGGCTTCCTTTCCGCCCTGTCTGAAGTGGAGATGTGGATTTACACAGTGAGAGATTTGTATCTGCGACACACACGGACAGTTTCTCATGTCTTTATTGGAGTGTGTGAGTCCGGGGCACTTATCTCTACATTCACACATACAAGCCAACATGCCCGCTTTGCCTCATATGTACCTCTGGGATGATTTAATAAAATAACACGCACTCAAACCCCCCCCCCCCAAAAAAAAACAAAAAACAAAAAAAACACAGATACTGTGTTTAAAACCAAATATTAGGTTTATTAAAGCTGGGTCTTTGCAAGGCACGGCCACATCGCCCCATGTGACATACCGCCACCAACAGATATCTGCACATCACGACATTATGACATTCACACCAAAATGACTATGCTACACTGCCAAATGCTGCACGTTTCACTAATTGAGAAAATAAAACTGTAGTAAGTAAGTAAGTGCAGTAAGTACAGTACAGAGCAGTGGGCGTGTATTGGTGACAGTGAACGCAGGGCTTGATCGGCAATATGGCGTCTTGAAAATAAGTGATTAAAGATTACTTCAACATTTTTTTTTTTCATTGTTGGAGTAGCTGCACTTTTCTATTTTTCAAACATTCTGCTTTTCCGACATGAATAATATTAATGTGATAGCATATTATATTTTCCGCTCCCATATATCAGAAGATGCTTGGGACGGTGCAAAGTACTTGATCAGAGAATACTTTGGCCACATAGAATATCAGACAGTGGGAAAATGTCCGAACTGATCGCTGTGGGAAACAGTCATGCATTTAAAAAAAAGCATAGGCCATCCTTTGGGAAAATATCTAGTCTAAAATGGAGGCTGCATGGGCCCTTTGTGCTTCATTCATTTTGTCATGTAGGCGATCTGCGGAGAACACCATACAGCCTAAATAAATAACCAATCAAGTTCATTGCGCCAGCTCAATGAGATGACACACTCGCAGCCCAAAACACACATTGGCTCTCAAAAAAAAAAATAAAAAAAAAAAATGACATGGTGGAATAGCGATACTAAAAAGTTTTAGAAAACCGGCACGTCCAAACAGAGGCATGTTGTGAATTATGACTGTTTCTTATTCTGCTTCATTCTCTGACATCTCTGTCTGTCTGCTAAATCAACAATTTTGTGAAGTCCGCCGAGATAACTGTTGTTGTGATTTTGGGCTATACAAAAATAAATTAAATTGAACTGAATTGTAATATCGGCGTGTCTAAATGGAGACATGTCATAATAAAGGGATGTCAGGGATTGGGCAGCAGACCCCCCAAATACAACTTCCAGAGGGTAAATGAGAAGGGGAAACAACTATAACATGGTTAAAAGCTCTGAAAAGTCGATTTTGCATAATAGATCTGCTTTAAAAGACTTTTCTCATTTGGCCTGCTACTTCTTTCTCACACTGATGTTAAACCACAGTAGCAGAACAAGTTAGACAGAAGCTTATCTGCGTTTCTCATCCAACAAAATATCTTTTATTTTCATTACCTTTACTTCACATCATTCAGTTTTTAACAACACTTCTTTGCATGGAGTAAATGACATTTTCCTCTGAAACTTAATGTGCAAATGTCTGCTATGGCGCAATCAGTTTATTTTCTAATTTCAGACTTTCTCATAAATTGTATTTGTGAAATGTTTATAGGTCAAAGATTTCTAAATGTAATATTTTGAAACTCTTCCGGCCTACAACAAAGTTCGACCTTTCCTGAATAGAACAATAAGGGCACATGCAAAGGCTAATGTATTTATTACATGTATTACAATACTATCAGTATACAGTTAAATACTAAGAGCCAAAAATAGGTTTTGACTTCCTATTTCTTCTTGAACTGTTATTCGTGATTTCCTCTTTTGTTGATAAGCATATAAAAATGTATGTTGTTAATGTCCAAATAACTGTATAATGTGAAATTTCTTTTGTGAACTTGTGTAAGCTCTAATCCATTATCAAAACGTTACAAGACACCTTTAAAAGGCCTGTACCTGATTTGTTTCTATGTATTTGAGCAAATTTGATCTTGCCCCAGTACATATATATATTGTGTACTCAGCTCTTGGGTTGCAAAATTAGTCCACTGTGTTCTGTTTGTGAACTCCCTCAGTCGTCCTGGTAGGATCCATCCAAGTTTTTTGATCAAATATATTTTGCAGCTCATCATTTAGCAGTTTGGATAAGCTGTAAAACCTATTCGATCAAAAAACCTTTGTCCAGTTTACAGAATTGAATTTCTCCATCACAGCTATCCACTGTGTTCTGTCAGCATCTAATTATAAAGTGTTCAGGAAGTGTGTGTTTGAATGCTAGTTGTTGTTAGCATTAGCGTGACGGCAAAACTGAAAAGCATTTATGAACTCATCTCTATGATTAATTAGGATGCTTGGAATAACTTTGGACCACTGCAAACACTACTGAACTATTTTAGTTATTTTAGACAGTAAAAATCATCTACAGCTCCTTTAAATGTGGCTGTTGTTATGCTCTCTTGTGTCCAGCAGGGGGCGGCTGGACAGACCCAGAGCTGTCTGACTTTGAGTTGTTGGTGATTATGAACGCCACAGTGGAATCGACCTCGGCTACCTGTCAGGTTCGTACGTCCTACCTCCCCGATGAGATCCTCTGGGGCTACGAGTTTCCTCCCGTGGTCTCCCTCTGCCCCAACGGCAAATACGTGGCCGATTTCGCCTTCTTCGACAAAGTGGCTAAAACGAAAACAACACCAATCTTCAAAAAGCCTGGCAGTTTCCAGAGCAACGGTGGCGGGACGATTTCGGAGGGAACCGAAACCGAGAAGATCCGACTAGAGCAGAGTTACAGGGACAAGGGGGAGGAACATGGCCGCCGGCTCAGTGTGCGCATCAGTAATGTGTGAGCAGGGGAGGCATCTATAATATAAAAGGACACTAGAGACTTAATGAAGAAAAAGCTATGCACTGTGCCTGCCACTAATAGTTTCCTGTTTGCCATTTCCCATGGAGATGTTGCTTTGCCTGCATGTTCCACAGTATGGTATTAAATGTCTTACTAGTATTCAAGTACAGATGTTTTTTATTGCTAAAATACAATGAAAACCAAGCATTGTTACTGTGAGTGGGCTTACCTCTCCACAGATCTGACCTGTAACTTGTCTTGGTGGCATTCGTGGCTTGTTTCCATTCATTGAAATATACAAGTTTAATGCCATACTGTGAAACATTCAAGGAAACAATAATAGCTCCATGGAGACAAACAGTTGGAAAGGGTACACAGGACAAATTATGCAAAATCCACTTTTAATGACAATTTAACCATGTTATAATGGTTCTCTCATCACTAGATTACTCCATAATATTTTCTATTTGCACCTATCTCATGTCCATGTCAACAGACCACTTTTTTCAAGACTTTCACTTCACACTTCATTAGTGAGGACCATGGAGCAACAGAGGTATTGATATTTTGCAGAGACGTCACCCTGGGGGTGTTCTACATGTACGTGTACCAAATCAATTTTAAGAAAATTTAAGAGAAAGTACAAAATGAAATTAAACGACACATTCTGCGTTCATGGTCCTGTTTAGGTGTTTGATTTTCCACAAAAAAGGTGAGAGTGACTAACTGTCATGTAATGTAACTGTAATGTTATGTGACATGACGGACTTAGTGAACATCACAAATCAGCTCACCTGTTGTAATTCTAACTAAATCAGTCAGATTCAGTCAGTCAGCTCAGTCAATCAGTCAGTCAGTCTTTCTGGTCAGATTACATTAAAATGAAGATCAGATTAAAGTCTAACAAAGTTTCAGACAGAGCATGCTTACAGTTAGCATTACACCCCCAGGGAATGTTGATGACATCACGTACAAAGTACCAATTCAATATTTATTGATATGTGATATAATAATATAATGGAGTAGAGAGAGAGCGCGGGGGAGACTGAGGAGAGACACCCCCCATCTGTGGATGGTGGTGTTTTAAGGCTGAAGACAAACAGGAGACACAGGGGTGGGACGGAGGGTTTGAGAGAGGAGACAGGTTAATAAATAGGGCTTCTGGGTAATTAGATCTGAGGCAGAGGTGAGCTGTGGTTCACTGGAGAAGAGCAGTGAGATGTTAGGACATGGTCATATTAATGCCGTATACAGCAGCACATAGAAATCAGCGGCAGGCTACAAAGCAAAGCTGCAATGAAGCGGCGCCAGCTGCACGGTCCCACATAAGCCCGGTTTATAGTGACGTAAGGTTAAGAGGCAAGTGAGAATGTAATGATCTTAATAACTATAATACATTAGACTTATATAGCACTTTTTTGGAGACTGTTGTAATGACTGGCGGATCAAATAATGCAGACAATGAAAGTCAAAACTTAACAGGATTTATTGATTACAAAAAGAGGCAGGCTGCTGGGAGCTGGGTCAGAGGCTGGTGAAAATCCAGTGTGGGTATGTCCAAAAAACAAGTCTGAGGAAAAACAGGAAAAAAAAACAAGCTAAGTTACTAGAAAGCAAGGCAAAACTAGAAACACAACCTTCAGCCAACAGTATGTACCACGAAGGATTACCTGTCGATCAGGCAGCGTGTGGATGATTGAGCCGGGTCTTTGTACTGCAGAGGTGAAGGTTGATTGTAAACGAACTGCAGGTGAGTTGTGGGTGGAACCACAGACGAGGGTGGTGCCAGACTCTCCGCCCAGCTCCAGACACAAACAAGACATAAGGGAGGGGAAGACAGCACAAGGGGGAAAAAACAGGAAGCAACACTGTAGAAAATGAGGGGAATCATGGAGGAATGCAGCTTGAACAGGTGAGTTTTTAGTAGTGATTTGAAGTGCTGCAGTGAGTCCGAGTTCCTGATGGATTGTGGGAGTGAGTTCCAGAGGGAGGGGGCAACGCCAGTGAAGGCTCGGTCCCACAAGGTCCAGGACAAAGCTCCGGAGCTTTGTCCTGATGAGGGGAGTGAGGAGGTTGGTGTCGGCTGATCTGAGGCGGTGGGTGGGACAGTGCTGACGGAGGAGGTCAGAGAGATCTTGATTACTACTACTACTACTTTTACTTACTAAATACTACAGAAAATATTAGGTTTGTTCTTTTTTACTACCTGAGCAAAATGGAAACATGTGTTGACTTTGTGTTTTGCTTTGGATTATTACACAGGCATGTTCTGGTAATGTTGTAGATTCAACTAAATTGATTAAAATAGGAGTAAGAGCAGCCCTCCTTCTCAACCTCATAAAACAAAGTAAAAAATGTCATGATGTCATACTTCCAGACGGGGGCACACGCAAAATTTTCCCTATTGATTACATGGTATTCTCATGAGAAATATCACAGGAAATATAACAAAAATCACAATTTTAACAATAAACATATTAGCTGCCCCCCATCTGTATTATTATTGTTATTTTTTTATTTCAGTTATGACCTAAATAATTTTTTATTTTATTTTATATTTTATGCTGGCTCCATTGTATATTCATAAACCTGAAACTAAGCAAGCTAACTTTTTGTAATAGACCGTCTTAATTATATATGCAATTCTTTTGGGGGGCTACAAACTACAGAAACTGTTACACCACAAACCATTTCCTGTTTGCAACACTTTTCAAGATATGACTCAATTCTTCTTGGTCCAGGGAGGACCTTCTTCATCTGGTTCATTTTTGCCTTACTACTTAAATACATGTGTATAATTTCTTGATGATCTAAGTTAATCTATTGGTACTGGGTCTTAATATTAGTTTTTCTTTGTGAGACATTGAATGTAAATATAATGTTTCCGGAATGTGACAGATGAGACACGAGTGGTAAGAACAGCTCTAAATACAGTTAGGACGGCCCACTCACGGAAACTGCATCACACGGGGAGGCCTTTCTTAGAAAAGGGAAGTGTGTAGATATATTTTACCTTTTCTGGTAGCAAAGGGGAAATTCAATTCTGTCAACAAGTTGTTTTGTTTTTTTCTTTTTTGGTAATAACTTTGGTATAATGCCATATGAGTACTTTACACAGTACTTTATCTGAAACTATAACTTGTTGTTGAATGTGAGCAGCATGAAGACTAAAAATGCAGTGGATTGTAATTTGCATGAGACCGTTATGTAAAGTATGTTTGATAATGAGATAAAGACAGGACTGACCAGTTTAATATGTGTATTTTTGTACATTCAATTATAGGAAGACCTAAGCTTTTTAATTTTACACTGATTTAATAAAACGTCATTATTTTTGTGTCATTTTTTGCGTTTAATTTATTGACTTTGTGATATCACATGCCCACTTGTTCCGTATTCTTGTTCCATTCACTAGCCTACTTCCTGACAAGAGTCAGTGCTTCAGTTTATCTTTAACATGGGAAGTCAAATTGTTGGTCTGTGTTTATTTCTCTGCTCTCTTGTTACCAAAGGTAAGTTAAATAACATTCATTCATATGAATGTAGTAGTTTCATGTTCAGATGTCAGAGTTGTGACAGGATTATACGAAAGGCTTATCCACCAAGTGTAAACGTTTGGCTGTGTGCTTCTTCCTATAATTCACAATTTGACTAGAGACAGCAGTCTTCAAACACACTTTGAAAACTCTTTGAAAATTTAAAGATGCACTTTGTAATTTTTTCGGGCATATGTCCATGGATATGTTATTTCTTTTCATAATATGTTTCCCAATATGGCATTAAACCGAGCTGTCTCTATGGAGAGAAGCAAGTGACACACTAGTTCATGTTAAGAAACAGCACCCGTCACTTGTTTTTCAAGATTCAAATCTTACAATTATCTATCACATCTGTAATGTAAATGCAGGACTGATATATTTAATGCCATACTGTGGAACATTCCAGGCAAAGCAATAACATCTCTATAGAGACAAATACCACCAGAAAAGTTACTTAATGCACCTTTACCTTGGGAGTGTTTTGTACGAATTGTGTATTTAGATCTTTAAACTGCCCTAAAATTGTCTGTTTTTGATGTTTGGTTTTTTTTTGTTTTTGTTTTTTTTTTTTCTCATGAAGGTGGTTCTCTTTAAAATGACATATTGGAATTGCAAATGAACATACTTTTTTAACCCCTTAGATGCCTTTTTTTTTTTTTTAAACTGCCATAAATTCATCCAACATTTATATTTCGATTATTATTTTTACATGTTTTCCCTGAAGGGGTTCTCTTTCCATTGACATCTACTGTCCTATCGGTGTGGAGAATTAGTGGGAAGACTGACTTTTCTAAAATGCATTTAGTTTACTGCAGAGAAATTAAATAGAAGTCAAAATGATTTTTACCTTGATGGAAGTCAGTGGATACACAAAGGAGGTGTTGCACGCTATTGGGAAAAATGCCCACAGCTTGATCGGAATGAGCTTTTGGTATAATAAAGTACATCTGAAAACTACATAGGAACCAAATTTAAAATGCCCGATTTGCATACAGGAAGTGAACTTTGGCCCAATTTATACAAGAACTATTTCATGGCTACAATGCTTGAAAAAGCTAACTTTTTTACATGTTTCCGGATTTCAAAATAAACAAATCTTATTTCTGTGATTTCAGGATGACCTTCGGCTCATTTTGGTACCAAATGCATATCCACAGACCCAATATTATCAAAGTTATGAAAGATTTATTCAAGAACTTAATGATTTTTTGCAACTTTTTTGTAAAAAAGTCAATTTGTTTTCATTGATTTCAGTAGGTTCCCATGCTTGCCCACCTAAAATTTTTTCCACAAAGTTGCGTGATATAGTGTTGTATAAACCATAAAAATTTCATAAAAATTTGAGACCGGTAACAGTGATCCGGAGATCCATACATCGCAAGAAGTGCCATTCATCAAAATTAGAAAATCTTGTATTTGTCCAATACTGGAGATTAGGTTCAGTTTTTGTCACAAAAATAGTTAAATGCTCTTTAATGTAAAATATATTGACCTAAATCATACTCTAATGCCTTATTAATTGTGCGGATGTATTCTGGATCATATTCTGGATCATGTCCAAAAATATTAATAAATTGAGTCATAATATAATTTGTGATTGTATATATGTTCACCGATCATCTTAAAGTGATAAAATACATGCATTTATGGCCTCACTTTTTTCATCAAAGGCCTTCAGGATCATTGTGGATTTTTTGGTGTCATATTTGAAATGGACATTATAACGTATAAGAATGCAAAAACATGGCACTTTTTAGATTTAAAGAATGATACAATCATACTAACCACACATTATTTTTATAAGCTATAAATAGAATTTTTACACTTCAGCGATTGCAAATCACCAAATGGACACCAATTAGAATGATTTTCTATTTAGAATGATATGTTAAACACATTATATACACCCTATATTGATACGTGTGTATATTAGAAGATAACATAATGTTTGAAAATGTAACATGCATATATCTTTCACCCTGAAGAGATAACACACGTTGACCCTTAATGGTGAAGTACATAGCTGTGGCGACGTTACGCTTGAGTGATGATGAAAAAAGTGAGGCCATAAATGCATGTATTTTATCACTTTAAGATGATCGGTGAACATATATACAATCACAAATTATATTATGACTCAATTTATTAATATTTTTGGACATGATCCAGAATATGATCCAGAATACATCCGCACAATTAATAAGGCATTAGAGTATGATTTAGGTCAATATATTTTACATTAAAGAGCATTTAACTATTTTTGTGACAAAAACTGAACCTAATCTCCAGTATTGGACAAATACAAGATTTTCTAATTTTGATGAATGGCACTTCTTGCGATGTATGGATCTCCGGATCACTGTTACCGGTCTCAAATTTTTATGAAATTTTTATGGTTTATACAACACTATATCACGCAACTTTGTGGAAAAAATTTTAGGTGGGCAAGCATGGGAACCTACTGAAATCAATGAAAACAAATTGACTTTTTTACAAAAAAGTTGCAAAAAATCATTAAGTTCTTGAATAAATCTTTCATAACTTTGATAATATTGGGTCTGTGGATATGCATTTGGTACCAAAATGAGCCGAAGGTCATCCTGAAATCACAGAAATAAGATTTGTTTATTTTGAAATCCGGAAACATGTAAAAAAGTTAGCTTTTTCAAGCATTGTAGCCATGAAATAGTTCTTGTACAAATTGGGCCAAAGTTCACTTCCTGTATGCAAATCGGGCATTTTAAATTTGGTTCCTATGTAGTTTTCAGATGTACTTTATTATACCAAAAGCTCATTCCGATCAAGCTGTGGGCATTTTTCCCAATAGCGTGCAACACCTCCTTTACAAAAGACGCTCAATGTAGACAAATTTGCCAAATTTGCTCCGTCTGTTATATAGGTTATAAACAATTAGAGGTTTGCTGACCAAAGGCTGACAGTGGTTGCTGGATGTAGTGAACATATGATTTTAGGTTCTGTATCAACTTGCAGAATTACAGGAGGTAAAATTTCGGTGGAATTTTTACAGACATGGACGAATTCGCTCATGACTAGAAAGTTTGTAATTATTACAATTTACCTGGTAAATTGTACCCAGGTAAATTTGGGCTTTGGTCTGTCAACATCTTCAAAGCTCAAAATGCTCTGTTCCACCTTGTGATGTCATGAAGCAGTAGTTTTCAAGTTAACAGCTCCTTTTACCTTTTGTTTAGATGGGCCTGAGCCTGAAAAGTGCGTTACAAGTGCAAGGCATTATTATTATTATTATTATTATTATTATTATTATTATTATTAAAAACCTCATTAGCACAAACAGCCTTCTCTTATAATGCAATAAAGGAGTGGAACAATCTCCCGACTGAACTAAAAAGCCAAACAAACTATGTCACATTTTCTGTGGAGCTTAAAAAATGGATATGGAATAACTCTGATAACAAGTGTGTAAAACCACACACTCTATAGTACTGTGCGTAACACTTGTATGTTGTATTGTCTGTATGCGATGGACTGATGTAACAGTGTTATGTAGAAATGGTAGGTTAATATGTATTTTATAAGATTAAATTTGTGACGTAAATACACAATGCTTTGCTCTGTTAATGTGTGATATGGTGAGTGTGTGTGTGTGAGTGTGTGTGTGTGTGTGTCTGTGAGTGGACAGTGTAAATTGTTCTCATTGTTGACTATAATTGCTTTGTATAATTTATTTCTGTAAATCAGGGACTGCAGAAGGGAACTAGACATTTAGCTCTAATCTGGTGCAGAACATCTCTGTTCTTTATGAGCTTAATGTCTCTGTACATCGTCCTTTCTAAGACTAAGCTAAAGTAAACATTTCAAGAGTGTACAGAAGGCTGCAACAAACAAAAGGAATATTGTGTCATGTGAAATAAATGTGGAAAAAAGGAGGGACTTCTACTTTTCTACTTCTACTGCTTTTTCATAACTTCTGCGAGACACAATTGAAAACGTCTAACTTGATAATATGGAGAGCGTTCTGTTGGAAGAATTTGGTTAGGATTTTCAAAACACCAGTCCAGGAAAAATATTTCACCCAGTTATCAATGTGTTGTGGAGAAGTGGAAGCAAACCAATGCCATATTTTGTCCTCATGTTGTTCCTGTGCATGCCAACTAGAAACTATGGGTCTGAGTCTCCTTGTCATTCCTCAATTTAAATCATTTGTAGAATGTGCTTTATTTTCATGATTTTACTCGCCAGAAACAGTTAAACATTTGATCTGTTAGTCATAATGTTTATTTTTAGAAAGAAAAAAAAAAAAAAAAAAAAAAAAAAGATTAGCTGGCCTCCATGTTTCTCTGCACTCATCTGTTTGCTCGAGCTTTTTAGCAGTTAAATATGCTGTTAACACAAACATTAGGCTTAAATTTAACTTAAACATATTTAAAGAATAATACAAATAGCATATTACATGAAGTTTGTCTGTGTATGTTTTGCCATAGTGAGTGACAAGTGTTTGTGCAGAAGCATATATCACAAATTTGGCTCTGACTGACACTGACACTGAAGAATGACACTTAATGGGCGAAAAGCTAAATATCTGTTCCAAATTTTGAGCGCTGCTGAGAAAACTATAACAGGAAATGGCTTAACCCATAGATACCAACAGTGCATGAGTGGTTTGATATTGTGGTTCAGAATTTTTAGAATTAGTGTCAGTAGCATGTAATGACACTGTCTTCTGTAAAAGTTCAAAAACACTTCTAAAATGTGAAAGAGCAGCTACAGTCTAAAAACAAATATAAACGTCTACAACTCTGCTAAATATTTGTTTTGTACCTGACATTTAAAACAAGAAAACCAAGTCAAACGTAGAAAACCAGTGAAGAGTTAAACCACAGGCACCACAGGGGGTCTGTATATTGTGGAGTGAGCTGAAGTGTCCTTTATTTCCCTCTAACATTAGCTCACAAACTAGCTAAGCTCTGCACAGTCACAGAAACAATGGAGAAAGTACTTTGAATTTCCATTTTGCTCATTAAGTTAATTTGAGCTAAAAATGCAGCCTCAGTGCTACTCATTTGGAATGTTGAGGGGCAGTTTTCGCGGCATGAGTTAAAAATGCAGAATGCACGGCTCCAAGTTCCATCTGAAAAGCTTGTCCACTGTCTGTAAATGTCCAAAACATTAGTGTTTCAGTGTTTTAAAAGAAGCTAGTCCCAACATTACACTCAGAGCAGTTGAGAATGTGTTTAGCTGTTGCTATGGTGACGTCATGGCGATGGCAGCAGAGCAGTGATATGTAAAAGCATTAAACATCAAGGAGCCGTGCGTTCAAACTGCAGAACGCACGACTCCAAGTTGTATAATGCTTACTTAAAGGTGTACTGTGCAACTTTTCAGGTTGGGGGTCTGATACCATGGAGATGCTATGGTTTGCCTGTAATGTTCCACAATATTGTATTAAACTTAAATAAGGTGCATTTATTCAGTTATGGGTGTTTTTGTTGCTAAAAATACCTTTAAAAACCTGCATTCTTACTGTGAGTGGGGTCGCCTCTTCACAGATCTCACCTGTAAATTAACCTGGTGACCTGCTTGTTTCTATAGCAATTGAACAGTTTAATGCCATACTTTGGAATATTAGAGACAAAGCAAAAACATCTCCATGGAGACAAGTAACCAGAAAAGTTACACAGTGCACCTTTAAGATGGAGAAAATCACTTTTAGTATCAGGCTGCAACAAGACAAATTTAAGAACTAATGGGAGTTTATCACAACTATAAGACTTTGTTTGACTTTTTATTTTAATTATTCTTTTTTGTTTGCAATCGCTAGAAACAACAATTCATGTATCTGCATCAAAGGCACACCTCACGTTACTTAAAATATGAAAAATAAAGAATTACAGAAATGTCTCTACTTTCCATCTGATATGCAAAATTAGAAAAAATATTTCTCTTGTTTTTCAGGTTCCAGTTCACAACAAATATTTATACAGACTGACCACAATCTTCATTTGGATGTCCCAGAGAGTCAAATAGGATCAGATATATTTTTTTGGAAATTCAATACCAGCAACAATATAATAAGACTGAGTGGAGGCATCTTCAACCCAAATTCTAAGTACAAAGACAGAGTGGAGTTCTTCCCTCAGAATCTGTCTCTGATTCTGAAAAATGTCCAACTCAGAGACACTGGGACCTACTCAGCTTTGGTGTCTACAACTGACGAAGATGAAAAACTCGCTACATTTGAGGTCACAGTTGAAGGTGAGTACAAACACATCTATAATAATCACAAATCTGTTTATGTAAATGTGACTGGTTCCATGTTGTCCCACAGATCCAGTGTCTCCAGTGGAGTTGAGTCTGTCCTCTGTGTCCAACAGCTCAGAGTCCTGTAACTTCACTGTGAGCTGCACAACTGAGCTCTACAGCATCAGCCGCTCTTTCACCTGTGACACACACAGCTGTGAGGAGCCCCGCCCACAAACACCTGGACATGCCCCCTCTCTGCACCTTTACATGTTTGACCAGTCGATCATCTGTAACCATAGCAACCACGTCAGCTGGACCAATGACACCAGAGACATACAACAAGTATGTCCAAAGCCTGGTAATGAGCCATTTCTGTTTTTATTCACGGGTTTATTTTTTTCTCTGTTACTGATGGATCTCAGTGAATAAGTGCACTGTATAGTCCTCTAAAGAGTGCACGAGTATGTAGTGACTGGGGGGTTAGGGGCTAGGGTGGACATTCGGACACAGCCACTGAATATGTGATTGGCCGCTGACATCTTTGCCAAAGGATTGTTCAGGAGTTTTTGCCCCAAGGACAGCAGCAGCGTGTCATGGTGGAGGAAAATAGATTCAATGAGAAAAGCAACTTTCTTCCTCTTTGAAGATGTTTCCTGACCGATCTGTATTTAAGCACAACTGATTCAAGTCAAAATTCACTCTTCTTCTCCATGTTTTCCTGTTTGGTAGCACATAAAGGCAGTGTGTGCTTCCATAATTGAACACTGCATAGAGCTCTTCTGCAATAAGTGTTTGGATTTGGGTTGAATGAGACAAGCCGCCGAGCGACAGTGAGCCCTTGAGAGGTGGTCGATGGTGGATTGGTACATACTGGGCTTTTCCCTCCAAGGTCCAATATTTGGCAAAATTAACTCTTGTGAGCTTTAAACCATGTTATAATGTTACCTCATCAAAAACAGACCTGGAGTTGTGTTTTGTTTCATTCACACATGTTTCTGTAACAGTTTTTTTTTTTTCATTATTAGTCTGTCTACATCTCCCATGACCTTGTGATGTCATGAAGCGGTAATTTTCAAGTTGACAGCTGCCTTTTTCCTTTTGTTCAGTAGAGATTGGCAAATCCAGTTTCTGTTTGAGAGAAGAACTCAGTGTGAATATGCAGGATTTGTGTGTTAAACATGTATAAATGAAACAAAAACATAACTCCAGGTATGTTTGTGATGAGGAAACAATATTATAAAGGTAGATAAGAAAAAAAAAAGTGTAATATGGGCCCTTTAATTGAGTAATTAACATAATCTCTTTACCATCCCATGGCTACAGTCCTATTTTATATCACTTGTAATGTAACTCAGTGTCACCTGATTTTCTGACTGATCCATGTCATGTGCTTGTTTCTTTACAGGGTCCACACCTTCATATACACCAGTCTTTGTAATTGCTTGTGCTGGAGTGTGTGTTTTAATTGTAGCCTCTGCACTGTATCTCAGAAAACGAAAAAGTAAGTAATTAAGATTTTACCTACAGATTGTAATGACTGAACACGACTTAAAATGTCACTGAACTTATTTGTCAGGTCGAAGAATGAACATGGCGGAAAATACAATTTATGCTGAGGTGAGGTTTAATTTTTGTATTTTTTATATTCTAATGAAAAAGGATAGCATGTTTCATTGTTTGTGATAATCCTTTCTTCAAAGCCTACTCAAGCTACTAGAACTTTTTTTTCCATTGTAGGCTTCACCTGCGCAGCCTGCTCCAAACCCACGCACCGATTTAGAGGAGTGTCCGGCCTCCCTGTACAGTATGGTGGGACCCCACAATGGCCCTGCTTCTCCTGCTGATTCTGCTCCAGTCCAGAACCCCGAGAGCCTGTACGCCAAAGTGGATAAACCCTCTCGACATCAGTCCTAGCTTCTGCTCTGGTTATGAAGCTTTTATCTGTTCTCTTCTGCTTTACCCGAGGACGAGAGGAGGGAATAGAAGCCTGATACCACTTTATAATAACTACTTTCATTAGACTTCATTCATAATGAGCAAATTTATATACAAGCATTTATTGAGAAGATTCAGGATTAATAACTACTTGTTAGGGGTTAGGCATAGGAGTAAGAATTTGGGTATTAATTCATTAATTAAATAGACTTAGACTTCGAAAAACTTTATTGATCCACAAGGGAAATTATTTGGACAAAGTAACTCACACATGACAATATAAAAACAAAGAGCAAAATATAAATGGTAAATAAAGGATAAATTACTAAATTACTAAACCTGAATTCTTCTTAATAAACTGTGTGTTCATTATAAATTAAGTGTAGTTATTATCATAGCGTTACCCAGACTTCCCCCACCCCAGACACTTCCTCCAGCTCCTCCAGGGGAAAAAGGAGTCATAGCCCCTCCAGCATGTCCTGGGTCTTCCTCAGGGCCTCCTCCTGGTAGGACCTGCCCAGAACACCTCCCAGGGAGGCGTCTGCAACAGGTGCCCGAGCCACCTCAGCTGGTTAAGGAGCAGCAGCTCTACTCTGAGCTTGTTGTAGGTCTGCAGAGTTCATTGACTAAATTATGATGAGATCATAGACTCTGTGCAGCAGCATGCTAGCTAGCTCACTGGGTCTCAAAGCTAATGCTAACTTTTATTAAAATATGAAATAAACACCCAACTGAAATAAAGTAAAATAAAGTGTCATCCTGCGACTCACTGTCCACTGCCTATTGCGACTCAGCAGAAACTCCACAGAGCTCTCTAAAGAAGTCTGTGACCCATGGAATAATCATTATGTAGAGTCCTTCTAGGATTTGGATGATGACTCATGATTTGAATGTTATTTTTTGTATCTGAATGTAATTTACCAGCACTTTTGTATATTCGGATATTCCGTTATTACTGGTCTTGCCTCTGGTTGCTCATATGAACAAAAAGAGAGAAAGTGTAAAACGCTCAGCGATATCTGTGAGTGTACCCATTTTTACAATGAACAAGAAACTTGAATTTTTGTGGCCTGGATAGTAAACGTACGCTGAGTTCTTTTCTTAAACGAAAAACACTCTGTTGCACTTTGATGTCCTGTGATAATACAGGAAGTGCTCCACTGTGTTTTAACTCCATACACCTTCACTGGAGTCATTTTGGATGATATCAGCCCTAGAATTTCTAGTCTACTGAATAAAAAGTAAAAGGAGCTGTTCACTTGAAAACTACTGCAATTTCTGCAATTTCCCCATTGTGGGACAAATAAAGGATTATATTATCTTACAGTACTGCTTCATGACATCACAAGGTGGAACAGAGCATTTTGAGCTTTGGAGATGTAGACAGACAGCATAGCAGAGAAGAGCAGAGGAGAGGAGAGAGGAGGAGGAGAGGAGCAGAGGAGACAGGAGTAGAGCAGAGGAGAGAGGAGCAGAGGAGAGGAGAGACGTAGAGAAGAAGGATTATTTTATATTACTATTCAAGGACAGTCAGAGTCAGATCAGCATCTTTGGTTTCAGATAAATGTGTCTGAACACATGTTTTTATTACATTTAATGTCACATTCAGGATTATGGAACATGTCACACCTCCTTTGCTGCTGTCTCTGTACTTTACTGTTGCAACAGTACAAACTCCTCACTGTGAGAGAAATACTTTTTTATTATTGTACCTGATGTGTGCCTCCTGAACCCTCGCTCATGTTTCCTCTGTGGTTTCCGTCCCTCACCTCCTCTGAGCTTTGGGACACTTAATCTGGTACATTTAATTGACATCTGAAAAATGGAGAATCAAGGAGAGGAGTCAAGGAGAAGTAAGTCCCTTATTATTTAAGAGACAACCCGACGCGTTTGGACTTTTCTGTGGTCTTCATCAGGGCAAGCAGGAAGCTCCAGGTAACAGGTAGTATGAATAGTGACGACAAGCTTAATAGATTGTTCAATCAATTGCATGCATTAATCAAAGTTTATTAGAAGAGGAAGGAGGAATCAGGAATCATGGAGGAGAGAAATGAGCATTGGCCGAGCTCAGTCCTGTTTGCTCCTGTGTTCCAGCACATGTGCAGTGATGAGAGCTGACAGCATGAGCAGCAGTCCCACACAATACACCAGAGTATTGAGCATGCACATACTCAACCCCAGCACCTCCTCTGGGCCTGGGAGAAACACACACACACACACACACACACACACACACACACACACACACACACACGCACACACACACACACACACACACACACGTTAGAAATCATTTGTAGATTAAGCCTATGGCCACATCAATATTAAATGAAGAAGGAAGTTGAAGTTGAAGAAGAAAATAAAAAGAATTACTGTGACTTTTTTTTTTTTAAACTCTATGTCTATATCTCCCTTCTTGTTCATTTCCTCACTTGAGCTCACCCCCTTTACTTTCTCTCGTCCCTATTATTATTATTATTTTTTTTTTGTTTACTTGTCTTTTTTTGTCTTGTCTGCAAACTGTCCCGTTATGTCTTCTGTCTTGCCATGTCATGCCCTTGTCTTGTTATTAATGTTTTGGACCTATAATCTTACATTTAAAAGGTTTAAAATGTATATATGTTTTAAATAAATAAATATAAAAAAAGAAGAAATCATTTGTTGGTGTAATCCCTCATTCATCCAGGAGGGGTCCACAGTAGAAAAATTCAAGATGAATATATTGTTCTGCATCTTAACCGGGCTCTCACTGGAATAATATGTGCAGCTGTTTTGAACTGAGTTCTTAATGTCAATCTGGAACAGCTCTCGCTAAAAGTGATCAGAACCAGTGATTGGAACGTTCAAACAAATACTTTGTGCTGATTGGTTGAAGCATTAAAATAGTAGAACAAGCCCAAAAATCAAACTGTGGGTAAATCCAGTTGAGAGAAAAGCACAGATGTTTGACCCATTCTGCTAAAATAGAGTGAAATATGTTTGTGGGCATCTCCATGTTTGTTTTGGTTTGTTTCGCTCTGGTGCTGTTTTTTCAGATGATTGAGAACCATATCTATTAACAGTGCACTGTGTAACTTTTCTGGTGGAGGGTCTGTCTCCTGCTTGTCTCCATGGAGATGTTATTGTTTTGTCTGGAATGTCCCAGTATGGCATTAAATGTATCCATCTTACATTTACTCAATTACATGGGTTTTATTGACCTAAAAACTTGCATTCTTACTGTGAATGGGCTCGCCCCTCCACAGATCTAATATGCAACTTGGCCCTGTAGTGTCACATGCTGTCTCCATAGAGATAGAGAAGTATAATGCCATACTGTGGAATATTCCAGACAATATGTCCACGGATAGAAGCAGGTGACGGACCCTCTACTTGAAGTTACACAGTGCACCTTTAATATCTATGATTTAAGTAATACTTTTGTGGTCCTACCTGTCTGACTGAAGCACATTTGATGATAATTCCTGGTGTCATTGGTCCAGCTGACGTGGTTGCTATGGTTACAGATGATAGACTGGTCAGACAGGTAAAGGTGCAGAGAGGGGGCGTGTCCAGAGGGGGCGTGTCCAGGTGTTTGTGGGCGGGGCTCCTCACAGCTGTGTGTGTCACAGGTGAAAGAGCGGCTGATGTTGTAGAGCTCAGTTGTGCAGCTCACAGTGAAGTTACAGGACTCTGAGCTGTTGGACACAGAGGACAGACTCAGCTCCACTGGAGACACTGGATCTGTGGCATTCAAATACAGGGAAAATTATGATCTTCATTAGTTAAATGGCGTGAATACAAAATCTGGATCTAAAGGTCCATATTACGCAAAACTGACTATTGTGAGTCATGTTAGAATTTTGTCACCTCCTCAGAAACATACCCAGAGTTGTATTTTGTTTCATTCACACATGTTTGAGTAACACTTTATTATTAGTCTGTCTACATCTCCAATGCTCAAAATGCTCTGTTCCACCTTGTGATGTCACGTAGCCTTTGTTTTGAAGACAACATCAACCTTTTACCTTTTGTTCAGTAGAGATTGGAAGTTCATGTGCTGAAATGATCCAAATGATTCCAGTGAAGGTGTATTGAGTGTAAATACACAGTGGAGCACTTGCTGTATTACCCCATTACTACATTAGAACAGATCAGACACTATCACAATATGGGCCCTTTAAGTAGTTGTGACTTATTTTGTTGTTATTTCCTAATTTTTTACTTGCTTTGAGAGAGTCTTACTTGCTGTCAAATGTTCAACAATGTGGTGTCATCTTATCCATCTTGGATTTATTGAACTGAAGGTGTTTTAATTGCCAAAAATGACTTGGTTTGGTGTTGTTAGGAAATACGTCTAATAATGGAGAACTATTTCAATTAATATTCTAAATAATGTTGAATAATTTAGGTCTAATCTTCTGAATATCTGTAATATTATAGATGTGTTTGTACTCACCTTCAACTGTGACCTCAAAGTGCAGTGTTTTATCTCCTTCAATTCTAGACACCACAGCTGAGTAGGTCCCAGTGTCTCTGAGTTGGACATTTTTCAGAATCAGAGACAGATTCTGAGAGAAGAACTCCACTCTGTCTTTGTACTTAGAATTTGGGTTGAAGATGCCTCCACTCAGTCTTATTATATTGTTGCTGGTATTGAATTTCCAAAAAAATATATCTGATCCTATTTGACTCTCTGGGACATCCAAATGAAGATTGTGGTCAGTCTGTATAAATATTTGTTGTGAACTGGAACCTGAAAAACAAGAGAAAGAATTTAGACTCTCATGTTAAGACTGCAATCATTTTCCTCAAATTACAGATACAGATACATTTTTAGGGAAACAGTGACAGTGGACTTAAAATAAATAAAATAAATCTGATTTGTCATTAAATATCAGGTGCACAAAGGTGTCACTGACAAACATTCATTCACCAGGGAAAGTTTGTCACATTAGCTCTGGAATAAGTAATAAAACTAAAATCAATACAAAATATTTGTGCAGTAACGTCATCGAGTCCTACCTCCAGTACTTGTCCAAAGAAGCAGTCCCAGGACCAAATGCACTGACATTTCCATGGACTTTGAAAACAACATGGTTCCTTTAAGTGACCAAGGTTTCTCTGACCTTCGACTCTTGTATGACAGTGTGTGACAGCGCAGAGGCTCTTATCATGGGTTAGTCTCTGGTGCATCAGTTTAACAGAGGAGGAGGAAGAAGGTTAACCACTCTGCTAAACAAAGCTCACCCCATTCTGTTCTTGCACAGACTTCCTCAATCTGACGTTGAGTTCTTCTTAGATCAGGTTCCCTTTCACCCATGCAGCAAAATGCAAGTGTGTCCACACGCAATGTTGTGCTGTGAGTCCCCTACCTACTTGTCTCCATGGAGATCTTATAGCTTTCCTGGAACGTTCCATGGTATGGCATTAAACATATCCATCTAGCATTTATTCATTACAGGTGTTTCTATCGCTCAAAAATACAGTAATTCCTTCTGTGCACAGGGGCGACTCTCCACAGATCTGAATTGTAATGTAGTGCTGTAACCTGCTTCGTTTAATCTATACTGTGGAACATTCTAGACAAAGCAATAACATTTCCATGGATACAAGCAGGTACCGGACTCTCCACTAGTAATGCTACACAGTGCACCTTTAAATAGATAAAAGTTTCATTCAGGAAGTTCTGCAGGGCGGAACTATCACCACAGTCACCACTAGTATACTATCCTGCATTTACATCTACACTGTTTATCTATATTGTTAAGAACTTTGTGTCACTACTGTCTGTCTTTAAATATGCTATAGAAGTAAACCTTGACCTTGATACAATTTGACACAAAATATTTAAGCTGCTCTTTGTGAGGGTCCACTACCTGCTTGACTCTATGGAGATGATATTACCTTGTTCCATAGTGTGGCATTAAACGTATCTATCTATAAAAAAAAACAAAAAACAGAAGGTGTGAAGTGACCCTCAACATACACTGGAAATAAGAAAACATCAGTAATCATCAGGAACTTGAATGATTTTTATCTGACGAATGGAAAAAATCTACAGCCACAACTATGAAAATCCAGAAATGATACATCTGATGTATGTGAGTGCATTTAATTATGTTTTGGACAGAGGAAGTGAAGTTTACAAGTCTGTGTGATGGTTATGGGCTGAATAAAGTAGTGTCTACATCTCCCTCTGCTGGTCCTTTCTGAGATCAAAAACACAAAACAAACTTGAAAGTAAATAAGAAGTTGATAGAATTTTAACTTAACTTGATTTATTTACCTGGTAAAGTCCAGACTGATACTAGGCCTGTCCTGATCATTACTACATCGACTTACTGATTGATTGATTCATATTTATTTCGAGTTTGTGCCAAGAGAGAAACAATAATCATATACATATTATATAAACGTTGTAAAGAACAGAAAAGCACATTTCTCGAAAAGGAGTGAGAAGAAGAAAAACTTATATTAACCCTCCCCTATTCGTTACATAGTTTCAAAATGATGTGGTTTATGTACACTGATCATAAACTTTACAAATATTTACATATAGCTTTTTTTTTTTTTTTTTTTTTGATCACCCAGTGCTGTCACCCTTATACCACGAAAGCAAAAACTCTTTATAATTTCATTTGAAGCTGTGAATATTTGGGCACTGCTTCAGGTTTTCTCCCAAAATTTGTAATAATTTCTTCAGTTCAAAACTGAAGAAGCAGTTTCTTCAAGATGCTCCTTTGCCATGGATTCTACCTGGATGACTGAGGGATTTTACATCCTCTGAAACTTGTTTAGAGTTTGTTTTTGTGAGCTCAGTCTGTTGAACTACACTGAGTGGGGACTGTGCCTGAGTCATGTTAGCAGAATCACTCCGGCTTTCACACCTCTGAGCATACACGCTGTCACTACTGTTTTCTTTTGTTTTCAGTCATCTGTGATATTGTTCCTTTCTTTTTTCTTCATAGGCAGCCACATTTATTTTGAGATGAACCATGTGTGTCCCTGATTGGCTAATCTAACTGTCAATCATGCCCATCTGAACTCTGGAATATTGGATAGAATCCCTGTGCTTGAAAACAGTTCCACAAGTTTATATTCTTAACGGTGTAACGTGTAGGATTCTCAGTGCCGTCACTCCACACACGTATTTATTTATGAACCTTTTTTTAATAATCTGTTATTTTAACTTTCATGTTTGGTGTATTTGTTTAGGAAATAAAGCGAATCACACTGATAAATTCTGAATTATTGTTCATTCCGGGCGGGACGGTGTGAGGCGGGGTGGTGGGGCACCACAAAACATTTATGCTTAGGGCACCCAAATGGCTAGCAATAGCCCTGAGGATTCTGCAGTGTAATTTTGGTACAAATGAAAAAAAATCCTCAGCTTTCTAGTGTGACGTCATGTTCCGACAACTTAGCAGTTGTCAGCTCGCTTGGGGCACAGCAGTTTTCTAACACTGAAGTCAGCAAACTTGTTTCTTTCATCAAGTCCATTTAAAATATCCAAATTATAACATAATGATCCAAAAGTATCATAGATTACAGCAGACACAAGCACAATAGGTCGTCTTTAAGTAAAGGTAAAAAGTACAAATGAAAAATACTATTCAGAGTACTAGTTATCTTTTAACAGATTGAACAGTGTAGGTGACGTCACACTTGCTCACTTCTTTGTTTAGCTCACAGTTTATGAGCTAAACAGATCTGTACTTGTATGATTCATGTAACTTATTACAATTATATAGTTAGAATAATACTCAATCACAAGTAGAAGTAGAGGTTTAAAGATCTACTAAAAAAACTAAAATTACCTCAAAAATCCTAGTAAATTACAGTAACATGACTATTTGAATACTTTCTACCCCTAAATAAATATCAAACCATGAAAACCTGCCACATGGCCTTTATTTCCAGCCGAGCTCAGTCCTGTTTGCTCCTGTGTTCCAGCACATGTGCAGTGATGAGAGCTGACAGCATGAGCAGCAGTCCCACACAATACACCAGAGTCTTGAGCGTGCACACACTCAACCCCAGCACCTCCTCTGGGCCTGGGAGAAAACACACACACACACACACACACACACACACACACACACACACGCACACACACACACACACACACACACACACACACACACACGTTAGACTACTTATTTCACTCAAACATACCTAACGTCATTATTACATTTAAGAAATTACTTAAAATATTGTCTAGTTTTTCGTAGTGTTTTTAATTTTGGTGAAGTTTATCTTTTTACTTCCTGGTTCACATGGACACCAGATATGGCAAACTTAGAGGTCATTTGGTCAGCTGTTACAATTCCCAATTTTTTTTTTTTTTTTTTTTTTTTTTTTTTTTAAATAGCAACAACACATCTCATGTTAAAGAGGGATTGCAGTCATTTAACATGAACAAGGTTATAAGCATAGGTCTATGGTTATAACTGTGACATGGTAATAACTATATGGTTATAACCATAGTTATAACCATATGGATTGACAATTTCACAGTTTATTATTAGAAATAGAAAAAAAGATCTTATTTGACCGTAAGCATCAAAGTGAGCCTTAAATATGAAGATACACTTAACTCAGCTCTGCTCGGTTTTCTAATAGTCATTTTCAAGGAGTTTGTTCAAGTATTTATCAGGAAAACTTTTTATATTTGATCAAACAAATCTCAGAAATGAAATTTGTCTGTTTGCCATAGCAACTTCAGTGCTTTTGTCAAAGTATGTGGGCATGCATTGTTTGAAAAATGGTGGGTAAGGTTTCAAATGGGGCAATGGCACAGTTTAAGTGGCGGCCATGTTTGAACCCCTTGGTTTGAAGCCTTACCTGTCTCACTGGTGATGCACATTTGATGTATGTCTTTGGTGTCAGTGTTCCAGCTGATGTGGTTGCTATGGTTACAGATGATTGACAGGTTGGACAGGTACAGGTGCAGAGAGGAGGATCCAAAGTGGGCGTGTCCAGGTGTTTGTGGGCGGGGCTCCTCACAGCTGTGTGTGTCACAGGTGAAAGAGCGGCTGATGCTGTAGAGCTCAGTTGTGCAGCTCACAGTGAAGTTACAGGACTCTGAGCTGTTGGACACAGAGGACAGACTCAGCTCCACTGGAGACACTGGATCTGTGGGACAACATGGAACCGGTCACATTTATATCTGTATTGTGGGATTATTATTCATGGATTTCAGGCAATTCCTTCCTGATTTGAAAGATTTTGTGAGGACCTTCCCCCATTCAAAAGTTACAACATTTTCATTTAATTTGCATTATTGCTATTGATACTTTGCAGCGACATCACGTTCGGGGTGTTCTGAATGTATGTGTATGGCAAAATGTTCAGCAGTTACCATGGTGACAAAATGCCCACATTAGCAAACATTGTCAAAAAAGTTTTAAAATAATCTGAAAACTCTAGAAAAAGAACAAAATATTCAGTACATTTTTAGTTTGAACCCACCTTCAACTATGACCTCAAATTCACGGAGTGTTTCATCGTTCATTCGAGAGACCACAGCGAAGTAGGTCCCACTGTCACTGTGTTGGACATTTTTTAGAATCAGAGTCAGATTTAGTGGAGAAAACTCGACTCTGTCTTTGTAATCTGCATTTATGGTGTTTCTATTTCCAAACGATCGTACGATGTTGTAACCGTCACTATGTTTCCACAGGAGTAATTCATTGCCTCCCCTATAACTGTCTGGGAATTCCAGCTGTAGATCTTTGTTAATCTCAACAAACAGTTTCCGTTTTCTTAAACCTGAAAAAAAAAAGGTAAAAGTTATGTTATGTAAAATTGACCCATGTGAGTTTTAGCCGTGTTAGAATACTATTACCTCAACAAAAACACACCTGGGGTTGTGTTTTGTTTCATTCACACATGTTTGAGTATCTGGGTTTATTCGTCTTTCTACAATTCCAAAGCTCAAAATGCTCTGTTCCACCTTGTGATGTCATGAAATGGTAGTTTTCAAGTGAACAGCTCCTTTTACCTTTACCTCTTTTTCCCGCAAAGAATGGCAATTCTAGAGCTGAAGTTATCCAAATTTCTTGTAAAGGTGCAAGGAGTTTAAAAACACAGTGGAAAAGTGCTTATAAACTCTTCAGGGTGAATAATTACGATGCTTGAAATGCATAAGGTAAGTGAGGAAGAACTTTGGACCATTGTAAGTCGTTTAAAATGAACTAGATCTGTTTTTCACATCTTTAAGACAGTAAAAATCAGGATCTTCAGCACCAAGAATAAATGCATAAAATGATCTTCAACTAATGAACTCTTTGTTATCAGAACTATACATAGACTCTCACACATTCAATGTACCAAGTTTTAATGTCTAAAACAGAGCAGGAATCACAACAAAATGACAGAGAAATGTGCAAAATTTGTGTAAAAGTAGATGTAAATGCTCTTTGAAAATGCTCTCAAAGGGCATCTCTTCAGCTTCAGCTGGTCAAATGTAGTAAAAATCTCAGATTTTCAGGCTTTGTGCAAACTAAACAACTCACAGATTAATCAAAAGAATATTGGCCAGATTAACCAATAATCAGAAATAATTCTTAGCTGCAGCCCTATTTTAAGCAGCATTTGAACAGCAGAGTTAAGCCCCATATTAAATGTGTATTTGGAGTGCTGATGAGGTACTCCCTTTGCTGGTGATGGTTATGATTTTTTAGCTGTTACATGGGCCATTTTATGGAGATTGTAGATTTGTAGATGGAACATATATAGACTTATAAGTTATATGGTTCTATTTTATTGCATGTTTTTTGTCAAAATTAAGTTATTCTTATATTCTTGTTTCTAAATACATTCTGTAACTTTTTCAACATTTTGTAGGATTTGGTACATTTTAAAAGATATTTAATAAGCAAAAACAAATTTCCCCATTTGACTGTGCTCCATGAGTGGTCAGGGCTTTTCTCAAAACGCAGATAGAACTTTAAAATTCTAATTCTAATCCTGTATTGAAAAGTAATTAAATAATAAGAAAAAAATTAAATGTAAATTGTAATAAAATGAGCAAATCCTACCCTCAGAACTTGTCCACAGCAGCAGTGCCACAACCAAACACAGAGACATTGCCATTTCTCTAGACAGACTTTCACTTCTGAACTTTTCAAACTACACTTGAATGATGGATATTTAGTCTCAAATGCATTAGATGAACAATAAGAGGAAGTCTGAAGAGCTAGCTTTAGCTTTAGGTGAAAGAGGGGTTAACCACTCTGCTAAACACAGCCCACAGCCACATACAGTCAGGGCATTTACATATCTTTATTTTTAAATGAATACGGCCTTCTTTTTCAAGACAGTTCAATATGTACAGTGCCTTCTTGGGTCACATGTTGTATCTGTTTGGTATCTGAGTGATTCATTTGCACAGTAATGTAAAAGTAGAAATGTATTTGCTATAAATATAAATAAGTTCTTAAAGCCACAGTGTGTAATATTTAGCCAATAAAAACTACCATGAAAGCTTTTTGCTGTTTTTATTGCACTGAAAAACCCCACACACATAAAGGACGTTACAGTACTCTATTCTGGAGATAATAAAAGTGTCAATAGTCTTTTCAAGGTTGTTGCGATTTACAAAAAGGCTTTACTTTAGATAAAAGACGTAGATGATGAAAACTTGATCTCACCACGCTATTGATCTGTTTGTCAAACTTAAAACTGTTATCAAAAATGAAAAAAATGAAAAAATCCAAAAATGAATAATGATAAAAAGACAAAAACCTGTCACATGGCCTTTATTTCCAGCCGAGCTCAGTCCTGTTTGCTCCTGTGTTCCAGCACATGTGCAGTGATGAGAGCTGACAGCATGAGCAGCAGTCCCACACAATACACCAGAGTCTTGAGCATGCACACACTCAACCCCAGCACCTCCTCTGGGCCTGGGAGAAAACACACAAATGTAATGTACACCTTTTAATGAAATCTGTGTGCCTGACATCAAAAAATGAAATGAAATTATAATGAAATAGAAACTGTTGCATGAAGAAAATTTTCCATCCATGGGTTTTGGAATGATGAAAAATTTGCACTGTGGCCATAGGATCTATTCATGATTATGTCACAAACCAGGAAGATGTTTGGAAAGGTGTGCTGACAACTTCTGGCGGGCTCTGTTCACAGTAGTAATTCTGACAAAATCTAGGAAAAATGACACACAACCCCAAGTGGTTTTGGTACATGCGATTAGAAGAGATGAGGGCGCCAAATTCAAGATGATTCCAAACAGCACATACGTATGCAGTCTTCATTTTATCACTGTATGACAAGCTTTTAACATTTAAACACTAAGTTTAACTATCCAGAATTAACATTGTAGATAACAACAACGTCTTTCTGACTAAGCGTCATTTCATTTTGGACAGTGGGAATTGTCATTTGAGATATTTGTAAAGCAATTTTGACTAGACAAAACGGCAGTTAGAGAGATCTGCAATTCAGTTTTGACTAGGCAAAACAGAATTACAGGTATCTGCATTTATGTCATTGAAAACGACATTCAGCTCGTCACATCATAAATGACAATTGCAGATATCTGTTATTCAGTTTTGACTGGGCAGATTGAAAGTTAAAGAAATCTCAAACGTCATTATGACATCATGACAGAAAGCACCACGTTGTCTCGAGCTACTAGCAGTGCACCAATCCATCCAAAAAGCCATTCGTCCCTAAAGCTAAACAACCGCTCCCACCTAAAGTGGATCATTTTCATACAGATATCTGCGACGTCATTTGGCCAAGTCAAAACTCCAATTCAAGATATCTGTAATTATATTTTGACTAGGCACAATGAAGTTTACAGATATCTCCAATTTCAGATATCGCTAATCAAAATTCATTTCAAGATATCTATAACTTGATAATAGAATCTACAATTACATTATGACTATCCCTAATTCCACTTAGAGATATCTACAACGTCATTTTGCCTAGTCAAAACTTAATTTAAGATATCTGAAAAGGAGCATGTAGATATCTTCAATTGAGGTGAATTAAAATATCTTGAACTCTTGTTTAGCCTAGTCAGAATCAAACTGTAGATATCTCAAACCGGAATTACACATATCTATAATTCAGTTGCAGATATCTGTAACTTACATTGTGGATATCTGGAATTGAATTGTGGATATCCGTAATGATGAAACCCAAACAAATGAATGGCACAGGTGACGTCATTTGCCTTGGGAAGAATGTCGCTGTGGATATCTAAAATGACAATTACGGATAGGAAGAATATCATTGTGGATATCTGAAATTTTCTTTTTGACTAGGCAGAACTGAGTTAGAGATATCTGCAATACATATCCATCTTAGTGTTTAAACATTAAAACCACTGATGACGTTTACTTCAGTGGGCTTTATCACAGTCAGTAGGCGAGCCCAGTGTCGGGAACTACACCAGAAGTTGCCATCACATGTTTCCAAACGTCTTTGTGATGTAAGCGTGAAGAAAGCCTATTCCAATGACCATTTCAAACCATCATGTCTTTAAATGGGCAAAATGTTGTATATAATATGCAATGGATATATATGTATAAACACTGGCATAACATTAAAGCTTTACCATGTAACACTGCAAAGGCAAAAATGAAAGAACATTTTATTTGTGTGTGTGTGTGTGTGTGTGTGTGTGTGTGTGTGTGTGTGTTTTAAATGTATGTGATAGAAAGTAGAAGCTAGTTGAAGTTTGGAACATTCTCCATTAAGTTTTATGCCATTCTTGGAACATTCATGGAAAAGCAGTAGCATCTCCAAAGAGACAAAGAAGTGACATGCTCTTCCAGGCCAAGTTACAAGTCAGGTCTATGGAGAGGCAAGCCCGCTCACAGTAAGTACGCATGTTTTTCAAATTTTTCATGATTTTGATTGTGATCGATGTTTGTCTGTTCTGTGTTTGTGTATGGCACTTTGGCCAGCTGTGAAGTTTTTAGAGTCCTTTATAAATAATGTTGGTATGGTAAAGCAAACGTTTTAATGCAAAATAAACAATTGTAATACTTTTTGTGAATATTTTTTGTTCTGTTTTAGCTATAAGTAGCCCTTAAAATTCCCACTTCATTACAAGATAATTATACCGTTCAGTTCACACTCTTGAGAGATGAGTTTTGTTTTTGTCTGTAAATAGATTTTCAGCCATTTTGTATTCTATGTGTTAAGAGGGTTAGGCAAAATAAGTGTTAAACCACAGCCTAAACCCCTTCGGTCTGTAGAAGAGTGTAATAGAAAAGTGTTATTTTTGTGTTAATCATGAATCATTGTAACATGAATCATTGTAACATGATTCATGATTATGCTAATATACTTTTTAGTTTTAGTTTATTTAAAATAAACTAAAACTAAAAAGGCTGCTGCTGTGTCCCACCTTTGTCTTCAGCGCAGATCTGTCGACAGTTTTGTGTTTTTGTTGAATTCTTGACTTCAGGATCTGAAAATTCACATCACAACAATAAACCATCATCTTATTATCTACTGATACTTTGCATCACGCTGGGGGTGTTCTACATATATCTCTATTGGCAGAATGTTAGTTACCATGGTGACACAACGCACACATTAGCAAGCATAGACATAATTTTCAGATTAACTGAAAATACAAGATACAATACAAAATGGATTTAAACAGCTCATTTTCAGGAGCCTGTGATTAATACGAGCGTTCATGATCCTGTTTAGGAGTTTGATTTTCAACAAAATGGTGAGAGTGAGAGTGTTTAACAGCACAAATCATCTCACCTGTTGTAGTTCCAACCAAGTCAGCTCTTTCTGGCTCGATTGTGTTAAAATAAAACTCAGATTGAAGTCTAATTTGAGAAGCAGCTTCAGACAGAGCAGTGTCTACAGTTAGCATCACACCCCCAGGGAATGTTGATGTCTGTTTTGTTGTATTCAGTATTTCATTTGCACTCACCCTGGACCGTGACGACAAACTGAGCTAATATTCCTTTGCTGTGTTCAGCCGTGTAGATTCCACTGTCACTGAGTGTGACATTTTTCAAAACCAGAGACCAGTTCCTCTGAAAAAACTCCACTCGGTTTTCATAGTTTTGTCCAATAGAAACGGCATGTGCAAAAACTCTTAAAATGCTGCTGCCATTATATTTCCACTCAAACAGATGTGTGTGTTTTAGGATCGTCTCCTCTGGGACGTCCAGCTGTAGGTCATGGCTGGACGGGATAAACAGCTGTGATGTCCTGGAGCCTAGAGGGAAAAATAAACACAATGTTTATCCGAAAGTAAGAGAAAGAGAAAGTCAACTGCATGATTCCATGGAAACAGAAAGTTAAAACCATACTTCGGAACAATCTCCATGGAGTTTTATGCCATACTGTAGAATATTATAGCCAAAGAAACAACATTTTCTTGGAAACAAGCAGGAGGAGACCCTCCTACAGGGCAAATAAGTGTCAGGTTTGTGGAGATGCAAGCCCGCTCACAGTAAGAACACATGTTTTTCAGTGCAGCAAATAAATCCATAATGAAAAAAAAACAAACAAACATGTTTTATTTGGCAAAAAAGTGACATAGTATGGCTTTAAAAGACAAATGCTATGCCTTATATGAGTAGATTTGCTTTGTCAGCTCATGTTTTAGAATTTTAAACAATAGCTATCTTCAACAAAAGGAGAAATTTAATTTTGTCAACTGGACAGAGTTTATTTGGTCGAATTTTGACCAAATAAACTCTGTCCAGTTGACAAAATTAAATTTCTCCTTTTGCTATGGATTCTACCTGGACGACTGAGGGATTCTACACACAATAGCTATCTTCAGACATTAGACATCTTGTTTCTCCAGACTGCTCCCATGCATTAGCAGAGTTAGGTCGCTATCTTCTGACAGCAGAGGGAATTACTATAAAAAAACAAAACAAAAAACAAAACAAAACAAAGGACTACATGGGTCCGCCTTTTCCGACACTCACGCACGCAGCTGTAATGGACATGTTTTGAGGGCAGACATGTTTAGAATGAGTCTAGTGAGGATTTATGAAGTTAACACCAGCACAATGGGAGACCACCGCTGGGAAAACCAATGTGAACAATAATCTTATTGTACTCATTTCATACTTAATGCTTGCTACAGCTAAAGTGCAAAATGTTCTGTTCAGTAACCCTGAATGATGATTGCTTCTGTTTTATGATACAAATCCAAGAAATTTCAGAAGATTCCCAGAAGTAAAACGATCAAGTTGGCTAAAGATAACATTTATAAATGGACAATACCAAAGCTTTGGTCGGACTCTCAGAAACTCTCTGCTAGACGCTTGTAGACACTCATTCAGCTCAGAATGCTCTTTTCCACCTTGTGATGTCATGAAATGATTCTAGTGAAGGTGAGTTTAAAAACAGTGGAGCACTTCCTGTATTACCACATGACTTCACAACACCTGGATTTATATATTTCATTAAAAGAGGGAATATTACACTTTTTATTAGAATAATTGCACATAACATAGTTAGATCTTTTATTGTTGAAAATGCTATATTCACCAAAAACGTATTAACATTTCAGTTTCCTTCACCTTCACATTACAATGAGCGTGCATCCCACTAATGAAAGTACTGCACAGCGCATCAGGTTTGTGAAGTTGTTGTGGGTGGGTGATGTAGGATTGATAGACATGATTTCTAGCTGATTTAGCATAAAACCTACTATTTACCTTACCACTTTTGTGACTGCTCCTCTGTGGCAGTATTCAGTGGTGACAGTGGTCATAAAAATTACAAAAAAAATCAAAATGAAACATTACAGTGCAAAGAGCCTACCTGTCCTTCTGATGGCACACTCTTGTGGGATGTCTATAGCACCATTATTCCAGCTGACGTGGTTGCTATGGTTACAGATGATCGACTGGTCAGACAGGTAAAGGTGCAGAGAGGGGGCGTGTCCAGAGGGGGCGTGTCCAGGTGTTTGTGGGCGGGGCTCCTCACAGCTGTGTGTGTCACAGGTGAAAGAGCGGCTGATGTTGTAGAGCTCAGTTGTGCAGCTCACAGTGAAGTTACAGGACTCTGAGCTGTTGGACACAGAGGACAGACTCAGCTCCACTGGAGACACTGGATCTGTGGGAACAAAAAGTAATGTCAGAGGAACAAAACATCCATCCATCCATCCATTTTCTCCCGCTTAATCCGGCTGGGTCGCGGGGACAGCACGCTGCCCATTACTCTGTGCACCAGACCCAGACCCCTATGAACCCCTCTGCAGGTGGTGAGCCCACAGGAGGGAGGAATTCCTTGACGGTCCTTGATTGTATAATGTTCATAGGGGTGTTGCATGTTTTTGGTTGATGGGGGGAAACCGGAGTACCCGGAGGAAACCCATCCAGACACGGGGAGGAAACATGCAAACTCCACACAGAAAGGCCCGGGCGACCCGGGGATCGAACCCGTAACCTTCTTGCTGTGAGGCATGAGTGTTGCCACTCAGCCACCGTGCGGAACAAAACAGTGATGGGAAATGTTGATGATCAAAATAAAGAAGGTAAAAATTGAAGCCCCGTCTGCATAAGTCACATACATCCCTTCATGGTCTAATGAGTAACACTGCCTTGGGTTTGACAAGTACAAATGTATTTCACAGCTCTGGCAAATTTTGAATTTTGAAGTGGAATGTGTCATTTGTAAATTGGAAACGGAGTCGATGGAGTCGAATCGTGCCCATGCTGCTTTATTATGGAATGTGGCGACTAGTGGGCTTGATATGTCTGTCTATATATACAGTCTTTACATAACTTCTATCTCTCTCTATCTCCATGGAGTATGGGTTTGACTTTCAATTCCATGGAATCCAGAAAGTTACATAGTATTGCTTTAATATTAGACCTCACTTTTGTCAACTGTCAGAAGATGGGCTCTACAGTTGCCATGGTAACGTCACCATGTCAAACTCACCTTGGACAGATAGATAGAACTAATGCTTGTGCACCACAGCAGCTGCATAGAGTCCACTGTGCTCCTGCTTTAGGTTCTTCAAAGTCACAGAGGAGTTGTGTGGATGTAACACACACCTCTCACTGTCAAAGGAGACCAGACCATCTTCTCCTGATGTCCCCAAGATCTGACCCTCAAACTCCCACTGCAGAAAGTCAAAACCCGGCGAGGCATCCGAGATAACCAGCGTAACATCACTTCCTGTCTGCACAAACAGCATCTCCGAACCTGTAAACAAGATCATTATAATCATTTAGTTTGGACGTCTTTGCAGTGGTTATATAAACTATGCACGTGTAGGTGTTTTTAGCAGCAACAGGAAGTAAAATGGAAAAAACAAACAAAACTAAAGCTAATTTAGAAACTGGCATGCTAACGGATCAGTGGTGATGTTTGGCTAATTACTTTATCGACTTCTCATTCTGAAGAACAATAGTTTTTCAGGTTCCGTAATTAATATGTGTACCTTTGCACTTGTGTTCTGAGGAAACATGACTTCTTACAGTTTTTTTTTTTTTTTTTCAACCGCTTTGGCATTAAAGTCTAAATTTCAGCACATATTTTCAAGCCTAAACTCTCATTTCAAAACTCCAAAACCTAAAACTATTCAACCACTACAGTATGTAAAGACTGTGAGTGTACCTCTCTCTGCACACGCTAGTCTGTGTACATAAATACTGCATTTATGTACACTGTTACCAAAGTCCATAAACCAAATACACAACTGAACACACAGAATCACAATATGAAGAGATTTAACAGAACAGATTTGACAGACACAGAAGCATTGGAAATACATGTAAAAGACTGGTTCACACTGGTTTTCATTACAGAGACAGACACAAACTGCACAAAAAAGCACACATTTGTAAATCATACTTTTTTTTTGTTCCCTAAACGATTGTGTACATATTTTTACAACACTGACCTCACTCTCAAACAGATACAATGTGCAGTGATGGTTGCAGAAGTTTATATATCTGATAACTGTGTTTGTGTTTGTGTCCCAAGTGTCCTTTTTACAAGAGTCTGTTATGTTTTGTTCATTTTTTTAAGAGTGTGTACCTTCAGATCTGGCCCCCTGCAGCAGTCCCAGGATCCACAGCAGAGTCAGGGCCATGGTGTTGTACTGTAAACACTGAACACAACCGCACACACTGACTCCTCTTACTCACACACACAAGTTCAGACGCACAGATAAACTCTTGCTTTGAGGGGACAGGAAATTAAACTGAAGACTTCACAAAACCTCAAAGGCCCCAGATCCACCGACTTACAGACCAACAGGAAAAAGGTAAAGTTTCATAATCATTCATGTCCTCATGTACTTTCATTTCAACAGGGTTACACTTTATTTATTTTCAACATTATACAATAGATCGATGTTATTTAAAGGACCAATATTATGCTATTTTCTATGTTATAATGCTGTTTTTTAAAAAATCCAAATCCACTTTATTTCTATAGCACATTTTACAAACAAACTGGTGCTGCTCAGACCATAAAACGAAGACAACAAAAAAGGTAAAATTTTGGTCATACCAGTCCTAAAACAATAAAACCAGTAAAATCAAATAAAAGCAAAACCATAAAAATCACAAAATAGGAATAAATAAGTAAAATAAATCAAATAAATAAAAGACACAGAGGACCACACAACTCACACGGTGGTAAAAGCCACAGAATAAAAGTGGATCTTAAGACGAGACTTAAAACACGCAAACATACCTGGAGTTGTCATCACACACAGACTTGGACTTGTGTTTTGTTTCATTCACACATGTTCCAGGTGTGTTTGTGAGGAGGGAACAACATTATAACGTGACTTAAAGCTCACAAGAGTCCATTTTCCTCAATATAGGACCTTTAACTCCTATTTAGTCCTCACATAATCCTTTTCTCGTCAGCGCGTCTTGCAGTACTTTACTAAATACTAATATTTTACTTGCACTTAAATTGCATTATATCTTTTCTTTTTGGTGTGCCACCTGCTCGTCTCAATGAAAGTCCCGTTTTGCCTGAAATGTTCCACTGTATGGCATTAAACCTATCTATGTAGCATTTATTTCAATTTGTGTAGCTCAAAAAACATGCGTTCTTACTCTGAGCACAGTCGCCTCTCCACAGATCTGACCTGTAACTTGACCTGGTTATACCACCAGCTTGTATCCATACATTCCAGGTAAAGCAATAGCACCTCCAAGCAGGTGGCGGACCCTTAACAAAAATCTTATAGTGCACCTTTAGTACCTTGAGTAATGTTATTTTAAAGTAACAGTACACTTATCGGAGTACAATTATTGGCTATTCGTGGGATTCAACTGCCTGTTTTGAGGACTTTTCACAATAAAAAAAAAATACTGATACTTTGCAGCTGATGTCATCAACATTTCTAGGGGGTGTGATGCTAACTGAAAGCACTACTACTACTACTACTACTACTACTACTACTAATACTAATACTACTACAACTGTTAGAAGCTCTGTTACTCAAGTTAGACTTAATCTGAGTGTTATTTGAACACAATCTGACCAGAAAGAGCTGACTCTTGTTGGGGTGCGAGTTCAAATGGAAGTAATAGGTCAAAACACAGTCCGTTAAAATCCAAAAGTTTATTCCCTGACAGTATAAAACCAATACAGATATCCGGGTCTCCCAACAACAATCCCTGACCGCTCACAAATATGTGGAGCTCACGCCAGACACAGCTGCGAGGGACACCCAACTATCTTAGACCCACAGTTTTATACATTGCTCATGAATATGCAAATTAAATGTGTCATGTGCATAACCAGAACTCGTCGGCTCCTTTTATGGTTTTATTTTCATCTGTTTGTCTCTGAGGTTGCCTGGGTTATGAGACTTCCGCCTTTTTGACTCCTGCACACAAGATAAAAAACAACCTACGCCCCCGCTTCCTCTTCCTGGGTGGGAGCTGTCTGTCACTCTCCAAACCGTTATTTCAGAGAATGAAATGTTACTGGTTTATTGTGTAATCAGCATGTGCCAGCATGTGTCTCATATAATACTGCAAATATAAACTTTATTCGTCATCACATCTCATTTCAATATTCAAACATCCAATATATTTCAGTAATAAAACATCAAATATACTTCACTCTGCTGGAACTCCAACAGATGAGCTGATTGGTGCTGTTAAAAAGTCTCTCACTTTTTTGTTGAAAATCAAACCCCTAAACAGGACCATGAACTTTTGGACTGATCACATTCTCCTGAAAATGTGCTGTTTAAATCCATTTTGTATTTTTTCTTGAGTTTTCAAACTTACTAACCTTTATTAACATCATCATTCTGAAACCCATGCAGACTTTCTTTTTCCATCTGCCCATCACATTTCCTGCACTTCGATTGTGCGTGCACTTTAACGAACAACAACAACGAAGGATTTGCCAAAGAAACTCTCTGGCTGTGTCTTCAGCTGTCACAATGGAAACCTAGTCTGAGTGTCGGATTGTGGGTAATAATTTGAGTGTTGCATTGTGGGTAATTGTGATGATGAGGAGATTAAGACGATTCATGCGCCATCATCGCTCATTTGTTTGTAGCTGGCGGACTTGGCTTCCTTTAGACCTGCTTCTTTATGCAAATCAGCTCTGAATGAATGACGCCGGATTATGGGGACAATAAGCAGTTTAGTATTATGCACAAAACAGAAGAGAATATGATATCTTTATTGCATCAGACCAAATCACCTCACTTTTGTGTTTCATCATTCTGCTCGGTTGAAATAGCTGGAGACATACAGTGGAGGAAATATGTATTTGATCCCTTGCTGATTTTGTAGGTTTGCCCACTGATAAAGAAATGAACAGTCTATAATTTTAATGGTAGGTTTATTTTAACATTGAGAGACAGAATATCAAAAAGAAAATTCAGAAAATCACATTATAGAAAGTATATACAGTAAACTGATTTGCATTTCATTGTGTGAAATAAGTATTTGATCCCCTACCAACCATTAAGAGTTCTGGCTCCCACAGACCAGTTTGACACTCCTGATCCACTCGTCACCTGAATTAGACTCCTGTTTTAAGTTCAAGTTTATTGGTTTATTAGGACAGTGTACAATTACATTAAGCACAGTGGCAGATATGTTTGTACCAGATTGTAGCTCATAGCTAATTTCCATCTGTAGTCCTACTCTGGGCACCAGACCCAGACCCCTATGAACCCCTCTGCAGGTGGTGAGCCACAGGAGGGAGGAATTCCTTGACGGTCCTTGATTGTATACTTGTTGGGCTGCTTCCTCAATACCTTAGTGTGTATCTTCAGCGTAGGCCTGATGGACCTCAGAATTTACGTTCTCAGGATGTTTACACACTGACTGTTCCTACCGTGAGAACAGAGAAGGGAAAACTGTCTTTTCAGTATAGTGCTCCAGCTGACTGGAATTCTTTGCAGAGAGTTTTAAAACTAAAAACACTTGTACCTATGCCTTTTTTTAATACTCTTTTGAAGGACCTGGAAACGCAATCGATGATATGCCAATGTTTCTAATTGTGTCCCTAACATAACATATTATCTGTGTTGATTTTATATTGAATTGTCTTGTGGGTTGTGTTGTGTGGGCCTCTTGCCAGGACTCCCTTGAAAAAGAGATCTTTGAATCTCAATGGGACTTTCCTGGTTAAATAAAGGTTAAATAAAAAAAAATACTGTTCATAGGGGTGTTGCATGTTTTTGGCTGATGGGGGGAAACCGGAGTACCCAGAGGAAACCCATCCAGACACAGGGAGGAAACATGCAAACTCCACACAGAAAGGCCCGGGCGACCCAGGGATCGAACCCGTAACCTTCTTGCTGTGAGACATGAGTGTTGCCACTCAGCCACCGTGCCGCCACGTCACCTGTCACCTGTAGTCACCTGTATAAAAGACCTGTCCACAGAATCAGTCACAATCAGACTCCAAACTGTCCAACAGGGGAAAGACCAAAGAGCTGTCAAAGCATCAGGGACAAGATTGTAGACCTGCACAAGGCTGGAATGGTCTACAAAAGTGCTTGCAAGGTCCCCCTGCTTAAGAAGGCACATGTACAGGTCTGCCTGAAGTTTGCCTATGAACACCTGAATGATTTAGAGAGTGATTGGGAGAATGTGCTGTGGTCAGATGAGACCAAAATCGAGCTCTTTGGCATTAACTCAACTCGCCGTGTTTGTAGGAAGAGAAATGCTGCCTATGACCCCAAGAACACCATCCCCTCCGTCAAGCATGGAGGTGGAAACATTATGCTTTGGGGGTATTTTTCTGCCAAGGGCACAGGACAACTTCACCACGTCAACGGGAGGATGGACGGAGCCATGTACCGTTAAAATCCTGAGTGACAACCTCCTTTCCTCCGCCATGAAACTGAAAATCGGTCGTGGATGGGTCTTCCAACAGGACAATGACCCAAAACATACAGCCAAGGCAACGAAAGAGAGGCTCAAGAAGAAGCACATTAAGGTCATGGAGTGGCCCCGCCAGTCTCCGGACCTTAACCCTATAGAAAACCTATGGAGGAGCTGAAGCTCTGAGCTGCCAAGCAACAGCCACGAAACCTTAATGATTTAGAGATGATCTGCAAAGAAGAGTGGACCAAAATTCCTCCTGATATGTGCACAAACCTGGTCATCAACTACAAGAAGCATCTGACCTCTGTGCTGCAAACAAGGGTTTGCCACCAAGTATAAGTCTTTTTTTGGCTAGAGGGTTCAAATACTTATTTTACTCAATGAAACGCAAATCAGTTTATATATTCTTTTTAAAGTTATTTTCCGGATTTTCTTTTTGATATTCCATTTCTCAATGTTAAAATAAACCTACCATTAAAATTATAGGCTGTTTATTTCTTTATCAGTGGGCAAACCTACAAAATCAGCAAGAGATCAAATACTTATTTCCTCCACTGTAAGATCTGCTCTGATGGCATTCCTGTGTTCAACATTGACATACTAGATAGTGACTCTTTTTGACAGGGCCCATATCACACTATTTTCTGATCTATGTTATAACGTTTCCTCATTATAAACATACCTGGAGTTGTGTTTTGTTTCATTCAGGTCTGTTTTTGAGGAGGTAATAACATTATGACATGACTTAAAGCTCACAAGAGTCAATTTTGTGTAATATAACACCTTTAAACACTTTCAGCGTGTCCTTCTTCAGTATTGTTTTCAAGCTTTGAGGATCCACCTTCTTGTCTCCATGGAGATGTTATCGATGTGTCCTGAATGTTCCACTGTTTGGTATTACTGCACACATCTATCTTGCATTTATTTATTTTACACTTTTTCATTGACTAAAATACTTCAGTCAATTGCTTGTGTCCATGGTAATAGATAGATTAATGCCATATTGTGGAATATTCCAGGCAAAGCAATAATAACTCCATGATGGTTACAAATGATTTTGGACTGTTCCGGTACCAATGGCCCTTCTTGCTGTGAGTTTAGAGTGCTATCCATTCAACCACTGAATGTCACTCCCCACTCTTCACCCCATTTCACGCTTGTCCATGAGCTAAACAGCAGAACAATCTGGCAACAGGCCTATAGTAAACTAAAGAAACAATAGAAAGAATCGTGCAGTGTTATTAACCTTGTATAACTCTGTATTTGGACCATATCTGATGTACTGTGTGGAAATTTGGGGGTCAACGTGTAAAACTTACCTACAGCCGTTATGTATTTGACAGAAAAGGGCCTTGAGAGTTATCATTAACAGTCATCATAAAGAGCCATCCAACCCATTATTTGTTAAAGTGTTGAAAATATGATATTGTTGACTTAAGTATCCTCAGCGTCATGTATAAAGCAAAGTGTTACTTGTAAATATTCAAATACTGTCGGAGACCCAGACCCAGATTCAGAACCAAGGTTATGGAGCGAAGCGTCACTGTGAAAGGAGTTCATTTATGGAATAGTCTTCACAAAGAAATCAAAGGATCAAGTACAATAATGACATTTAAAAACACATAAAATCCTGTGCAGTGTGTATGTATGAAAAAGAAAACGAAATTGTTGCGCATGAAAGTGAAGATTTCTGTTCGCAGTTGATTAATATTTGTCATTGAAATCAAATGTGTTGATTTTAAATGTTTTAAAGTAACTTTGAGGTGGCCGATAACATAAGATCACTCTTCTTTCTGCTCCTTTTCATTCATTTCTTTCTTTTCTTTTTATACTTTATGAATGAAATAAAGAAACAAACAAACAAATCACAATCGCATGACAAATCACTCAAAATTATTAGGCTCTCGCACAAAATACTAATAAACTGTATAAAAAAACTACTGTATAAGTACAAGTAAACAGTGTCTTCATGTGAAAAGGCAATTTCAACCTGATTTCCTTTTTTTTTTTTTTTATTCCAAACTGAAGTATTTTCAGTATCAATGTAATGAACTAGACATGCTTTTAATTAGAGCCAAAAAAAGTCCAATTTCTTCCAAAGTCTTGCGTCTGCTCCACAACACGCTTTTACCTCTTCGTTAAAAAGACACAAGCTGATTATTGCTTATCTTTAAATTCGGATAAAAAAGCTTCCATGGGTTTTGTTGTCAGTTGCAGAGGCTAACCACTCTGCTGCGAGCTCTTCAGACTCACTGTATTTGGAGCTTCATTGAGAATTCGATCACATCCCGAGTGTCTGGACTGTCCCGTGACCCCACCCTCCACTCCCACTTCAGAAGGACATCATCAGAACCCCCCCTCCTCCTCTTTACTCTTCTCTCCTCTCTCTCTCCTCTAGTCTCTCATTCTTTGTCCACTCTGTCCTCTCTCCCCCTTTTCTCTCTCTCCTCCTCTCTCCCGCCTCTCTCCTCCCTCCCCCTCATCCTTTCTCTTCCCTCCTCTCCCCACTTTCTTTCTCTCTCTCCCCCTTTCTCCCCATCTCCTCTCTCCTCTTCTCCCCTCCTCTCTCCCCCTCTCCTCTTCTCTCTCCTCTACCCTATTCTCTCCTCTTCTCTTCTCTCTCCTCCTCCTCTCCCCTTTCCTCCACTTTTTCCCCTCTCTTTGTCTCTCTCCTCTCACATTCTCTCTCCCTCCACTTCTCCCCCCCCTCTTCTTCTTTCTTTCCCTCACTCCCTCTCTCTCCTCTCCCCTTGCTGTAGTTTCCTCTCTCTCCCTTTCTCTCCCCCCATCTCCTCTTTTCCCCTCCTCCCTCCCCTCTCCTCTTTACTCTCCTCTCCCCTCTTTTTTCCTCTTCTTCTCCTCTCCACCTCTCTCTCTTCGCTCTCCTCTTCCCGCCTCTCCTTGCTCTCTTTCCCTCTCTCCCCCTTTCTCTCCCCAATCACCTCCTCTCTCCTCTTCTCCCCTCCTTTCTCCTATTTCTCTCTACACCTCTCTCTCATTCTCTCTCCTCTTCTTTCCTCCTGTGCTCCTTCTCTCCCTCTCTCCACTCTTATTCTCTCCCTCTTCTCTCCTCCTCTGCTCCCCCTCTCTCATTCTTTCGCCCTCCTCTCTCCTCTTCTCTCCTCTCTCCTCTTCTCTCGTCCTCTGTCACCCTCTCCTCCTCCTCTCTTCCCTCCCTTAGCTGCATGAGTCCCATATGAGTTAATATAGAGTCATGTATTTGTCATGCTTATGGCTAAACTGAACTGCAACTGTCACATATTTTGAATTTAAAATGGGCATAAGTGATGGAATATTTGGTGTGTTTATGACTTCCATATCCTTGGGCTTGTTACATGTAAAAATGTTGTTCTTTAGTCACTATAATTTGGATTTTTGAACATTATACATTGTGTTTACCTATAAGCTTAAGACTTGTATGAACACACAACTTTATTTAAGTAAAAACACAAAAATATAATGTAATAAAAATTAAACAAACATATATTGCTTTGGCTCAGTTACTGAAACCTTTTATATTGTTGTCTCCTCCTCTCCCCTCCTCTCTCTGCTTATTTCGTTCATTCACAGTCAGGATGATGATAGTAAAAACAATAAGATATGCCTTTTTACTCCTTATCAGAATGCTGAAAAACAAAAGAACACTGTATTTAGTTTGTCTCATGTTTCCGGGTATAAACGGCACTAACAGCTTAAATATTTTGCACTGTCCAACCACAAGATGGCAGTGTCCGCATTCATCAAAACCACTGCATCCAACAGGAACCGCTTAGAGACAAAGAGACAATGACATCAGAGAGGGGAGAGAGGGAGGACAGGAGAGAGGGAGGAGAGGAGAGAAGAGAGAGAGGGAAGAGATTAGAGAGGGGAGAGAGGGAGGAGAGGAGAGAGGGAAGAGAGAAGAGAGAGGGGGGAGAGGAGAGAGAGGGAGGACAGGAGAGAGGGGGGAGAGGAGAGAGGGAGGAGAGGAGAGAGAGGAAGGAGAGGAGAGAAGAGAGAGAGGGAAGAGATTAGAGAGGGGAGAGAGGGAGGAGAGGAGAGAGGGGGGAGAGGAGAGAGGGAGGAGAGGAGAGAGGGGGGAGAGGAGAGAGGGAGGAGAGGAGAGAGAGGAAGGAGAGGAGAGAAGAGAGAGAGGGAAGAGATTAGAGAGGGGAGAGAGGGAGGAGAGGAGAGGGGGGGAGAGGAGAGAGGGAGGAGAGGAGAGAGGGGGGAGAGGAGAGAGGGAGGAGAGGAGAGAGAGGAAGGAGAGGAGAGAAGAGAGAGAGGGAAGAGATTAGAGAGGGGAGAGAGGGAGGAGAGGAGAGAGGGAAGAGAGAAGAGAGAGGGGGGAGAGGAGAGAGAGGGAGGAGAGGAGAAAGGGAGGAGAGGAGAGAAGAGAGAGAGGGAGGGGAGGAGAGAGGGAATAGATCAGAGAGGGGAGAGAGAGGGGGAGAGGAGACAGGAGAGAGAAAGCGGCAAGAGAGGGGGGAGAGGGGGACAGAGGGGAGAGAGGGAGAGTGGGGGAAGAGAGATGGGGGACAGAGGGGAGAGAGAGGGAGGATAGAGGGAGAGAGGGTGAAGAGAAGAGAGAAAGGGCAAGAGGGAGATGAGAGAGGGAGGAGAGAGGGAGGAGTGGGGGGCAGGGAAGAGAGAGGCGAGAGAGAGGGGGGAGACAGGGGGGCCAAAGAGGAAAGAGGGGAAAGAGGAGACAGGAGAGAGAGGGGGGGAGAGAGGGAGGACAGATGGGAGAGAGAGGGGGGGCAGAGAAGAGCGAGAGGAGAGTGAGAGGAGAGAGAGAAGGGGGAGAGAGGGAGGAGAGAGGGGGCAGAGAGGAGAGAAAGTGAAAAGAAAGAGAGCGAGAGGAGACAGAAGAGAGAGGGGAGAGAGAGGGAGGAGGAGAGAGGGAGGAGGGACATTGGAAGGACAATTGTCTCCTCTCTATGACATCACCCGCACTAATACCATAATACGTCTGTGGAGCTGTGGACTGCACAGGGACAAATGGATAGAACGCACAAAGAGAAAGAGAGAGAGAGAGAAAGAGAGAGAGGAAAAGGAGGGGGGAGAGGAGGGGGGAAGACAGCCAAGGTTACACAAGTCGTTACAGCTCCAAAGAGAGAACAGACGGTTAAGGATGGTAATGACGAAGGTACAATATGTCTGGAGTATAAAGTGGGGCTAAGAAAATGGGAAGAGAGAGAGAGAGAGAGAGAGAGAGAGAGAGAGAGAGAGAGGGGCAGGGAGAGAGAGAAAGAGGGACAGAGAGAGGGGCAGAGAGGAAGGGAGGAGAGAGAGGAGAGAGAGAGAGAAAGAGGGACAGGACAGAGAGAGGGGAAGGCAGGGAGGGAGGAGAGAGAGAGGGGGGGGCAGTGAGGGAGGAAGGAGATAGAGAGGAGAGAGAAAGAAAGAGAGAGAGAGAGACAGACAGGGCAGGGAGGGAGGAGAGAGAAAAGAGAGAAAGAGGGGGGGTCAGGGAGGGAGGGAGGAGAGAGAGCGAGGGTGATAGAGAGAGGGAGAGAAAGAGAGAAGGGAGAGAGGGAGGCGAGAAAGAGAGGGGCAGGGAGAGAGGAGAGAGAGAGACAGAGGGAGGATAGAGAGAGGGAGGAAGACAGCGAGAGAGAGAGAGAAAGAGAAAGAGTGAGAGTGAAAGACAGAGAGAGAGGGAAGGAGATGGAGAGAGAGGTGGAGTTTGAAATATAGCAGGATATTACATGTCCCGTGGAGGTATAAAGGTGAAGATTCTAACTACATGTACAGAGCCTCATAAACCACCAGGGGGCCTCGTTTCAGCTGAAGTGATACTTTTATATATAATAAAGAATAATAAATAAAGAATAATAGAAGAATAATACATAAAATTGACACATGTGAGTTTTAAGTCATGTTATAATGTTACTGCCTCAAAAACACACCTGGAGTTGTGTTTTGTTTCATTCACACATGTTTGAGTAACACTTTATTATTAGTCTGTCTACATCTTTAAAACTCAAAATGCTCTGTTCCACCTTGTGATGTCATGAAGAGGTGGTTTTCATTTTACCAACTACTTTTACCTCTTGTTTTGTAGAGAGATTGGTAATTCCACTGCTGAAAGTATCCAAATGATTCTAGTGAAAATGTGTGGAGTTTAAAAACACGGTGGAGCACTTCCTGTATTAGCACATGACATCATGAGGTGGAACAGAACTTTTTTTTCTGTTTTTAATTTTCTTTTTTTTTTTTTTGAAAGAAGAACTTAGCCTAAATATACAGGATTTGTGTGTGAGTGAAACAAAAGACAACTCCACGTCTGTTTGTGATGAGGAAATAACATTATAACGTAGATCAGAAAATAGCGTCATTTAGGCTCTTGAATATCGTTTTCTCATCAGTGGTAAAAGTGGCGTTATTACTGACATTATCACAGGAAACACATTTAGTTTAGGGATAATTAAATTGGAGCTGTTTAACTCAAGACAGAAACTGACTCAGTAAAACAGGGTCCATCAAATGCTCTTCTCCATGGCGATGTTACTGCTTTGTCTGGAATTAAACCTTTCTATCTTCATGGAGACCAAACCAGACCAAGTTACAGGTCAGATCTGTGGAGAGGCGACCCCGCTCACAGTCAGAATGTCTGTTTTTCTAGGTGTTTTTAAGCTATAAAACCACCTGTAATTGAATAAATGTAAAGTAGAGCTGTTTAATGTCATACTGTGGAACATTCCAGGCAGAGCAATGACGTATCCATAGAAACAAGAAGGTGATGGACACCCAACAGCAAATTTACACAGTTCACCCTTAAAATCTGACACTTTTTTTAACCTTGCACAGTGTGACAAATTCTAATGATATTTATGAGGTCACAAACTCACCAGAATCCATCTTGGGGCTGTTGTGATCGGACGAGCTCCCACGGGCACAGCTGAAGGGGCGTCTTTTGTCTTTTGTCCTCTCGTGGACAGGAAAAATGTCTGTGCTTTTCTCTAAATTGGATTAAACCAAAGTCAGATTTCTCTGCGTCGTCTAATCAGAGTGAAGTATTTGTCTGAGTGTTCTGTCTTTATCCAATCACTTTCACTTTCACTTTCACTGAGAGCCGCTCCACATTGATAATGTGTGCGCCTCACATCAAGAATGTGACATACTGTATCATTCTGACAATGTCTTTGGCTTCGCGGAAAGCTATGGCCTGGTAAATCCAGACTGAAATCTCTCTGTATTTTTCTTACAGGAGGATGTCAGTCTGGTCCCCACTCCCTCCATCATAACAAAAAATAAATAAATAAATAAATAATATACAGTGTACAAAGAATACAATAATAAAAGAATATATATAAAAACGGTAATCAGACAAAATATAGGCATGATTTAAAAGTGCATTGTATAACTTTTCTGGTGGAGGGTCCATCAAATACTTTTCTCCACGGAAATGTTATTGCTTTGCCTGGAATGTTCCACAGTGTGACATTAAACAGCTCTACTTTACATTTATTCAATAACAGGTGGTTTTAGAGCTTATGAATCCCTAGAAAAATAGGCATTCTGACTGTGAGTGGGGTCGCCTCTCCACAGATCTGACCTGTAACTCGGTCTGGTTTGGTCTCCATGAAGATAGAAAGGTTTAATGCCATACTGTGAAACATTCCAGACATTCATCGGTCATTTTGGACAGAATCACTTTTCTCTCACCTCAGATTCACAGACTTAAGTGATTCATTCATTGATTCGCAGTAGCTCAGTCGGTCATCTGAAGGTTGGCGGTTCAAATCCTGGTCTCGATGTAAACACAGGTTGGCAGTGCAATTCCAGCTCCCATAGATGAATACTGTTGTTGTCTTATGACAGGTTGGACTACACTACTTTTACTAAAACAGATTTAAGATCATTATATTTAAGATTTTTAAGATTTAAAAAAGTCTAGCCATTTTTTAGGTTTCAAATTTTACTTCCTGCTTGGAAATTATGACATCAACATTAGGGAATTCCATAACTGTTACCTAGCAACCATGATGTAGAGTGGGCCGAAACTCCACTAATGCACACAGAGATTATATTTGATGAAAACGCCCTTTATTTTGTTGAAATCATGTTTAAAGTATCAGAGAAATGTGTTTTGTAAGTAGAAATTGTGCATACATTTTAGACAGAATTCTCCCTATACTTCCTATACTTTTTTTTTTTTTCCCCCAATTTATTTTTAAACTTTTCTTCACAAACTGCTTCTCAAAACTATAATTTATATTTGCAACTGGTATTACAGCAACAAATTAAGTAGAAATGAGAGAATCGTCCTGTTTTGTTTTAGCTAATACAATATAATCTATAAATCTGATAGATTATATTGACCTAGACACTGGTGGAGCAGAAGAGGAGGAGGTGGAGAGGCTGAAGAGGCTGATGTTTCTGCTGCTTATGGAGCGGAGAGTGGAGAGTGTGTATTTAAAGGTGCATTGTGTAACTTTTCTGGTGGAGGGTACGTCAAATACTTTTCTCCATGGAGAATCCTTTCATTCCTTTGTCTGAAATGTTTCACAGCATGGCATTAAACCTTTCTATCTTCATGGAGACCAAACCAGACTATGTTACGGGTCAGATCTGTGGAGAGGCGACTCCGCTCACAGTCAGAATGTCTGTTTTTCTAGGTATTTTTGAGCTATAAAACCACCTGTAATTGAATAAATGTAAAGTAGAGCTGTTTAATGTCATATTGTGGAACATTCCAGGCAGAGTAATGACGTATCCATAGAACCAAGCAGGTGACGGACCCTCAACCAAATGAAGAGTGAGAATGACTAGCCAGGTCAAATTCACACTGAAATTTAATACAAAAAACACAACACAAATTTCCATTCTTATAAAAGCTGTGTCTTCTTTTATTTTCTGTAATACGGTGGAAAAATAAGTACATACGATTTGAACTCAACAAATAAAAGAAAGATTTTGTCAATATCTTTTTTTGAATCGAAGAACATCAACCCAACATGGAGAAACGACACACAGGAGCCGTATACAGACCGGGCGGGCACAGACTACTTCCTGGAACACCTCATGATTTCAGTGCAAATGAAACCTCCTCACTTCACGGAATCATTGTCTTCTTACGCCTCAAGTTTCAGTAGCTTAGTTGATTTGCGTTGGATTGGTAAAGTACGGGTTCCTAGGAGCAGAGGGCCAAACTTAACATTCTGTTGTTGTGTCCTTGGGCAAGACACTTTCCTAGATTCCCAGCTTTAAGCTGACACTGTTCCGATATTTGAAGTGAAAATGATTATATTTTAAAGTGAAAATATCATTGTTAGTATTAATATGTATTATTGCAAGAATACTCTGTACTTTTATGAGTTTTGATAATACAAATTCATAGAGATTAAAGTATGGGGAATAAAACTGGACAAACATACACTTTTTGGGGGCAGATCTGTCTTGTTTTGGTGATAAAAATGAACTCAGAACATATCGCTCAAGTAATAACAACAGTACAAGGCCAACAGCTCGGTCAAAATATGAAGTAGACTTGTTCATAAATCCTTTGTCTCCTCCTCTGACCTCTACGCTGCAGAAAATACAACAACTTCCAATGTTAAACGAGATCTGAGCTGCTTGGTCAAGTTTGGATTTGATATTTTGGTGATTTGAAGATTCTTTAAAGGTGCATTGTGTAACTTTTCAGGTGGAGGGACCGTCAAAAGCATTTCTTCATGGAGATGTCACTGCTTTGTCTGGAATGTTTCACAGTATGGAATTAAAAACTTTTAAGTTACAGGTCAGATCTGTGGAGAGGCGACCCCGCTCACAGTCAGAATGTCTGTTTTTCTGGGTATTTTTGAGCTGTAAAACTGTAATTGAATAAATGTAAAGTAGAGCTGTTTAATGTCATACTGTGGAACATTCCAGGCAGAGCAATGGCATCTCCATAAAAACGAGCAGGTGATGGACCCTCAACTAAAAAGTTACTCAGAGCAGCTTTAAAGAGGGGGTATTATGCAAAATAGACGATTGTGTTATGATAGCACTCTGAAGGGGGGTGACTTAGCGCCGAGAGCAAAGGGAAGAGAGACTCAAAGCATCCAAAACAATATTGAAATTGTTAGCAATTAATAGCCCATAGAAGTAAAATACACCCTCACTCTGAATTGCTATATATCAGAAGTCAAAGATCAACATTCTGACTGGACCTAATTTTACATATTTTTGCTGCGTTTCCTTCGTTGTCTCCTCGTCTCCTCTCCTCCTCCCTCACCACGCTCCCTTCGCTCCCTTCTCGCTCTCACAGTTTTGACTGGTGTCTGGGTCTTTGCCAACAAAGGCAAAGCTTGGGTCTGATTTATCTCTGTCATCGACAATAAACCTGCATCGTAGAGCCATATTCAGGACAGGAGCAGACAGGAGCAGACAGGTGAAACATTAAGATGAAAGCCTATAATCGAACTTGTTTATAAGGTTCTTTATGGGCTATTATCTGTTAACTCATAACATATTTAAATCACCATGTTACCGTTAATAGTACTAAAAATGTTATTTTCACTGAAAACTATGGATTCACATATTTTTTTTAAGTTTGCTGTTCATTTTCGGACAATTGGAGTACATCTTGCTAATGAAACTACTGCACATCGCATCAGGTTTGTGAAGTTGTGGTGTATTGTTTTGTATTCTGCTTTTGTAGCCTATACCATGCAAAACAAGGAGGTCGTATTGCCAATTGTAAGGAGGGTTAAAATAGGGCCCGGGAGAGATTACTAGATTGCTCAAACATGGCTGGACGTGGATGACTCTAAAACCTCTTCAGGCAGGTTTTTGATGAGGAACAACATTATAACACGGTGTAAAGCTCCAAAAAGTTGATTTTGAAGAATAGGCCCTCTTTGACTATCCCAGTGATCATGGTTTAGACATGTACAGCTGAACATAACCATACTGTTCTGTTGGAGGGTCCGTCACCTGCTTGGTTTTATGGATACGACACTGCTCTGCCTGGAATGTTCCACAGTGTGACATTAAACAACTCTACTTTACATTGATTCAATTACAGGTGGTTTTATAGCTCAAAAATACCTAGAAAAACAGACATTCTGACTGTAAGCGGGGTCACCTCTCCACAGATCTGACCTGTAACTTGGTCTAGTTTGGTCTCCATGAAGATAGAAAGGTTTAATGCCTTACTGTGGAACATTCCAGACAAAGCAATAATGTCTCCATGGAGAAAAGCATTTGACGGACCCTCCACCAGAAAAGTTACACAATGCACCAAAGTCATGCCACTTCCAGGAGTCTAATTATATTTAAATTAATTATTAATATTAGTGATTAGAGCAAGATATTGTGTTTGTCAGATATGGCAAAATATATGATTTACAGCCATAAGGGGACAGTAAAGAGACATTTTGTTGGCCTTTCAATGTGGGTTTAGCTGAAGAAAATAAAACTACAAAAAATCTCCATTGTCAGATAGGGCCAAATATGCAAACACAATGGTCAGGAAGGGACAATTTACGCTGAGAACTAAAAGATATAAGGTCTGGACTAACCACATCCATCACCCAGTTCAGAAGAACCACTTTCTGACAAAAATAAAAATTTAAAAGTTAAATTTGATGAATGATGACATATGTGTAGAATTTTCCATATATGTGTGTGTGTATAAATATATATATATATATATATATATATATATACACACACACACACACACACACAAACACACACACACACACATATATATATATATATATATATATATATATATATATATATATATATATATATATATATATATATATATATATATATATATGTAAAATGCTCACTTTAAAACAGAAGATATAACAGGATCACGTTGTCTCCATCATACCAGCTCATTTCCTCACAACTGAAAAGTGACTTGAAAATTTTTAAAATTCTCAAATTCATATTTATTTGTTTAATAATGCTCCAGTGTAGATTATTAAAGGTGCACTATGTAACTTTTATGGTGGAGGGTCTGCCACCTGCCTGTCTCCATGGAAATATTTCTGTTTTGTCGATACAATTTTCACAAAAGAAGATGAAACAACGTCTACAAGTATGAGACAAGAATAGATTTTGACATTCTTTACAATAAATACATTGCGCAGTCCAGTTCTCAATTTTGGTCTCACCATTTTTGATTTACTTTATTTTATATTTTTTACTGTCATTGAGCAGTGCTTTTTGGGACTACAGCTTCTCAAAAAATGTAACTCACTCAGTTTTGTTCTCCAATCCAAACATAAAAACATGGGGGAAAAAATCTCGAGATCATTTTCAGCGTGTGTGTGATCATATTCAGCAGTTTTGTCCCAGGAGATCTTGTGGCACAAGATCTTCTCTCATCCCTGTTTTGCCTTGATTATTGCACAGTATGAAAATGAACTTAATAATCACAGTGGAGACAGGTTAATGGTCAGATCTATGGAGAAGCAAGCCTGCACATGATAACAATCCATGTTTTGAACTATAAAACACATATAATTGAACAAATACAAGGGATATATGTTTAATGCCCTACTGTCGAACAGTCCAGGCAAAAAAATTACATCTCCATGGAGACAAGAAAGTAGCAGACCGTCCACCTTAGAAGTTACACAGTGCACCTTTAATATGGAATAATTACTGGACCCACACACCAGTCAAAAAGTAAGAATCAGCCATCTCCGTCAATGAGAGAAAATGATCATAGAGCACAAATAAAACCGTCCTCACATCTGCTCCACTGCTCAGCTCAGCTTTTGGCACTCACTAAAACACACTCAAAATGGATATCAGGCCACTAGGGGGCGCTACTGGCTCCAAAAACAGCGGGCCACATCCCAACGTGCACTGCTGCAGCCAGGCTCTGGGCAGCAGTGCATGGGGCTGGCCTAGTTTGGGCACATTTCAGTGATCGCATATTTTAGTTACATCCAGAAATAAGAAGCACATCTCCCATAGAAAACACTGTGAAAAAGGCCTGTACCAAAGATGGAGAAGTACAAAGACTCAAATGAGTGGTTTTGATTGCAAAGAGAAACATTTTATGGTTTAATGTTATTTTGTTAAATTAAAAAGCTCTAGAATTTAAATGAATGGACAAAGAAGTATAATTGTTTGAGGAATAGTTGAATTGCAAATAAACAAATAAGATTAGGTGTGGTCGTGTACGTCTATGGGGAATGTTCGGCAGTTACCATGGTGACACAATACACACATTAGCAAACACTGCCAAAAATGTTTTTAGATTTACAGTCGTTCATGGTCCTGTTTAAGTGTTTGATTTTCAACAAAAAGAGTGAGAATGACTAACTGAAAAACTGTTGGCTAATGCTAACTAGCTTGTGACGATAATGTTATTTGAGAGGGATTTGTTTAACAGCACAAACCAGCTCACCTTTTGTAGTTCCAACTAAATCAGTTCTCTGTGGTCTGATTGTGTTAAAAAAACAAAAACAAAAAAAGCTCAGATTGAAGCCTAAAAAAGATTACGTAACAGAGCTTCAGACAGAACAGTGCCTACAGTTAGCCTCACACCCCCAGGGAATGGTGATGACATCAGCTGCAAACTATCAATATAAATTAAGAATAAGAATATAAATTAAGAATATAGTGTGGCAGTAGCTGTAGTTGGTTAAGATGTTCTCACTGGTGCTTTGATTCCCACTGCTGTTCAGGGCCATTATGTTACAGCTGCATTGTGTAACTTTTCTGGTGGAAAGTCCGGCAAATGCTTTGTCTGGAATGTTTCACAATATGGCATTAAACCTTTCTATTTTTATGACGTTACAGGTCAGATCTGTGGAGAGGCGACCCCGCTCACAGTCAGAATGTTTGTTTTTCTAGGTATTTTTGAGCTTTAAAACCACCTGTAATTGAATAAATGTAAAGTAGAGCTGTTTAATGTCACACTGTGGAACATTCCAGGCAGCGCAATGACGTATCCATGGATAGAAACAAGCAGGTGACGGACCCCCAACCAAAAAGTTACATAGTGCACTTTTAAAACCCATGCAAGCAGTAAGTGTGAGCATCCCAGCAGCACTGTACATACTTTTACATGAGGTTTACTTGTTTTCCTTTAGCTCTGTTCTCGACGGCCCTCTGTGGATCTCGGTGCTCGTTTTATTCTGAATACATAATACTTTCAAATACAAATAATAGGACAGTAATATGGTACGTCTCTCTGTGGTAATGTGAGATAAACACATAGATTGAAATGGCCGCTTCTGCTGCTGCTGTTGTGGTTTATGGTGACCTTGAGGCTCTGAGGTCCTGCTGAATATTGGAATGGGGAATAACACGGCTCCGGTTTCATTCTCACACTATTTATTTCAAATACAGGGCAGTAAATACACTTTTACTGCCTCATCACAGAGCTGGATTTCCATAAGCCCCGTGCACAGGGAGTGAGCAGGGAAAGAGGGGGTGAAAATGTAATGATTCGTTTTTTTGGCGTGGGGGTCTTATAATGTCTGTGGATAGAGTTTTTATTGCCCGACAGTGGTGGAAGGTAATGAAGTACGAAAGTAAAAGTACAATACTTCAGTACGTAAAATCCCTCAGTCGTCCAGGTAGAATCCATGGCAAAAAAGGAGAAAATTTAATTTGTCAACTGGACATAGTTTATTTGGTTGAATACGTTTCGCAGCTCATCCAAGCTGCTTCCTCAGTTCTGGTCAGATGCTGGTGGACACTGCTTTATATCTGCCTGAAGGGAGGAGCTTAATTACAATGAAAATTACTCTGAGACAACACATATTTAAATACAGTTTCAGTTGGTCAGGTGATTCAATATGGAGTTGTTAACAGTTTCTGTTAGTCATGTGAGTCTATTCAATATGGAGTGGGAGTGGGGGAGTAGTTAGCATATCCATTCAGGGCCATGATGGTGTTTTCACACCTCTGGACCTGACCTGGCTAGTCCCATTGTTTTCCCAGTTTGTTTTGATTTAGGTTTGAGGATAGAGTTATAGATGGGAGACAAATGATGTCTGAGACCCCCATTTCTGTTCAAGGAAGGATTCTCTTTCTTGACAAAAATAGCTTCTTTAACTCCCCTCTCAAACCAGTTCTTTTCTCTGGCCAAGATCTGGACCTCGCTGTCCTCAAAAGAGTGGCCTGTGGCTTTTAGGTGGAGATGTACGGCAGATTGCGGCCCACCCTGGTTTTCCCGTCTGTGTTGATACATCCTTTTGTGAAGTGGCTGTTTTGTTTCTCCAATGTAGCGCTCACTGCAGTCTTCACTACACTGAATGGAGTAGACCACATTGCTTTGTTTGTGGCTCGGAGTTTTGTCCTTAGGATGGACCAGTTTTTGTCTTAAAGTGTTTGAGGGTTTGAAATAGACTGGGATTTCATGTTGTCTGAAGATCCTCTGTAGTTTTTCGGAAACGCCAGCCAGGTAAGGAATAGTTACACCCCTTCTCCTGGGCTCTGGTTCTCTGTTGTCCTGTTTCTTTGTTCTCTTCGTTTTATTGAAAGCCCATTTAGGATATCCACAAACGGAGAGGGCTTTCTCCACGTGTTGTTCTTTTTTCTCCTTTCCCTCTGTGCTTGTAGGAACCACTTGGGCCCTGTGATGTAATGTCCGAATGACTCCCAGTTTGTGCTGCAGTGGGTGGTGTGAATCAAAAAGCAGATATTGGTCGGTGTGTGTGGGCTTCCTGAAGACCTCTACCTGGAGTCGCCGGTCTTCTCTTATCGTTACTGCACAATCTAAGAAGGCCAATGTGTTGTCCTTGGCATCTTCACGTGTGAAGATGCCAAGGACATCTATCCTCAAACCTAAATCAAAACAAACTGGGAAAACAATGGGACTAGCCAGGTCAGGTCCAGAGGTGTGAAAACACCCATCATGGCCCTGAATGGATATGCTAACTACTCCCCCACTCCCACTCCATATTGAATAGACTCACATGACTAACAGAAACTGTTAACAACTCCATATTGAATCACCTGACCAACTGAAACTGTATTTAAATATGTGTTGTCTCAGAGTAATTTTCATTGTAATTAAGCTCCTCCCTTCAGGCAGATATAAAGCCGTGTCCGCCAGCATCTGACCAGAACTGAAGAAGCAGCTTGGATGAGCTGCGAAACGTATTCAACCAAATAAACTATGTCCAGTTGACAAATTAAATTTTCTCCTTTTTTGCCAATACTTCAGTACAAATATTAGGTATCTGTACTTTACTTTTTAGAGTGGATACTTTTTACTTATACTTCACTATATTTGAGAGCAAATATCTGTATATTCTACTTCACTACATTGTAGATCTGCACTAAAAAGTAAAAAGTACTTTAAAAATATACTAAAAACTAGATCCATGGAGACAAGAAGGTTACTGACCCTCTACAAGAAAATGTTACATAGTGAATCTTTAAAGTTACATTGTGTAACTTTTCTGATGGAGGGTCCGTCAAACGCTTTTCTCCATGGAGATGTTGTTGCTTTGTCTGGAATGTTTCACAGTATGGCATTAAACCTTTCTATCTTCATGGAGATCAAACCAGACCAAGTTACAGGTCAGATGTGTGGAGAGGCGACCCCGCTCACAGTCAAAATGCCTGTTTTTCTAAGTATTTTTGAGCAATAAAACCAGCTGTATTTGAATAAGTGGAAGGTAGAGCTGTTTAATGTCACACTGTGGAACATTCCAGGCAGAGCAATGACATCTCCATAGAAACAAGCAGAACCCTCCTCCAGGAAAGTTATACAATGGTTGAATACGTACACTGTTACTAAGAGACATATGACTTTGATCCATCCTTCAGTGACATTGCAGTGACTGGGGACCCATGTCCAGATCTGAGCCAGGATCTTGGTCAGGAGTATCTGGACATTTACAAAGATGAGGAATTGAACCCTAACTTTCTGAGGTTCATCCATACTTACACAATGATGATAAAAGCTCAGGCATTTAGAAAAGGTATGAGCTAAATTGGTTTATCAGATGTTGGAGCTCTTTTTAGGTAAAGGTGCACTGTGTAACTTTTCTGCTAGAGGGTCCGAAACCTGCTTGAGTCCATATAGATGTTGTTTCTTTCCTGGAATCTTCTGCAGTATGGCATTTAATTTAACTATGTTCAAGGAGACAAGCCACATTACCCGGTCGGGTTACAGGTCAGATCTGTGGAGAAGTTGACCTGTTCACATTATTAATTTATATTTTTGCCGTAGTTTTGAGAAATAATAATAATAATAATAATAATAATAATAATAATAATAATAATAATAATAAACTGTAACTGAATAAATACAATATATTCGTTTAATGCCTTACTGTGAAACATCCCAGGCAAAGTGATAACATCACTATGGAGACCTGCAGATGGCGGACCCTCCACCAGAAAAGTTACGTAGTGAACCTTTAAAACACACATGAGCTGAGGCCATTGTACCAAAGCAGACAGACTGCAACAAATCATTATATTAGCCCATGTTTGGACTAGAGAAAAACTTAAACACACACATGCAAGCCCCATTAAAGGATCATTGTGTAACTTTTTGGGTCCGTCACCTGCTTGTTTCTATGGATATATCATTGCTCTGCCTGGAATGTTCCACAGTATGACATTAAACAGCTCGACTTTACATTTATTCAATTACAAGTGGTTTTATAGCTCATAAATACCTAGAAAAACAGACATTCTGACTGTGAGCGGGGTCGCCTCTCCACAGATCTGACCTGTAACTTGGTCTGCTTAGATAAAAAGGTTTAATGCCATACTGTAAAACATTCCAACAAAGCAATAATGTCTCCACGAAGAAAAGCATTTGACGGACCCTCCGCCAGAAAAGTTACACAATGCACTTTAAAGTTACTCAGAGCTCTTTATATATGTCAGACTTTACATTACTTTGAGCACAAAATAGACTCCTCTGATCACCACTCAATACTAGGTTGTGTTCATTTTCTAGAATTTGATGGATGAAGAGCAGGTGTCTATAAAACTCTAAGGGAGATTGACGTTTTTTTTTTTACTGTTTTAGAAAGAAATATCCACATGATCCACAAATGCAGAAGCTCATCATTATTTCTTAAAGCTGCATTGTGTAAACTTTTCTGGTGGAGGGTCCCTCATTTGCTTGTTTCTATGGATATGTCATTGCTCTCCCTGGAATGTTCCACAGTATGGTATTAAACAGCTCTACCTTATGTTTGAAGATAGAAAGGTTTAATGCCATACTGTGAAACATTCCAGACAAAGCAATAACATCTCCATGGAAAAAAAAAGCATTTGACGGATTCTCCACCAGAAAAGTTACACAATGGATTGGGTCCACAAGCTTGTCATATTAATTCCATGTCTTAACAAATGACAATGATCACTGGCACCACTTTTTGAATCTACTGTGGAAAAAAATAATTCCACTTTTGTTTAGTTATACAGACAGAGAAGAGCTGAACTTTGTGCCAGTTTTTGTTTCATGTGGATACGCCCAGGAATTAAAGAGCTATGAACCATAAACCAGGTCAACACATCTACATCTGACTCCACCACGGAGTTCTGCCCTGTCCTCCAGCTTAAACTATAAATGCTGTGAAGTTACGTGAACACAACCCATCTGAATGTCATCATTTGAAAAAGGCATCGTCCAGTCACATGACCGGGAGTCACGTGACCGTGAGTCAGGAAGAGCTTTGTTCCAAAAAGCATGAACTACAAATAGGCCGGGTCTCATTTCTCTTTCCTCACTTCCTTCTCCTTGATTCCTCTCCTCGATTCTGCAGGACATGGGTGAGGAAGTCCCGCCCACAGAGGAGACACAGAGAGGAGAGAGGATCTAAACTCCTCACTGAGACCAATAAAGTTTGATTCTTTTCTCTGATGTCTGCTCCTGAAGCCTCCCTCAGGTTTACTCCTTCATTCTGTGGTTTTCTTTGGGACACCACTTAATACAACACATTTGATTGACAGCTGAAAAATGGAGACTCGAGGAGAGGAATCAAGGAGAAGGAAGCGAGGAAAGAGAAATGAGACAAGGCCATAGTTTCCATATATAGATTTATAGATTTCCATATATAGAGGCCATTTTATTGTTTGAGATCTTTGCAAAAAGATCTCAATGTCTTCAAATGTACTTGAGCAACTTTTCTTTTACAATTTGGAACAAAGCTCTTCAAATATCTAGTCTACTTTATCCACCTTAAAAATCCAGTGTCAGAAACTCAAAAGGTTTCCGAGAATAACATCAACAAACATTTAAAAATCACCACCCAGATCTCTGAACCTTTGGTCCACGACTCCTTTATAAAAATATTATAAAATGCTTTTGAATGCCATTTCCAAGGTATAAACATGAGAAACAAACTAACTACTGTGCAAGTGACAGCAACCAAGACTGGACACATCTGGAGAACGGAGCGAGGAAGTCCATTTTTGTACAAATTTGTGAATGAAAAACTCCCAGCACACCTCAAACCACAAATACTGAACACGGCCAAGTGGAAAATGCACAACTCAGCATGGTACAAATGCATTCACTGCAAAAGAGGATCACAGCACAGGTTTAAATGACCTGAAATGAGAAAATTATCTTGATTTGAGTGAACTTTAAAGATACAGTATGTAACCTTTTGGAGGTGGAACGTCTCCTGTATTATTCCATGGTAATAGAAAATTAAAACAGTAAATCCGAACATTCTCCATGGAAATAGATAGATTTTATGCCATGTGGAAGAAACATTTCCATGAAAACAAGCAGGAAGAGAGCCTCCTCCAGACCAAATAAGAGTCAGGTTTGTGGAGATGCAAGCCTCCCACAGTATGGGAGTTTTTCAGTGCAATAAACCCAATCAAAATGAAAAAAAAAAAAAAAAAATGCTTTGTTTGTCTTTGTTTGTCTACACATTGTGGCTTTAAATAGCTTGGATTAAGTTATTCGAGATAGCTGTGATTATTTAGTTTGTTAACAATTCTGATTTTACCTACAAACTGCCCTGGGACAGACAAACAGGACTGAGGCTGTGCCATTGGCTTCTTGACCTCCTCTCACCCACATTCATAGGCAAGGCGGTTGAAGTGCCTTGCCCAAGAACACAACAGTAGGTCAGAGCTGTGATCAAACCGGCTGTGAAGGCTGTAACCTCTTAGCCATTGCTGCTTCTTCTCAAATGAAGTTTAATATTCTGAATTCAGGTCATTTTGAACCATGCTAGACTTGCCCTTTTTGCAGTGTGCAAATAAGGAGCATATACAGACACTTGCTACAGCTCCTTTAAGTACAAAATCATCTTAAGTTTTCATTTTTTTTTCATAAATACACACCCAAAATCCAAGATCGGTGTGTCCATTTGAAAGCATTGGCACTCTGGTCTCTGCTGTCCCACTGTAGAACTGGGGAGCCCATTTTCACAACAATATGATTCAGAAGTCATCGTCCCCAAAGCTGCCCCGAAAACACTGTGATACATAAAACAACTGTCTGAGGAATTCTCCAAAAATGTTTGAAAATTTGAGGGAAGTTTTGTGGTTGGTACTGCATCACGGTTGTCAAAAAGTTTTTATTTACAAATTTGAGATGGGAGAAGACAGAAAGAAAAGAGGGGTGCAGGTTGAAGTTCTTCTGCTCGTCCCTATAGCTCCCATTTTCGGGTTTGTCATGGCTGGATATTGCTACTAACTACGGTGAAAACTTGTCAGATGAATTTTGGTTCGGAAAAATGAACCAAATTTCCATGCAATTTGCAAATCCTTGAACGTATTCGACATAAAGGTCTGTGTTTTGAGTGTGAGTGAAGTTCTTGAACGGTTAGCAAAGTTTTTTCAAAGTGGCACATTGAAGTTCTCAGTTTGTACAGAGTGGTGTAGCAAGGGCTGGTCACTGGAGCTCTGATTTTGTTCAAAGTCCCCTACTGGAATAGTAAGACATAAACATTTTGATTAAACAGAAATGATCCAAGAAGGTGAAACTTCCAAGAAAGTGACCAAAGTTACCGGAACTGAATCTAGGCAGGCACTTTTGCTTTTGGAAGGATATTCTCAGTCATTTTTAAAGGAGACAAATTATACAAAATTAAAGTTAAGAGCCCCCATACACAACCACTGCTCTGTAGTTCTCTGATTTTCTTTTTCTTAAGATATTATACAAGTAGGATTCAAGAAATGAAAAGAAAGGGCCATTTGGCTTATCAAGTCTTTCTAGATCAATATTGCCATTTCAAGTGTCTAAAACTTTGAGCACAGTATGACATCTTTAACCGTTAACCGTTTAACCGATACAAGAGCTAAAAAGATTTTAAAACAAGGGTATGAACAATATTTGAACTTTTCTGTGTTTAATTTTAAAACCTTTTTCACTTTTAGCACATATCTGAAGAGTTACCATAATATTATTTGAATAATTGCAAAAAAATTAAGTATACAAATTTATGTGAAAATCTAACAAAAAGAATAAATCCTGCATCACAAAACCCAGTGCCCCAGTGACCAGCCCGCTGCACCTGTTTGCATGAGCTCCTTTCACACATGAGTCTGCATCCTCTGCGTGTGCCGGGAGGAGTAGTCCGACTGTGGAGATGAATAGGAAAACCGCGTGTTGCTTCCGTACTTCCCTAACCCAGCCTCCGGGCTCTGTTGCCCTGGCGATGGCCCCGGCCCTCCCCCCTGCCCCGTGGGGTACATCTCATAGCCCTCCTCTATAGTTGGAGCAAAGCCCATCCTGTAGGTGGCGTACTGAGCGGGGTATCCATAGTTATCATATCCCATCTGAGTGGAGGTTTCCATGATTCCACAGTCTCCTGAATAGTCCGACGGGGATGGGAGCACGGGGGGCTGCTGGCTTTGCGGAGCTCTGGAGTAGGTGTTGAAGTGGGCGTAGGTGGTGTGGGAGATCCTGGAGGGTGGGCGCGGGTCGTAGCAGCCCGCCCGGGACCCTGGCATTCCGGTGGGGGCCACTGCTCCAGTGGGGGCTGCCTGGGGGCTGCTGGTGGAGGAGGGCCCAGCGGAGGGGCCTGTGGATGGGTTGGGGGATCTGAACTCGCCCTGGTAGTGCACGGCGCGGGACTGAGGGCGCGCGTCCTCATGGGTGGTGGCGCGGACGTTGTAGTAGCCATTAGTGGGGTCCTGGGGAAACAGAAGAGAGTGAGATTTTGATCTTTTTTTTTTTTTATAAATAAAATATCAACATATTAATCAACTGTCTTAGGTGCGTTCATACTTTCACTACTTCAAACACCACAAAAAACAAAACTGGAGCTAAACTATGACTAAACTTAAAACCATAGACTATATATTGTAATAGACATAGCTAACCCGCTAGCCACCGTGTTCCAAATAGGAAGTGAACATGGGCGCACTTCCAGCTCCATCAACTCTGGGTTCAATTCACTTTGTATTGTAAAAATGTTGCCCCTCTCTCTCTGTAACTGCTGCTGTCAGACTCGGCATTTTGGTCTTAAAATGTCCGTATTAACCTGCTCTGCATGATCCTGGTGTTTTTATTTCACTATTTTGTCTGTTAATAAATTCCAAATCGTCAAAATTAGCCCTACAGTTAACTGCTAGCCTCGGTGAACTTCATTTGCCTGTGGGTGACATCACACTCACTTAGTACACTTCTTTATACAGTCTATGTTTGAAACTCAGTCTGAACTAGACCAGGACTAAAGTGAGACCAAGTCTTCATCAGAGCTAAACATGGACTCAAACCAGGACTAAAGCAGTGCAAAGTAAGAATGCACCCTAATATTCATAATAAGGGGTATCAATATTAATTCAACTGATTTCAATTCTAAATGCAACTAGATTACTTCAATAGTTTTGGTCCTCCATGGATTTCAGAATGATGAAACCCATGAGCAGTTAACATTTGTTAGACTGGAGACCTTCTTTAATGGTACAAAGCCAAATCTACTAGAATTCCAGCCAACAATTTTTATTTTCCTGCTTAATTAAGCAATAATAATAGAATTAATAATGATATTGCAATTAATGATGGACCTCCCCATGTCGAGAATACAAGACAGAGTTTCAGGATTTGTAGTTTGGCTTTTTGACGGACTCACCTTGGACAGTAAAACTCTATTGGATCAGGATCAGCTGAATAGAGACATCAGTGACTAGCACAGCACAAAACACATACTTTGAATATACTGGTGCATGTGTGTGCATTGTATTGTATTGTGTTGTGTGTGTAGTGAATGCTAAAGTCTTACCTTGAGCTCATACTCATCACGAGACTCTGCTTCACTCCTGATCTCCTGTTTGAGGTCCATGTCGTCTTTGAAGGGCTGAGTGGAGGGAGAGAGGGAGACAGAGGGCAAAAACTAAAGCATCAAACAAGACACGGACACAAGCAGGGAACAGAGGAGGAACCAAAGAGAGGGAGGAGGAGAGTGAGAGAAGAGGGAGAAGAGACAGGGAGAAGCAGAGAGGGAGGAGAGAGAGGGAGGAGGAGAGATGGACGAGAGAGGGAGGAGGAGAGAGGGAGGAGAGAGAGAACCAGGGAACAAAGGAACCAACAAAGGAGGAGAGGAGGGAAGAAAGAACCAGGGAAGGAGAAAAGAAACCAAAGAGGAGGAGGAGAGAGGAGAAAAGACTTTGAGAAGAACAGACACTGCACTGGAGAGAGAGACAGAGAGAGAGGGGCTGGGTTATCAGAGTTATGGTGTTGTTCCTCAGACTGTATCAGTGTTTGGGCCTCGCTCAAACTGAACAGCAAAGACCACAAGAATCTGAAGCTCTGAAGGAAATGAAAGGAGCTCAGAGTGTCCTCAGAACAGTTGGAGCAGGATTTATTCTGCTCCAACTGATTTATTCTGCTGAGAGTCTGTTTAGACTGGACACAGCAGCCCCTTTTATCACACGTGGTCTCACAAGTGCAGCTTTAAAAGCCTGTGTGGAGAGATGGATTCTTGTGATATTTGTGTGATCACAAACTCATAAGAGTCCATCCTCACAGGATCCTGCTGGTGCCATAGGACCACTGTTTCGGCCAGTCACAGTGATTTGTACCAAAACAAACATGGCGACGCAGATGAATGAACTTGGGTTTGGTGAATAGAGCAGAGCTCAGCTCTTCATGTGTGATTCACTGAAAGAATCTCGCTCTAAAAGCAGATATAGTGGTTCTGGTTCAGACTGAGCGAGGCCTCGGACCTCTGTTTAAGGTTCTAAAGGTTTCACATCAGCTGACTGCGTTCTTCTTTGCATTCTGATCATTTCTGATTATAAGCTTAAAGCTGATTCACAAAAACACAGAAGCGACTCATTAAGCAGATCAGTGGCATCCCAGGGGACTTGATGGTAGAAGTTGAAAGGACTCATTGAAGAGGTCTCATCTACAGGAGCCCATTATCAAAGCAGGTCTGAGCTTTGTCTACAACATGTTGTTTTGCTTCAGAGTAAACAGTTCAAATGTCTGAAGTGAACATGTGAAAGAAGAGTGCTGTTCTTTCAAGCTGAATATTAAAGGAACCTGAGCACCAAAAAAGAACCCACCAAGCCACAGGAACACAATCCTCTCTGCTGCCCCCTGGAGTCTCACAGAGGTATAACTCACCGAGTACATGGCCTTAACCATCCTGGTTGCCGTGGAGACGTTGGTGGACTCCTCCTCCAGGCTGTGGCTCTCTTTATTCACTGTCTCCACTTTAATATCAGGTTTACCCAGAGTGACCCCACGCCGACCTACAACACAAACATCATACAACTGTAGTCAGGGGTCAACACACTGAACCAGACAGAAGCAATGTCAACTTTACAGCCGGATGCCCTTCCCGTCATTCCTCATTACGTTGTCCATGGACACAGGTGATGTGCTTATAAGCAAGACACATTGTTAAAGTCTCATTTGGGGATCCATTTCCAGATCTTGATCTTCTGGTTGCAGATTTTCTGGAGGATTTGACCTATTGTGCATGTTTTGTGTTGTTGGGGAAAACCAGAGTGTCCAGAGGAAACCCACCCAGACGCAGATAGAACATGCAAACTCCACACACAGGCTACTACATTCAGTCCTGTGTCCAAACCTTATTTCCTTCATTTCCTTCCTTCATTTAAACTGTCATCTTGAGTAACAATCACTCTCTACTCCTAATACCACAGCTACTAGTACTGTTAGTACCACTACTACTATTACTACTACTACTACTACTACTACTACTACTACTACTACTACTACTACTACTACTACTACTACTATAAACACTACTACATCCACTAGTATTCTGGTGCTAATACAAAGAATGTAATATCATGTAATAATCAAAATACTACCATACACTCATTCATTCATACTAATAATACATAGCCAATAATAATAATAATAATAATAATAATAATAATAATAATAATAATAATAATAATAATAATAATAATAATAATAGTAGTAGTAGTAGTAGTAGTAGTAGTAGTAGTAGTAGTAGTAGTAGAGTAGTAGTAATACTTTTGCTTTCCCTTAAACTGTCACCTTGAGCAGCAGTCCCTCTCACCCACTCACCCTGTGTTTGTCCCCCTCTCTCTCCAAAAGCATATTGGCTTACTACTACTACTACTACTACTACTACTACTACTACTACTACTACTACTACTACTACTACTACTACTACTACTACTACTACTTTATTACTACTGCTGCTGCTGCTGCAACACTACTACTACTTTTACTTTTGCTCTCCATTAAACTGCCATCTTGAGTAACAGTCCTCCCTCTCTCTGTCTCTTCCACAAAAACAGAAATGCCTTCAAAGTGATATATTCTAAATGAGTCTGCTCTTATCTCGCTTGCCCTGTGTATGTCCCTCTCTCTCTCCCTCTCTCTCCCTCCCTCTCTCCCTCCCTCTCTCTCTCCCTCTCTTTCATTCTTTGACAGCGTTATCGGCCCCAGAGCAGAATATCTCCTGCGCTCTCCCTCCCGTCACCCGGGAGCGCTGCCAGTCACCGCCTTTGTCTCTCAAATGCATTATCTGCCTCCCAAAGAAGAGCGGAGCGTGTGTGCGATTTGTAAATGCTGATTGACTCAACGTGGGCTGTTTGAAAAGAGGAAAATAAAACATCCAGGAACATATGGCTTCTATAGTCTGCATTATTCAGCTGTAAGTGCCTGAAAGGATGTATATAAAGAGACAAGAAAGTGTCCTTCTTCTTCCTCACTCGGTAGTGATAAGTTACTATTGTAGCTACAGCTGCCCCGGGACAGACTGACAGAAGTGAGGGTGCCAATCTGTGCCATCGGCCAACACTCACACCACATTGTACTAGGCAATGTGGGTGAAGTGTCTTGCTTAACGGCACAATGACAGTACAATGACACTTGGTCTGAGCAGGAATCAGTCGTCTCACCTTTGGGTACATACTTGTAATTGAGTACAATTTTAGCCATGTAGTTAGTTACATTTTAAATAGGAATTACTGAGTACAACACAAGTCCCAGTCAACATAAAGCCACAGTATGTAATGTTTTAGCCTAAAATAAAAGCATGTTATTATTATTATTTTTTCATTATTGCAATGAAAAACATGCATCATGTGAGCAGGCTTGCCTCTCCACAAACCTGACTTTTGACCTGGAAGAGATACTCCTCTGCTTGTTTCCACGGAGAATGTTCCGAAGTACGGTTTTAACTTTCCATTTCCATGGAATCCTGCAGAAAATGTGCCACCCCCAGAAAGTTACACACTGTAGCTTTAATTCAGCTTTAACTGATTCATTAATTCAGTTTTGCATGAAAGAAATGATTTCAAAATTGCGTAAAACGTATACTTTGAATAGTATTTTCCATACTTCCATTACTACAAGTCCAAGTACAATATTGGAAGCAGTACTTGTAATTGAGTAATTACGTTTTTAGCTATGTAACTTGCACTTTTTGATCAATATTGCATTAAAACACATTTTTTGAATAAAATATACAAAAACGGTCCATATGTGTCATACATAATATCTAGCGTATATATAACAGACAAAAGCATAACATGCCTTCTTTTAATGTTTCAAACAGAACAGAAAACGTAACAAAAATGAGCATTCAAATTCCATGTTTTGAGCCTAGAAACGCTGTTTTAAACGCTCTATTTTCCACCTCAGCTGCTCTGTTTGGCATCAGCATACAAAATCCATTTATTAAAGAAATGACGTTTGTATTTGATGTGAGCGGAGAGAAAGGAGACAGTGAGTGGGAGGAGGAGGAGGAGGCATTTTCATTTTAAAACAGCTCTTATTCATTTGTACTGGGCTGTTCTGAATGCAGCTGCTGTATGGACGATGTCTATAGAGGGTTTTAGACAGGGCTTTATGGAGTAATGTGGACTGACACACACACACACACGCGCGCACACACACACACATACACACACACACACACACACACACACACATATACACACACACGCGCACACACATGCACGCACGCACGCACGCACGCACGCACGCACACACACACACACACACACACACACACACACACACACACACACACACACACGCCCACCAGGACTAAAACAAGTCTAAATCAGGCTAAACCAGGTCTAAACAAGTCTAAACCAGGACTAAACCAGGACTAACCCTAAACCAGGACTGAAATAGGAATAAACTAGTACTCAAATAGGACTAAACCAGGTCTAAACCAGGACTGAACCCAGACTAAACCAGATCTAAACCAAGACTACAACAAGTCTAAGCCAGGTGTAAAACATGGCTAAACCAGGACTGAACAAGGTCTTAACCAGTTCTAAACCGGGACTGAACCAGGTCTAAATCAGGTCTAAACCAGGCCTAAAGCATGATGGGTATCCTGAGTTCTAAGAGTACACTGCACACAGACAGGTGGAGAGTGCACTCACTGCCTTTCTTCTGACGGTACAGGAAGTATCCCAGAGCCAGCAGCAGCAGGATGAGAAGGAGGGAGGAGCCAACCGTTCCCCCGGCGATAATCCCCACGGGGATGGTCTCTGGGGGGGGGGGGGGGGGGGGGGGGGAGGAGAGAGGGAGAACAGGAAAAGAGGGGGGAGATAGAGAAAGGGGAGACAGAGGGGAGATGGAGAGAGGAAGAGAGAGGAAGAGAGAGGAGGAGAGAGGGGGAGAGAGGGGATGGGGAGGAGAGGGGAGAAGAAAGGGGGATGGGGGGTAGAGGAGAGAGAGGAGGAGAGAGGGGAGATAAAGAAGGGCGAGAGGAGAAAAGACAGGAATGAGAGCAGAGAGAGAAAGAGACAACAAGTTAAGAGAGAGATATGAGTAGTTTATTTAAGTGGCTGGAAACATTTTCTTCCATGTATTTAAGCAAAATCTGTCCCAGTACACATATATTGTATAAGGTCAAGATAAGTCTACTATACTGTACTATTGGCATCTTAATTATAAAGCCTTTTATTGTCCAAGCATGAGAAAGTGCACTGTTAGCTTGCTAGTTGTTACAGCTTTAAAGTGACAGGAAAACTCTGCACTGGTCTCTGAAAGTTGTGCATAAGGTAAGGGAAAAATAACTGCTCAAAATGAACTAGTTTTGTTTAATGTGCGTAATTGGATAATACGACCCTTTAAGTTCATAAAAACCCCAGAGTCCATACCCCTCTCCTCCAGAGTGATGATCATGGTCCCGGGGCCAAAGGCGTTCCAGGCGGTGCAGTTGTACGGAGAGTGAAAGTCCGACTCCATCACGTTGTTAATGGTGAGCGTGGACAGAACAGCGCCCCCTTGTGTTGGAGGTTTGCTCTGCTCCACAGTGTAACGCTCCATCAGGGTCCCCTTCTCCTTCTCCCACACGTTCTCCTTCCACGCCCACACCTGAAACACACAGGAGCAGTGGTGGATGTACGCAATTTTGTTACTGATACAGCAGCAGAAACACTCAAGAAAAAGTATTAAAGTACCTGTTTAAAAAAAGTAATTTGCAAAGATTTTTTGAACAATTAAAGGATGAAATGTAATGATTTTGATAAAGAATGTACCTGATTTTAAGTGATTCAACTGAGTTTGTATTTTTTAAACTGTTTTTGTGTTTTTGTGTAGCTTAAATTTGGGACAGAAACTCAAAAGTACTAAAATATAAAGTCTGAGCCATTTCAGCAGGTCTCAAACCATAAAAAAAAGTACTTTTTACTTCCAGATCTAAAATATAGTGGAGTAGAAAGTACAGATACCTGTTCTCAAATGTAGAGAAGTAAAAGTAAAAAGTATCCACTGTAAAATGTACTTAAGTAAAATACAGATACTTAAAATTAGTACTTACTATTGTACTTTTACTTTTTTTGCACTATGACATTGGTATTTCCTTTTAAAGTTATACTGCGTTACTTTTTAGCGGAGCATCCACAAACTGCTTGTCTCCACAAAGATGTTAATGCATTGCCTGGAATGTTCCACAGCATGCCTTTAAATGTAAGGGTTTCAGATCAATTTATAAGTGATATTTTGAGGTCAGATCTGTGGAGAAGCGACCCTGCTCTCAGTAAGAACAGGGTCGCATATATGTATCTATATCACAAGCAGGTGATGGACCTACAGTACCACATCAGTAAAGTTTCATAGTGCACCTTTAATTTAACGTAACCATGTTTGGAAATACAGTGCATCCGGAAAGTATTCACAGCGCTTCCTTTTTTCCAGCCTCATTCCAAATTGTATTAAATTCAACTCTTACCTCAAAATTCTACACACAATACCCCATTATGACAATGTGAAAAAAGTTTTTTTTTTACTTTTTTTTAATTTATTAAAAATAGAAAACTAATAAATCACATTTACATAAGTATTCACAGCCTTTGCTTAATACTTTGTTGATCCACCTTTGGCAGCAATTACAGCCTCAAGTCTTTTTGAATATGATGCCACAAGCTTAGCACACCGATCTTTAGGCGGTTTTGCCCATTCTTCTTTGCAGTAATTCTCAAGCTCCATCAGGTTGGATGGTAGATGTCTGTGCACAGCCATTTTCAGGTCTCTCCAGAGATGTTCAATCGGATTCAAGTCTGGACTCTGGCTGGGCCACTCCAGGACATTCGCAGAGTGGTTCTGAAGCCAATCCTTTGAGATCTTGGCTGTGTGCTTCAGGTCGTTGTCCTGCTGAAAAATGAACCTTCGCCCCAGTCTGAGGTCAACAGCGCTCTGGAGCAGGTTTTCATCCAGGATATCTCTGTATATTGCTGCATTCATTTTTCCTTCTATCCTGACTAGTCTACCAGTTCCTGCTGCTGAAAAACATGCCCATAGCATGATGCTGCCACCACCATGCTTCACTGTAGGGATGGTATTGGCCTGGTGATGAGCGGTGCCTGGCATTCACACCAAAGAGTTCAATCTTTGTCTCATCAGACCAGAGAATTTTGTTTGTCATGGTCTGAGAGTCATTCAGGTGCCTTTTGGCAAATTCCAGACGGGCTGCCATGTTCCTTTTACTAAGGAGTGGCTTTCGTCTGGCCACTCCACCATACAGGCCTGATTGGTGGATTGCTGCAGAGATGGTTGTCCTTCTGGAAGGCTCTCCTCTCTCCACAGAGGAACGCTGGAGCTCTGACAGAGTGAGCATCGGGTTCTTGGTCACCTCCCTGACTAAGGCCCTTCTCCCCCGATCGCTCAGTTTAGATGGCCGGCCAGCTCTAGGAAGAGTCCTGGTGGTTCCAAACGTCTTCCATTTATGAATAATGGAGGCCACTGTGCTCATTGGGACCTTCAAAGCAGCAGAAATTTTTCTGTATCCTTCCCCAGAGTTGTGCCTCAAGACAATCCTGTCTCGCAGGTCTACAGACAATTCCTTTGACTTCATGCTTGGTGTTTGTGCTCTGACATGCACGGTCAACTGTGGGACCTTATATAGACAGGTGTGTGCCTTTCCAAATCATGTCCAATCAACTGAATTTACCGCAGGTGGACTCCAATGAAGCTGTAGAAACATCTCAAGGATGATCAGTGGAAAAAGGATGCACCTGAGCTCAATTTTGAGCTTCATGGCAAAGGCTGTGAATACTTATGTAAATGTGATTTCTTAGTTTTCTATTTTTAATAAATTCAAAAAATGTCAAAAAAAAAAAAACTTTTTTCACATTGTCATAATGGGGTATTGTGTGTAGAATTTTGAGGTAAGAGATGAATTTAATACAATTTGGAATGAGGCTGTAACATGACAAAATGTGGAAAAAATGAAGCGCTGTGAATACTTTCCGGATGCACTGTACACGGGATTGTTGGCATATGACACGTGTTCCTTGGGCATAAATTGTCCATTTAAAATGCAGGGACAAATTATGCCCAAGGAACACAATTTTCTGATAGTTTCAACATTGGTTTAAGAAAATAAAAGAGTTGACATGTATTTTTGTTTAACTACTGTGCAAATTAGACAAGCTTTTGCCCTTATTTACTTGCCTGGAAATCCAGAAGGATACCTCTCTGTATTTGTAATACAGCTCCATATCCGTCTGGTCCCCGTCTCCTCCGCCCTGCTTGAAATGCCCGGTTCGACACGGTCGTGCAATCTGATTCGTTCATTGAAGTGACGCATCCTTTGCCGGCAACGTCACTCTTAGGCGGCGGAAGTTCCCCTCAGTTTTGAATCAAGATGGCGCACTGGAGAGCTGAAAGTTTCTTCCATTCAGCTTTCAAATCTTTAATGGTCTTAAATGACCAAAAACGCATAGAGTCATTAAAACCACAGCAGCTGACAGCTCTAGAGGCCTTTCTTTCTTTCTCTTTTTTTTTTTTTTTTTTTTTTAAAAAGATGTTTTCGCATTGCTTCCTACCGGCTTTGGGAAAAGCTTAATCTATCAAACGGCTCCATTTGTTGGAACATCCCGTTGTAGTCGCCGTGTCTCCTCTGCACTCATGGAGCAGCAGGTAACAGAGTCCTCTAAGATCGGAGTTATCGCCACGCAGATTGGAGTCAGTAGCGATGTGGAGATTTTCAGCGGAAAAGCGGAGTTACTGTTGGGCTGTTAATGACAAATGGAGGCGCTTGCTGTGTAACATCAAGGAGCTTGTTGGAATTGTGGTGGATGAGGTTCATCTCACATACAAAAGGTAAGGTATTACTTTGTTATACAGCGTAACTAACTGCGTTCATGTGGTGCTCGCGTTTCCGAGATGAGAAGTTTGGGTTAGCTTATGGCTCGTTTGCATTCGCGTGCTTTTATCTCAGAAAGTCGGGATTTAGACGTCACCGGGTGTCTTAATGTATTTGTGTAGCACATTTAAAAACACCCATAGTTGACCAAAGTGCTTAACATACAACAATAACCCCATATGTTTTGTTGTTAGCCTCAAAAGCTAAACCTTATTTGTTTACTTAAACATGAGCTACATATCGTTAACAGCTGCATACAGCATTGTTGTTAGCCTCTTCAAAAGCTAAACGTTATTTGTTTATTTTAACGTGAGCTACTTAACATAAAGAGCTATATCGGTAATTAGCTTCATTATGTTTATACAGTAGTGTGGGTCTTGCGCAGATCTGTTGCTCTTATGATATGGGCATTGGGTAACTGTCATTAAACCCCTAAATGTAGTAGCGTTTAGTCAAAGTGATTAAGATAAAAGACAAATGATTCTCCATATACTGTGTGACGTAAACACACTGCTGTCAACTCAGGAAAAAAACATTTTCCGTGGACCACATGAGCGCAGAAGCTACAAGTTGATGAGTTATGTAATGTAATAAAGTTATGTTGAGTGTATCGCTGCTTGGCTACAATTCATTTACTATGCAGATCTGTTGTACTCATGTTTTTTTCTTTTTCTTTTTTTTTTTTTTACTTTTTTCCTACCAGTGGACTGGCTGACAAAGGAAAAAGTGCTTTCAGGGAGTGCTTTGCGAGAGTAGGCAAATTCCAGGCAAAGCAGGTTGGTATTCATTTTTTACTCTTTCAGAACCTATAATGTTTTGTTTTGATGTTTTTGTTTGTGTTGTCTCACAGGTACCCCTATAATGGCCCTAACTGCCTCTGCTGATGTCCAGTCAAGAGACAGAGTGATAAGGCCGCTTCATCTGGAAAAGGCGGTCACTGTGACTGAAAGCCCAAACCGGAACAACATCAGACTTGGACAGATTCCTGTATCAGGACCTCAGCTGGACTGTATGGACTGGATAGTACAGGAAGTCAAAGACATATCTCCAAACATATTTCATGTTGTTATGTACGGTGTTCCAGAGGATGTGCAAGCCATTGTGCAGGAGATGGGTAGGGCAGGCAGAGATGGTAAACACATGCAGTTTTTTATCGCATCAAACAGCACACAAAGGCAGATCAGGTAGTCAAGGAGCTGCTAAATACAAAACGGCTTTGTACAGTCATTTTGACTTGAGTATACCACAGCAATTATACCAGGTCATCTGTGTTGCACCTACTGTCACACAGTATGCCAATGTCACCCAGAAGGTTGTCAGGAGACCACCCCAGTGTATGAACTGCCTCAAAGTGGTGTTTCGGCGCATCTTGTCAGAAGAGAGGTGACATATGAAAACAAGTTGCTCTTACAGAACCTCTTGGAGCAATTTCAGAACAGATTAGTTTTGGACACATAACAATTGTACACCAGCAAAACACCTTGTACTGGGATTGGCTTTGAACTAATTGTATTTGTTTGTATGACACTAAAAATAAACAGTGTTTTGAGAAATGCCTTTTACAGATTTTTATTAAATAGCACACCAAGGAGGTACTGTAATCAAAGTAAATAATTATTGTCACTGCAACACATTCAATGCATGAATTACATGTTGCTGCTGTAAAACAGTGTGGTAAATGTGTACATACGTCTGTGGAGCGTAGCAACATTTACTCAGAATACTCATGTGGAATGTAATATACCACAACCTTGGAAAGATGCTTGAAAACCTCAAGATCATATATACCACTGTCAACATGTGGCCTTACATTACTGAGGTGGTTTGTTTCGACATGATCTTCTACAGCAATATGATGAATTCAGTGAAGGGATTTATTGTTTATCAGTGAGGACTGCTGGTGTGCCTTCATGAAGAAGTCCATATTATCAAATATCATGGAGTATGTGGATGGCGCCTGAAGCTGTGTGGTAGCATGTGGAACATTCACATCTGCAGCTTCTGAGACAGCAAATGGGCTGAAGATGAAGGAGTCTCTGATTTCAGGATTGTCATCTGTAGAATAAAGTATGATCAAGCAAATTACAAATTCATTCACATACAAATAATAAAGCAGTATTTGTTTTAGTTTTTTGTCATATTTTAGTGAAATAGTATCTCACCTTCATTCACACTTGCCATGTCCTCAGAGAGCCCTCCTGCCCCAGAGGTCAGGTAAAGTTCAGTGGAGAGCTCCTGTAGTCTCTCTCCACACATGGCTACTAACTCCTTTTGTTTGCCGATTGCATGCTGGTATGATGTTTTGATGGCCATTTTGCTTAACCTCTTAAAGGCAGCCTTTTTAGTGCCTCCATGCTGCAGTATACTATTTAGATAATAAGCAAAGGGTGACATCCGAGGCTCTCTCCCTCGTAGTGCTGTACAAAGTGCAGTGCAAGCAGCTGGTAGACTTTTGCTGTTGACTGATTGGAAAATGGACAGCAAAAAATGAGACGTTTTCAAGGTCCACAAGGAGATCCTCTGGTGTAGTTTTCCACAGCATAAATTTGTTGTTTGGGTTTGAGAGGCACTTACATTCTTCACTAATGATAAGGTGAATCTTTGATTTTAACTTTAAGTTCTTTATGAGCTGAAATCAAGTTGGCTGCAGTTTTCAACTTTTTATTAGTTATGTTCTCAATGATCCCAGCTTCAGACGGAGAGGAAACCTTGACAACAGTTTTGCTTGTGTTCTCAGTAATGACCTGTGAAATAGAAGACACAATGTTCATAAATGTTAAAGAATATAGGATGTGACTTACAATTAATAACCATTTGTTAAAAAGACCATTTACTGATCCATCAAGGCTGTGGATAGTGGGGGAGAAGATACATCTTTCAACTCAGTCAATACCCATATCATCCTAATTTTCTCTTTATTACTGTGCAAATAGATCGGGAATATGTTATAACACATCGATTAACAGCAATGTATGTGTCAACTTGTAAACGAACGGGCATTTAAAAAAGCACAACGTAGTTTTATAGGTTAATTATTTTAATTCTACAGAGTGACAAATGCCTTGATCCGTAAGAAGTAACACATTAGTGAATTGGGTTCTTCCATGTCTCTAATGTTTACTTAGATACAGCCTACAGACTTAGCACTCAGTAAAGCGTTTAGCAATAGCACGCTTACCTGTGTGATGCTTCGCCTTGTTGCGGACTGAGTGGGGGGAGGACTACGCCGGATCTTCTTCAGTGCTCTTAGAGTTTTAGAAGGAGTTGAGCGTTTTCGTTTGTCACCAGGTCCAGATGAATCCTCTGTTATTGTTTCAGTAGTGAGAGTTTCCACGTCTTGTTGCCATTTGCGAAAAATGGTTAGGTCCCATTCCAAGCGCCCGACAAGGCTTACACAAGGCTTGCACACTCTAATCGATCTATTTAACTGAAGTCTTAATGCAAGACCCAAGTTCACAAGTCGTTGCAACAACGGTGAGCTTCGTGACTTATAAAAGTTTCCAGTTACACCACGTCTCATGTTTTTACCGCAACAACGACATACGTCATTTACAACGATCTCTGTAGCGCTAGCCATGTTGAATTAGCTCCCCGTTCTTTGCTACTGTTTGTTTACTTTCCCACTGTAGATTTTCGTGTCGCGTTGCCGACGTCACGTCCGCCCTTCTCTGATTGGTTCACTTCGCTGCCCGTTAGTTCTTCTCTGATTGGTTTATTTTGCTGTCTGTTTGGTCATTGTTGCCCGCCAAGGAAAATTTGCTGGACCACCAGTGACCAGACTCAGCCGCTGGTACAGCGATGAGTCTGGATTTTTCCAGGCAACTTATTTACAGCTGCTAGGGAACAGAACATGTCATTTTATTTTAAGCAAAACAGGAAGTGCATTGTGCGTTGTTGTTAGCTTTACCGTGATGAAAAACTTCACTCTGGTCTACTCTGGAGTTGTGAAAAACTCTTATAAACTCATCATGGTGAATAATTAGGATGCTCAGAATGCATAAGGAAAAACTTTGGACCACTACAAACCCTTTAAAGGTGCTGTATTACACAAAATTGACTCTTGTGAGCTTTAAGCTATGTCCAGGCATCAAAAACATACCCGGAGTTGTCTTTTGTTTCATTCACACGTTTGACCAATCCTTTATTATTAGTCTGTCTACATCTCCAAAACTCAAAATGCTCTGTTCCACCTTGTGATGTCATGTAGTGGTAGTTTTAAAGATAACAGCTCCTTTTCCTGTTTGTTCAGTGGAGATTAACAATTCCTGGGCTGAAATGATCCAAATGATTCTAGTGAAGGTGTGTGGAGTTTAAAAACACAGTGGAGCACATGACATCACAAGGTTGAACAGAGAATACAGTGTTTGCGTGTTAAAAATGTGTAGATGAAACAAAACACAACTCCAAGTATGTTTTTAAGACAGTAAAAAATCAGATACAGCGCATTTAAGTGCTTATGTCTGCATATCTGAGTAAACTAACATCACCCATTAACCACCATGACATCATGTCTCCTCTGTAAGTTCTTCTAAGTTCACCTTTGGGACTCCATCTTGCTGATTTCATTCAAATTTTGCAGTTTAGTATGGGCTTAATGCACTCCTCACCACAGGAACAGCCCACCAGAGGCCGGGGGCATTAAGATTACACCTGCAGTAATGCCAGGGCCCGCTCACTGCAGATCTGCTGAGCCCAAATGGAGCCTATTAAAAATGAGCCCGAGACTATCAAATATACATAGGCCTTATGTCTAATGTTCTCAACTGGTTTGGTGTCTGGACATGAAGACAGGGGTGTAGGAGACAAAAATTATATACAAGAAGAATACAGTTAGTTTAAAGTGTTAAACTACTCATTTTACTAAAACACAGTTAAGATCAACTTTTCTTTGGAGGGCCCGTCAAATGCTTTTCTTCATGATGTTAATGCTTTTTCTGGAATGTTTCACAGTATGGCATTAAACCTTTCTATCTTGGAGACCAAACCAGACCAAGTTACAGGTCAGATCTAAGGAGAGGCGACCCCGCTCACAGTCAGAATGTCTGTTTTTCTAGGTGTTTTTGAGCTCTAAAACCACCTGTAATTGAATAAATGTAAAGTAGAGCTGTTTAATGTCATACTGTGGAACATTCCAGGCAGAACAATGACATAGTAATCCATGGAAACAAGCAAGTGATGGACTGCCAACCAAAAAAGTTACACAGTGCACCATTAAGATTTTACAAAAACTAAAAAAAACCCGAAATAAATAAATAAAAAGCATTTATAAACTCATCATGGTGAATAATTAGAATGGTCTGAATGCATAAGGGAAGTGAGGAAAAACTTTGGACCACTGCAAACTGTTTCAAATGAACTAATTGGTTTTCATGTTTTTAAGAGTAAAAATCAGGTACAACACCTTTAAGTGTTTGGGCATCTGGTTATAATTCCAAGTTAACATACAAAATATCCAAAAATATTAAATGTGCACTATGTAACTTTACTGATGAGGAATCTGCCAGCTGCTTGTCTCCATGGAGATGTGAGCGCTTTGCCTGGAATGTTCCACAGTACGGCATTTGACATGTTTACCTATTTTTATCACTTAAAGACATGCATTCTTGCTGTAAGCGGGCTCATCTCTCCACAGAGCTGACCTGTCACTTGGCTTGGTGGTAGATTAGTTTAATGCCATACTGTGGAACTTGTTATGTCTATGTTATGTGCTGTATGCATTTAATTATTAAGTTTTTAATTGTCAGAGAATCAGGAAGTGCATGTTAGCTTGACAGTGACAGCAAAACTAAGTGAAGAATAATTTTGTACCACAGCAAACTATTTCAAATGAACCAGACAGTGAAAATTTCTACTGCAGCTTCACCTCTCCACAAATCAAACCTATTGCCTGGTGGTAGCAACTGTTTGTCTCCATGGAGACAGAGGAGTTTAACGCCATACTGTGGAACATTTATGTCTACATTACTAAAGCCAATCCCGTTAGTGTGAGTTGTATGTAAGTTGTATCTGATCTCTTCTCCCGATCTGTGCTGAGGTCCTAACAGGATCATCAGTGTTAAGGCCCAGTCCCAATTCTCCCCCTTAGCCCTCTGTCTTTGTCTTAGCCCTACCCCTTAGCCCTTACCCCTCTGTCTTTAAACAGAGGGTTAAGGCAAAGGGGTGTGTTTTAAACCCTTAGAAATGGGACACCCCTTTGCAGTCGCAACAATATGACATTATTTTTAAAGTTTTGAAGTATTGTGCTCCTTTTGAGTTTGTTTTAAATGAACTTTGCAAAAAGTCAAATGTTTTTTTAATTTTTTATTTTTTTTAAATTACTATACTCTGTACAACATATGTAAATCAAATTTTAATCAACTGTAACACAAAATTAAAATGCTGCAGAGGTGGACGGAGTTGTAGAGGATGCCTGGTACACACAAAAAAGAAAACAAAATGAATACATAGTCATAAACATATATAGTTGTTCTGGTACCTACAAATATTATAGAATGTAATATACCTTATATTTTATTTACAAATTCTCCCACTTTTTTGAAGCTTGTTGGGCTGACACAACTCCAACAAGTCCAGCCTCCTACAAGAAATACAAATGTGATTAATAACATGTCATTAAATAGGGGATAATTTACAAGGCGAAACGAAACAATAATATTTTAGGCCATGCATGTTCGTAATACTTTACACATTCTAGGTAACATGTGTATAGTTCTAAAAGCGCATGAGACGAGTTACGAGGCGAAATACAGCGATATATTTGACACATTCTAGTCTAACATATATGCGTATATAGTTCTTTTAGGCCATGCATGTTCGTAATACTTTACACATTCTACCGTAACAAGCGTATAGTTCTAACCGGGCATGTTACGATAAGCCGTATATGTCAGAAAGCGTAAATGCAGGCGCCATGAGTATACCTACAACTTTTCAAAAGTTACTACAGTTTTATACAACTTTTTATGAGGTTCTTGAGTGCAGATACTCACATTTGTCCAATTTCTTCCCGATTGCCGACACTTCCCGATTTCCGTGTTGGTTTTTGCTCCGACTTGCGTTAAGCCACGCCTATCCCCTTTGCGCAAAGTGTGCATCTGAAAACGCTTTGCGCAGAGGGGTATCATAGCCCTTCCCCTTAGCCCTCGCACTTACAGAAAAGAGTATTGGGACACCCCTCTGTCTCTCGTGAACGCGCACAACAGAGGGGTAGGGCTAAGACAGAGGGCTAAGGGGTAGAATTGAGACGCAGCCAATGTGTGTGTGCTGAGAATGCTAAAGCCGCACTGTGGAACCTGCTCTGAGGAAGTGCAAATAAAGTGCTTTTGGAAGGCCCTGTACCCATGTGTTTTAGCAAAATTTATCAGGAAGTGCGTGTTAGCTTTACAGTGACAGGAATAACTTTGGACCACTGCAAACTGTTTAAAATGAGCTAGTTCTGTCTTCACTTTTTTTTTTTAAAGACAGTAACATTTTTACTGCACTTTCGCCTATTACCTATTATCTGATGGTGCCAACTGCTCATCTCCATGGCGATAGAAGAGTTTAATATCATACTGTGGAACTTTTTATGTCTATACTATAAAAGCCTATATACTACTGTTGTATGTGTATCTAATCTGTGCAGAGGTCCTCACAGGATTATCAGTGTAAATTGTGTGTGTGCTGAGAATGCTAAAGCCGCACTGTGGAACCTGCTCTGAAGAAGTGCAAATAGAGCAGTTTTTTAAAGCCCCTTGGAGAGAGGACTTCAGAGTGCAGTAAAACACCAGCACTGTGCTTACAGCCAGGAAATATGAACATGAAAATACAGTGATGGAGTGGTTTGGGATGGAGTGGTTAAAATGGACTCTCCAAAATACTGATACTTCAAAATGTGCTGCTTCAAGTGGAGGAAAGTACACAATTGTTATGATTAGCAGTACTGCTTTACAAGTACTATAAATTATACTACTCTTACTACTGCTACTATAGCTATACCCGTATTATTCAGTTGTTAGTGTTAATCCTACACCTAGTAGTATTCATATTCATATTCATATTATTATTATTATTATTAGTAGTAGTAGCAGTAATAAAGGTAATATTAGCAGTAGAGCTGGAAATAATAGTAGGAGTAGTAGTAGTAGTAGTAGTAGTAGTAGTAGCTGCAGTGAACTTACTACTACTAGTGCTATACACTTATTTTTAGAATATTCAGTTGTCACAGTGGTAGAGTAGTATTTGTAGTAGTCAAAATGTGCTACTTCAAGTGGAGAAAAGTACACAACTGTTATGATTAGCAGTACTGCTTTATAACTACTATAAATTATACTACTATTACTACTACTACTACTACTATAGCTATACCCCTATTATTCAATAGTCAGTGTTATATATGTATGTTATATATAGTAGTAATAGTAGTAGTAGTAGTATAAGTATGTAGCTGTTATGATTTGCCATATTAAGCCAGGACTAAACCAGGACTAAATCAGGACTAAACCAGGACTAAACCAGGTCTAGAACAGAACTAAACCTGCCTATAACAGCAAGACTAAAGCGGGCTCAAACCAAGACCAAAAGCACCACAGATTAGTTGATGGTTCAAATTTATCATGACGAAATATTTTTAAATCGTGGACATAAAAACCCCTGTAACTGTTATGAAACTCACAATCTTATCTGGAGGGGGGGTGCTGGCGATGTAGCACTTGATCTCTCCTCTCTCCCCCCGGACGGCGTACTGCACAGGCTCACTGGAGATGATCGGAGGACCTGGAAACAAAAGAAGGAAAAAAGATGAGAAAAAGACTTAAAGAGGGGGTATTTTACTTCTATGGGGTATTAACTGCTAACACATAACACATTTAGATCACCACGGTCCCTATTATTGTTTTGAAAATGCTAAATTCGCCTAAAAACAAGTCCCTCCTCCCCTTGCTCCCTGTGTTAATGCACTCCCCCTTCAGAGCGCTATTACAACAATCAGCGTGCATCTCGCTAATGAAACTACTGCACATCGCATCAGGTTTGTCACATTGCTGTGTACAGGGCCCAGGAGAGATCGCTAAATTACTCAAACATGCATGGATGACTCTAAAACATTATAACATAAAAAAATTCCTGAAAGTTGATTCTGCATAATACCAGCTCTTTAAAAAGTTGAGAAAAATAGTATAAATATAAAATAAATGTTATATGTTTTATAAATGTTTTATATAAATTTAATTAAATGTCCTGTATTATGCAAAATTGACTGTGAGGTTTAAGTCATGCTATAATGTTGTTATCTCCTCAAAAACATTTGCTTCAGTCACACATGTTTGTGAAAGCCTTTATTATTAGTCTGTCTACATCTCCAAAGCTCCAAATGCTCTATTCCACCTTGTGATGTCATGAAGCAGTAATTTTCAGGTTAACAGCTCCTTTTACCTTTTGCTTGGTAGAGATTGGCAATTCTAGCGCTGAAATGATTCTAGTGAAGGTGTGTGGAGTTTAAAAACACAGTGGAGCACTTCTTGTATTACCGCATGAGATCACAATGTGGAACAGAGACTTTTCAGTTTGAGAGCAGAACACAGCCTAAATCTGCAGGGTTTGTGTGTTAAACATGTGTGAATGAAACAAAACACAACTCCAGGTCTGTGTGTTATGATTAAACAACCGTAATTTCCGTACTATTGAGCGCACCTGAATATAAGACACATCAACTAAATTTTAAAAGAAAACAAAAAAAAAAAGGCCGCACTTGTCTATAAGCCCCAGGTGTCCACATCGGTGTGTCCCCCCCCCCAGAGGCCTTAGCCCGTAAAAATCTATAGGGGGATTAGTGACGTAGTCTGATAAGACTACTTGGTGCTCTACTGCGCATGTCTCCTGCAGAAAGAGCCCCTGTCCTGTCAGGGATCATGTCAGTGTCTTGTAGGATCAACAGATTTCCCGGGGGGCGGGGCTAGGTGTATCAATCAGGTATGAGTGGATGTCTGGCATGTTTGAGACATTTCTTCTCATTTACGTACTCATCTGCATTTAACACATACGGGTCATTAAGACGTATCCCACTCACTAATGTTAGTTTAGCGTCATAACTTATTTTATCACACTGTGATAAATTGTTTTAGTGCTGACAACAGACAACTATTACTGCAACTTCATTTTAACCACAGACAGCGGCGCTTTCTGCACTCGCATTGTTGTATAAGCCGCAGGGTTCAACGTGTGTGAAAAAAGTCGTGGCTTATAGTCCGGAAATTACGGTACATTATAACACAGATCAGAAAATAGCGTTCTAAGTTTGATCAGCTGTATTCCGTAGCTTTGTGGTTTCTTCTGGCTTGTGTGTGTAATATAATGTGATCTGATTATGAAATAGAAGGCGACAGATGGGACGTTCTTCAGCAGATGTTTCATAAAGACAGTTTAATGGCACTAAATTGAACCAAATGGAAAGATTTATTTCAGTTTAGCTTTAAATTAATCCAGCGACACTCCCATGGCACAGACACAGAGACTGGTCGGTCTTAGAAGAAATTTGAGATCCAAAGTTGTGATCAACAATTTCCCTCTCGGACAATAATAAAGTTGAAAGTTGATCGGACTTCAACATAAAATGACATGATCCGTAAAGATGGTCACATGATCAGTTGTGAGCTGGAGACATTTGTCACAGTGAGGGATAGGAGGACACTGGACAAACTGCTCTCCATCATGGACACTCCTGCTCACCCACTGCACCAGACTATAGAGGGACAGAGGAGATAATACTCCCTATGACTGTACAACAACTCACCCACTGCACCAGACTATAGAGGGACAGAGGAGATAATACTCCCTACGACTGTACAACAACTCACCCACTGCACCAGACTATAGAGGGACAGAGGAGATAATACTCCCTACAACAACTCACCCACTGCACCAGACTATAGAGGGTTTGCATCACCACGTGACCCCATAGCAACAGTAACTACGCCACCATGACACCGGGCACGCGATTGACTTCAGTTCAGTTGCATCAGAGAAACGTGGGCAGGTTTTGTTGTGTATTTGGCTGGTCTAGCCATTCTGAAAGGGATAAAATGATTAGTTTTTTCAATGTTCCTCTGGAAATTAGTCATCAGGGAGCTCAAACAAGGGAATTATTGAAAAAAAGACGGGAATTATAACTTGCAAACATAAACCGCGAAGAGATTTCGAATGGTGCCATCATGACACCTGAAGTTTGCTTACGTCACTTTCATCGAGGTATTTGCTATTCAGATTGTTTCATAGCGTATTTAATGAAAGAAGCACACTTACTGAACTAAAATTTCATTCATTTATCCAGGAAAACCCGCACCAGTTTACGATCCAATGAACCCAGACTGGGCTCCTTCGATCAATATGGGAGATGAGTCGAAGAGCTCTGTGAGCCAAACTACGAAAGAATCGGCCATGAAAAGATACTCACGAACGTTAGAAAGATCCGCTCGCAAAAAATGATTAATTTTAGAAGACATCGTTGTTGATAAGCAAAGCAATAAAGAAAATGTCGGTTGTATGGCGAGTGACATGGTTCTATGCGACTGCTAGCTTTTCCTACATAAACACATCTGCTGGTGTGTTTATGTAGGAAAAGCTCGCAGTAACGTCAAGGTTTTGATCGGAAAGGTAAGTGTTTCACTTCAAGGTTCGTTGGATCATAAACTGGTGCGGGTTTTCCTGGATAAATGAATGAAATTTTAGTTCAGTAAGTGTGCTTCTTTCATTAAATACGCTATGAAGCAATCTGAATAGCAAATACCTCAATGAAAGTGACGTGAGCAAACTTCAGATGTCACGATGGTACCATTCGAAATCTCTTTTATGTTTGCAAGTTATAATTCCCGTCTTTTTTTCAATAATTCCCTTGTTTGAGCTCCTGATGAGTAATTTCCAGAGGAACATTGAAAAAACGAATCGTTTTATCCCTTTCAGAATGGCTAGACCAGCCAAATACACAACAAAACCTGCCCATGTTTCTCTGATGCAACTGAACAGAAGTCAATCGCGTGCCCGGTGTCATAGCGGCGTAGTTACCGTTGCTATGGGGGTCACATGGTGGTGCGAACCCTCTATAGAAGGACAGAGGAGCTCATTCTCCAACAGGCTCCTACAGCTCCACTCAAACAGTGAGAGATACAGGACTACATTCATACTATAATACTCCCTACAACTGTACAACAACTCACCCTTATGGAAAAGATAATACTCCCTACAACTGTACAACAACTCAATCTTATGTAACAGATAATACTCCCTACAGCTGTACAACAACTCACACTTATGTAACAGATAATACTCCCTACAACTGTACAACAACTCACCCTTATGTAACAGGTTTCAAGGGATTATCTAGCAATTAAAGCACCTGTTATTGAATAAATACATGTTATATTTAATATCATACTGTGAAACATTCCAGGCAAAGCTAACATCTCCATGGAAACAAACTAGTGGCAAACACAGTGAGGTTACACAGTGCACCTTTAGAGTCCTGCTCTACATTCCATGTTTGTAATGATTTAGAAGACAAATTACACTGTTCTATCTGATACTACAAAAGTAGAACAAACGGACAACTTTCTATATTACTTTAACTCCCCCTCCTCATAAAAGTAAACGTGAGTGCCGATAATTCAGAGCTGTGAGCCACTTTGCTGTTTTTCTTGTAGCTCGCTTGAATTTATGGAGAAAATGGTCTCTCTCCATTCCAAAAGTTCAGCGTTGACATATTTGCTTTGGCTCTGGTTTGGTCTGAGGAATGAGCCAGAGCTACAGGGTCAGGATAGGGACAAACTTAATCAGGGCAGGTCCCTCCTCTGTGCACACGGCTACATTTATCATGGACTAAAGAACATGTTATAGACTGAGGATCAACAGAAGATACTGGGGCTGGAAATGCCATGTGTTGTCTGAGACTACTTTTCTCATACTTCATTATTATGCAGTATAGTAGAAATATTGACTAAGGTTTTTAGTGTGGTTTTAAGTCCTGATGTAGTCCTGGTTTGGTCATGGCTTAGTCTTGGTTTAGTCCTGTTTTAGTCCTGGTTTAATCCTGGTCTAGTAACTAACTAACTAACTAACTAACATAAATAAAATTATATTAATGAATGGTGCACAGAGTAATGGGCAGCGTGCTGCCCCCGCGACCCAGCCGGATTAAGCGGGGGAAAATGGATGGATGGACGAATTAATAATTATTAATGAAACAAAAGCCAATACAATAAAAATATAAACTCAATAATGATAGCAGAAAACATATATGAATTTAGGACTAGGTAAAGACCAGGACTCAACCAAGACTAAACGAAGACTAAACTAGGTGTAAACCAGAAATAAACCTGTCCAGTCTCTTACCGTTGACAGTGAGTGTGACCTCTGTCTCTCCCACTCCGATCCTCGGTACGATGGCTTTACAGACGTACTGCCCGGCGTCAGACTGGCTCACAGACTTCAGGTACAGCTGGTTATTGTTGCTCAAAACCTGAAAAAAAAAAAAATCATGAATTTAACTGTCTATAAACACATGGCTCGCCTCTCCACAGATCTGTAACTTGGAAAACACTCAAACATGCATGGAATACGGAATACGGTGAGAAAACACTATAATAACAAAATAACAAATCTCATTAAAGTCAGTATTAAATAATATGTCCTCATTACACTGTGTTTTTCATAATGTGTCTTTTGAGTTTATTCTGTTTTATTCTGTTTTACAGAGCCCATAGTCCTGATAATTCTACGTCTCTCTGCGACGCAGTGACACAGCTCAGTCTGAGGTGAGGACTTACACTCAGATCTGAGAGTGTTTAAAGAGGAGAAGAGACCCATGTTTCATTCATAAAACATGTAGATTTACTCCTGAAGCTGCTCTCCACGTGGTCCTACATTAAACATTTAAGATCTGCAGTCTGGAACCAGCGGCGCTACCATAAGCTAACATTAAACTATGCTAACATTAAACTAAGATAACATTTACAAGAGACGCCTGGGAGAGACTGGGCATGCTTGGTTTCTCTGAGTCTGACTGTAGTGAGAGTTAGAGGCCATAGACACAGAATAGCAGCCACTTCTTTGTCAGTCTGCGTCTGCACTAAAGCCCAGAATCCATCACCCATCTGAAGCCACCAGAAGGGGGCGCTGTGAGCAGAGTGTGTGTCTGTCTGCTCTGGAGAGCATCAGCCCTCGAAGAACATAGCTCTGTCTCAGGAGAAGTCACTGAATGTGAGATAGGGGACGGACATCTGTCAAAGGAGCGCTCTGATTGGTTGGGAATTTCTATCCGACAGAAGTGCGTCATGGTGGAGGAAACATAATGTGAGACATTTCCTGACAGATTATGCATATTTTAAGTGCAACTAATTCAATTTGAGTCACAGCGGAGTCCTCGTGACAAAATTTGGGCCATTGTACCACTTTATTCTTGTGACACAGTATAACTCCTCCAGTCAAATCAGTCCATGTCTGATCTAGTTGAAAAATGGGAAGAGAGTGTTCCAATAAAAAGCAGTAGTGTTGTACTACCATACTGAAGCCCTAGGAGAGGTCTAAACAAGAACTCAACCAGGACTAAACCAGGGCCAAACCAGGACTAATCCTGGTCATGGTGGGGTCTTACCATGCTGGATCCCTTCTTGGTCCAGGTGAGGGTGAGGGGAGGGTTTCCGGACCATTTACAGTTCAGAGTCACATCTGAATCCACGTCCACAGTGACAGGACGAGGCTCCACCACCAGGATCGGACCAACTGCATCACATACAAACACACGGGGGAGACTGAAGGGGTTGTACACCATTTTCCATCTAATAAAGTTAATTTTGTCTTGCCTCAGTACAGATATATTGAAAAAGCAGCTCTTAATGTCAAAACAAGATTGTTGTGTACTGTCTGCATCAGATCATTGATAGTCTGCAGAAACATCATGCTTGGGGTGTTCTTCCTGTATGCTTATGGCAGAATGTTCAGCAGTTACCATCGTTTACAAACCATAGTTACGCATTAGCAAACACTGCCAACGAGCCTGTGATCAATACGAGCATTTAAGGTCCTGTTTATGTGTTTGATTTTCAACAAAAAGGTGAGAGTGAAACTGAAAAACTGTTGGCTAATGGTGGCTAGCTTGTCTCTGTAATGTTATTTGAGAGACTTTAACAGCACAAATCAGCTCACTTGTTGTAGTTCCAGCTAAATCAGAACTTTATGGTCAGATATTGAAAAAAAAAAAAGCTCACATTAAAGTCTAACTAGAGTAACAGAACACCAAGGGAATGTTGATGACATCCGCTGCAAAGTATCAGTAATGGATTTTATTGTCCGCAAACCAGGAAGTAATGCTAATGCTAAACTTCACTCTATCCTGTGAAAGTTGTGAAAAGTGCTTATAATCAATGTTCCCTCTAAGGTGATGCACATCCAATTCTTTGCAGCGCATAAAATAAAATCAAACCTGAACTGGTAAACACAGCGCTGGTTTGACACACGGAATGACCAATCTGTTGCTGATCTGCTGATTCAATTTGCACACATGAATGTGCACACGCGTTAGGGACAAGCCAACAACAAACAGATACATTGCGACCGCATTTCGCTCGCTTCCTTTAGTACAGTGGTTCTCAACCTGGGGTCCGGGCCCCCCCAAGGGGGGCGCTAGAGATCGCAGGGGGTCCGCCCAATTTCGTCTGCGTTAAGGTTGTGACTTTACCAAAATTATATTTGTGCACATTCAAATTATAGAATCCCAACAACACACCCAATAGCCTAATCAAAATTCGGTGTAATTCAAATTAAAACATATTTTTGGTCCACATTTAAATTCATTAAGGTATTTATTACCTCTGACCTGAACTTGCGCAGGCAATCCTCAGGTCAGCTAGCGGGCAGGTAATTCAGCCTAGGTAATTTATAGTTAAATGTCCTTGCAGTTATTATTTCTGAACATTTTATACACCTGGTGACACAGAAGAAAAGAAAGCCATATAGATACTGATATATCTTAACAATGAGTCATTATTTTTCTGTTGTAATGGGGTATACCTATTCTGTTTGGCTGTCAAAAATTAAACTGTGTGTGTGTTAGATACACTTGATAACATTTAAGGAAGAATTTGTGCAAATAAAAGTTTGTAGTTAATCACTTTTTTCTTTTAGTGCGTATATGCAGGTAGGATTTGGAGTTAGGGGGGCCTGGCTTGTCTTGGACACAGGCAAGGGGGGCTTCAAGAAAAAAGGTTGAGAACCATTGCTTTAGTATGACTGTAGTTGTAGTGCACATCGCCGCAGGTCCGCACGAGCCGACGGGAACGCTGCTGAACACACTCCACGGAGAGAAGAACACATGAAGAGGAGACAGGTAGAGCCATAATGTAATCCTCACCTGTTTGCTTTGTTTCTGTCCAACCCAGAGTTTATTGTGAGCCAAAAAGAGCGGACTTTCTCAAAGTGTGAACCCTCTCCCCAGAGCGTTATACCACAAAATTACTTAAATAGGCTAATGATTCAAAAGCAAGATATACGTGATAATAATTTATACTTATTTTGGGAAAGATGACCTATTTTATAGTGGCCTATAGGTCCTACAATCCATAAAAAATCTGCAGCTATATGCAAGCTATTTATCAAGATGAAAAAAAAAATCTTCATGTGATTTTACAGGTTTATACACTATAGTTTTAGTATTTTATTTATGAGGTTATTTTTCAGAATATTATAATGTTCAATGTTTCACTGACCACAGCAGGACCCTCACACTGACATACAACATATACAGAGCTCATGAACAACAAGATTTTTGTCTTTGTCATTCTAAGTGGGCCAAAAATCAGTTATAATAAAAGTAATCTAACAGAAATAACTGCAGTAATTTGATGAATAAGCTGTATAACTTGCAATGATCTCAGGTGTCATACTGGTGTGGCCACAGTGTGCATATCGGATGTTGCTCACGAGGGTCCAAGGAATGTTCAGTTTGCTCAGACACATGAAAAATTAGGGGGAACATTGCTTATAAACTCATCATGGTGAGTAATTAGGACGCTCTGAATGCATAAGGTAAGTGAAGAAAAACTTTGGACCACTGTAAACTGTTTCAAATTAAGTAGTTCTGTTTTTCGCGTTTTTAAGACGGTAAAAATCAGGCACAGCGTCTTTAAACGAATTACAGTTAACCCAGTGGAAGGCAATATTTGGTCTTAACCCACTATGGAAAATTCCAATCTAGAGAACCAATATTCAAAGTTCAAAGTTCAAAGTCAGCTTTATTGTCAAAAACCATATGTACAGGTTGCACACAGGATTTGAAATTGCAGCGCTCCCTTGGCCCACAGTGAACATTTAACATCTTATAGACATGACAATAAAACATGATGACAAAACATAACATCTGCACATAGCAACAAGTACGATTAAGTACGGTTTGTATATAATACAAATGAGTAAAACATCCAATGTGTAGCGTGTTAAAGCTCAAACGGTGTCATTTAAGCAGCAGTGTCATTAGTTATAGTGCAAAACAGAGTTCTGTGCATTAAAAATTACTGTGGAGCAGTGGGAGAGGAACTCCACAGGCAGCAGTGTCGCTAGTTGTAGTGCAAAAAAGAGTTGTGCATTAAAAAAATGTCTGTGGAGCAGTGGGAGAGGAACTCCACAGGAGTAAGGTAGGTTAGGTAAGTTCACCAGACTGGGACACTTGCATCTAGGAACAACGGGAGAGGGAAGTGGTGAGTGTGGGCATCCGAGGGGGGAGGGAGGGCAGGGCAGGGACAGAGTTCAGCATCCTGACAGCTTGGTGGATGAAGCTGTCTTTCAGTCTGCTGGTCCTGGCCCGGAGGCTCCTCAGTCTCTTTCCTGATTGCAGCAGACTGAAGAGGCTGTTGGATGGGTGGGTGGGATCACCCACAATGCAGAGGGCCTTGCGGGTGAGGCGGGTGCGGTAGATGTCCTGCAGGGAGGGGAGAGAGACCCCCACGATCCTCTCAGCTGCTCTCACTACTCGGTGTAGCTTTTTCCGGCAGGACACGGTACACGTGCCATACCACACAGTGATGCAGCTGATGAGGATGCTCTCTATGGTGCCTCTGTAGAAGGTCCTCATGATGGGAGCTGGGGCTCTGGCTCTCTTCAGCTTGTGGAGGAAGTAGAGTCGCTGTTGGGCTTTACTGGCCAGTGATGCAGTGTTCTTTGACCAGGAGAGGTACCAAGCACCCTTGTTGTGGAATCAGCTCCCTGCTCATGTCAAAGAAGCTGACACAGTCTCTACATTTAAGATTAGGCTCAAAACGTTCCTCTTTGAATTAGCTTATGGTCAGGTCAGTTAGGAACAGAAACTAAACCCATAGGCCTAGTTAAGCTGCTCTAGGAGATATATTATTGGGGAAAGTATGGCAACTTGAGCACTGTCCTCTGGTTTCTCCTACTTTTCTCTTCCTACTGTTAAGATTATTCAATTACTAGTTCATTCGTAGTCTGTTCTTTGCTATTCACATGTTGTCCCTGTCCCACTCCCTTTTGGGGAGTGTAACTGTTTCAGATGCTGCTGTTCCAGTTTGGACCGCTGCTGCCCCCTAGTGTTGAGGACCTGGACCCCTCCTCTCCTTCCCTATCCTGGATTAACTGTCCTTGTCCTGCTAGATTAGTAGTTTCATCTGCCTGTCCGTCCTTAGGAGTAGGATCTCTCCTTCACTGTGGTTCTCCTCGAGGTTTCTCCGTTTTCCCATTGGGTTTTTTTGGAGTTTTTCCTTGCCGAGAAGGAGGGTCTAAGGACAGGAGATGCTGGGACAATCATCCATTTGCCTGCTTGTTGTTGAACATTCTGTATTTTTGTTTTATGAATGTTTCTTCTGCTTTATTAATCAACAATTTTGTGAAGTCCGCCGAGATAACTCTTGTTGTGATTTTGGGCTATACAAAAATAAATTGAATTGAATTGAATTGAATTGAGAGGTCCTCAGAGATATGCACACCCAGAAACTTGGTGCTGCTTACTCTCTCCACAGCAGCTCCGTTGATGGTGAGGGGGCATGCTGTGTGTGTTCTCTCCTGAAATCAACGACGATCTCCTTTGTCATCTCCACGTTCAGGGAGAGGTTGTTGTTACTGCACCACTTGACCAGGCGGCTCACCTCGCTCCTGTAGTCTCATCGTTGTTGCTGATGTGTCCCACCACAGTTGTATCGTCTGCAAACTTGATGAAGGGATTGGAGCTGTGTGATGGTGTGCAGTCGTGGATCAGCAGAGTGAAGAGGAGGGGGCTCAGCACACATCCTTGGGGAGCCCCTGTGCTCAGTGTGATGGTGCTGGATGTGTTGCCGCCGACCCGTACTGCCTGCAGTCTTCCTGTCAGGAAATCCAGCAGCCAGTTGCACATCGAGGTGTTGATCCCCAGCTTGTCTAGTTTTATTATGAGTTGCTGGGGGACAGTTGTGTTGAATGCTGAACAGAAGTCAATGAAAAGCATTCTAACATATGAGTCTCCGGTGTCCAGGTGTGTAAGGGCTGAGTGGAGGGTTGTTGAGATAGCATCATCGGTCGAGCGTTTAGACCGGTATGCAAATTGAAATGGGTCCAGGGTGGAGGGGAGAGATGTCTTGATGTGTTGCATGACTAGCCGTTCGAAGCACTTCATGAGGATGGGGGTGAGCGCAACCGGATGGTAGTCATTAGGGCAGGATGGAGATGACTTCTTCGGCACGGGAATGATGGTGGAGGTTTTGAGGCATGTAGGGACGACACCCTGGCTCAAAGATGTGTTGAAGATGTCTGTAAAGACACCTGTGAGTTCTGCAGCACAGTCTCTCAATACACGACCAGGGATGTTGTCCGGTCCTGGAGCTTTGCGTGCGTTGATCCTGCTGAGGGATCTCCTCATGCTGTCCGGGGATAGTGTCAGCACCTGGTCACCTGGAAGGGGTGGAGTCTTCTGTGCTGGGGTGCTGTTGTGTGCCTCAAAGCGAGCGAAGAACTCATTCAGCTCATTCGGCAGGGAGGTGGAGCTGTCGGCAGTCTGTGGCGTTGGCTTGTAGTCCGTTATGGTCTGTATCCCCTGCCACAGACTCCGCGTGTCTCTGCTGTCGTTAAAGTGCTGTGCTATCTTCCTAGAGCATTGTCTCTTAGCCTCTCTGATACCATGTGACAGGTTTGCCCTTGCTGTCCTTAGACCTACCTCGTCTCCAGCTCTGAATTCTTAGATAGATCCAAAAATAATTGTCTAAAACTGAAATTCCAGCAGCTTTGGGCCAAGAATCAATCCCACCATTTGTATTCTGTTAACTTTTCTCAATGTTGAAGCTTTTAAAGATCAAGTTGAACCAAAAATCCAGTTGCAGCATTTAACAAGAAGTAATCAGCCGGCCGTCCCTCTGACAGACTCTCATTAATCACTGGAACTTTGCTGAAGTTTCTCACAAAAACTTGAAATGAAAAACTCCTAATAGAAATACCATATCCATGATTACTGCATTATAAGGTACGTTTAAAGGCCCTGAAGCTGAGTTTTACTGTCTTAAAAACATGAAAAACAGAATTATTTCATTTTAAGGGTTTACAGTTGTCCAAAGTTATTCCTCACTAATTATTCACCTCAAAGTGCTTTTCACAACTTTCAAAGGTAAAGTACAACAACTAGTATGCTAGCAGCCACTTTCTGTTTCTTGAAGGATAAAACACTTAATGATTAGATGCACACAGCACACAGTGGTCTCACCCAAAATACTTTTACATTAAAGATTGGCTGAAGGCACTGGTTTTTAGGTAGTGACCCTTCAGATTAGAGAGGGGCATTTTAGATTTAAACCAACTGGATTTCAGCATTGGAACTGGCAACCCTGGCAAATGTAAAGCTCATTCTGCTTTCTGATTGGATAATGTTTTTGTAATTAAGAGTAAATCAGTATTAAGATTGGTATCTGCTCCCCCTTGTGATGTCATGTACATGTCATAAAATGAAATTCTCACTGTGTTTTTAAACTCCAAACACCTTCACTAGAATAATTTCGACAGTTTCAGTCCAGGAACTGCCAAACCTAGGTAGCTGTTTGAAAACTACCGCTTCATGACATCACAAGGTAGAACAGAGCATTTTGAGCTTTGGAGATCTAGACAGGCTAATAATAAAGTGTGTGAATGAAACAAACACAACTTCAACTATGCTTCTGAGGAGGTAACAAATTCTCACATGACTTAAAGCTTTCAAAAGTCATTGTTGTTGGACTTACAGTGGACGTCGACGAGGATGCTGACGTTGGTGCTTCCCACTGCGTTGAAGACCTGACAGGACACAGGCTCAGTGAAGAAGGAGTGATCTGCTGTGGTCACAAACACACTCTCACGGGCCCCCTCCAGAAGCACGCCCCCTTTGGCCCACCTGGGAATCACAGGGAGATACATCAACAGAGCATACAGAGAGTTTAAAAGTACAGCCCATGCTGCAAAAATAATGAACAGCCCATTGATCATGTTTAGCTCAGGTCAAAGCCTCATTAAAAGTCAGTGCTGAGTGTAAACCAGGAGTCTCCAGCCTGTAGCTTGGGAGCTACCAGTAGCTGTCCACCCCCTTCTAAACAGCTCGCCAAAGAATTTCTGAATTATAAATATTGTGCTGAATGACTCAAATTTGATGAACTACCATTCTAAACGTATCATTTTGATTCCTGACTTTGTGCACTAATAAATGGATAATGGTTGGTTGGTTGGTTGGTTGGTTGGTTGGTTGATAAGACCAAGGAACTGGTGATTGACTTCAGGAGGAAGAGGACACCAGTGGAGCCCATTACCATCCAGGTCCAGGACATGGAAATAGTGTACTGCTACAAGTACCTTGCTGTCCTCCTGAGAAAGCTCAGGTCTTTCAATGTGTGTAGCAAGTTATTGGAGATCTTCTACCAGTCTGTGGTGTCCAGCGCCCTGGACTTCACTGTGGTCTGTTGGGGGAGCGGCACCAGTAAAAGGGACATTGGGTGGATTGACAAACTGATCTGTAAAGCTGGACACGTGATCAGCTGTGAGCTGGAGACATTTGTCACAGTGAGACAGGAGGACACTGGACAAACTGCTCTCCATCATGGACACTCCTGCTCACCCACTGCACCAGACTATAGAGGGACAGAGGAGATAATACTCCCTACAACTGTACAACAACTCACCCACTGCACCAGACTATAGAGAGACAGAGGAGATAATACTCCCTACAACTGTACAACAACTCACCCACTGCACCAGACTATAGAGGGACAGAAGAGATAATACTCCCTACAACTGTACAACAACTCACGCACTGCACCAGACTATAGAGGGACAGAGGAGATAATACTCCCTACAACTGTACAACAACTCACCCACTGCACCAGACTATAGAGGGACAGAGGAGATAATACTCCCTACAACTGTACAACAACTCACCCACTGCACCAGACTATAGAGGGACAGAGGAGCTCATTCTCCAACAGGCTCCTACAGCTCTGCTCAAACAGTGAGAGATTCAGAACTACATTCATACCAAACTCCATACACTTGTACAACAATTCACCCGTATTTAACAGATAATACTCCCTATAACTGTACAACAACTTTATCTTAAGTAACAGATAACCTTATGCCTTGTCGTTCTTGTCTCTTGTTTATAGCTGTGATTTTATAGTTTATTTTATATTTTATTACTTATTTTTCTGTTTTATTTTGACTTGTACATATACATTTATTTTTATAATTATGTCTCATTTAACACCTTTCTCTTGCTCTTTTTTGCTGCACCATATATTTTTGTGTAGCAAAATATATACTCTCTGTTATTATATTATATTGTGATGTGTGAGCTACTGTATCCAAATCATTTCCCTTGTGGATCAATAAAGTTTGTCTAAGTCTAAGCTATATGTTTTATAGCTATCTAATTGTTACCCATCCTATGCTCAATTTCTTGTGACCGCTAAAATTAGTAGCTCTTAAGTATTTTCTTTCTGTAAAGGTAGCTCACCGGAAGAAAAAGGTTGGAGACCCCTGGTAAACCTTTTGGTGTTTTATGTTTTATTTTAGATCATAATTAGTGCAATTACCGCTTAGCAACGCTGTCAATCAAACCTGTCAACCTCGGGGAAAGAAGGCATCTGATTTGCCTGCCAGTAATGTTCATGATTTACAAACAAAATAGTGAAATAAAAACACCAGGATCATGGTTAATATGAACGTTTTAGAGAGGGGTGACAGTTTTCCAATGTAAAATCAATTGGTATCAGAGTTGATGGAGCTGAAAGCACCCCTATGCTCACTTCCTTTTTGGAACACAGTGGCTAGAGGGTTAGCTATGTCTGTTTATATAGACAGTTTATGAGGCAATATCACTTTCAACTGAGATTTCTAAACTTGTGTGGTTCTGGTAAACATAGTGACACCAAACCTCCTCTGTTACATATGACTGAGAGGATACCAGATAAATGACAAACATATCAGGAAATAAACTTTCTTTAATATGTGGACTGACTTCACCATTCATTTGGATGTGATGGACTTTTTTATTTGACGTAACTCTGGGAAGCATCAGCGCCAAGTGAAAGGGCAGAGATAGTGAACTCCTTGTCTATGAATGCCTATGTAATTTTTTTGTTTGTTTTTTGAATAGAGATAATTCAGTTCCATCTTTTACATCTTGATAAAACCCTTGCGTTATCTGAGCATTCTATTGGCACCGTGAATCCTCATGTTCTTTATCTTTTTGGTATCTGTCCAAAGGTTACATTAAACCCCTACTTTTATTATCATTACGAACCATCCGTCTCCCAGCGCACTGACTCGGAGTGCTAACAGGAGTATTTGATGAGGGGTTAACCACTCTGCCACCGCCCCCCAGCTGCCCCCCCCCACCTCACTCTATCAACCCCCCCCGCCCCTTCCCCACTCCCTCTGCCAAATGTATCAGAAAAACCCATAACATCCAGCTCCGAACTGTTAAACGGCATTTTAATACTCGTGAGATGGGCACGGGGCCTAAGCACCTGGCACCCGTCCCATCTGAGAATACACCTCCTCCTAAAGCGCGCGCTGTTAGCTACTTAGAGAGCACGGGTGTGTGCGCGGGGCTAGCTAATGCTGCATCATCGTGCACAAATCAGCTGTTAATTGTGTCTCGGTTCAATACTGTCACCGATTCTGGTCTGTAAGCACAAATTACCCATCAGGCCTTTCTCCGGAGAGTGTTACGAGCAGACAGCAACAGACACGAGCAGAAGTATCACAGTTTAATGGGCGATGCTCAGAAGAGGAGCATGGGTACTACACTGAGACTGCTTAGAAACAGGACAGAGGAGGAGGGGTAAGCTGTGTGTTAATTGATTTAATTTATAGAATAATTTTGTGAACTTTGCCTAAATATTTCATGTGTTTTACATAACTTCTTCTAGACTATAACATTAATAGGTTTTTAGTTGCCATGGGCGACATTATCTGTGGGCCTTTCTCTGGTTGTATTATTTTGAATGGAGCTGCAGCTCTCAACAGCAAATACTGTAAGTTCTACACAGAATACACAGCCATTTTTAAGCCTCCCAGAGAAAGGCTTCAACATGAACACTGGACATTTTACACAAATCATCCCTCTTAAAAGTGGGTTTAGTGGAATAAGGTGGATATCCTTCTTATAAAGAATATGTTTCACCCTGTTTCCTGTATCCCATGATGGGCGGGTTGCTATGGGGATGGTTGTTATGGGTCGGTTACTTTGGGGATTGTTGCTACAGGGATGGTTGTTATTGGTGGTTTTCAGATTCTAGATGGGGGGCAAAAGCCCTATTGATTACATTGTACTTTGTCATGAAATATCCAAAAAGTAAAGTCACAAATGTTGACCCTGATCATTATTACTGACAATTAAACACGTGAACTTTCTGTATTATGACCAAAATCTTCATTTCAGCAATATTTATTTTACCTGCCCCCCCCCATCTGTATTAAATATTATTAGCCCATAGAATGTAGTGATGTCATCTGAAACCCAGCAATTGGGTTAGTTGTTATGACTCGGTTGTTACCTGTATCCCCCGATGGGCAGGTTGCTATGGGGATGGTTGCTATGGGTAGGTTGTTACCTGTATCCCATGATGGGCGGGTTAGCGGTGGCCTGACAGGTGAAGGTGACTCTCTCTCCCTCCAGGACGGAGCGTGGTTCGATGGACAGGGTCACAGTGGGCGGGTCTGAAACACAGGAAATGTAAATATAGAATTTCATTGTATTAGTACCTGTGGAGGTCTAAAGCTTGGTGTTGTAGTCCTCTATTGTTGGATGTCACACTACACAATGTGGGGAATTTAAACACTATAGTGATAAAGTGAAGAGTCCATAGGAAAGGTGCACATTGCCTATAGACTGTAGCCCCACACTAACACTATAGTGATAAAGTGAACAGTCCATACTTACGGTGCACATTGAGCATGACGGAGGTCCTCTTGCCCATGGGCACGGCCGGGTTCGAGGCGATACAGGTGAAAGTCCTGCCACTGTCTGTGTCTGCCGGTGTGATGGGCAGGTAACTCCGAGTGGTCACACGCTTCCTGTCCGGTAATACCTCCTGAGAATGACAGGACATCTGATTGTTAATAACACAATATACATGTGTGACCTATGACATGAGGAGCTGAGTGTGTGTGAATACTACAGTATATTTGAGCTCAGTGAGGAGAGAGATATTAAAAACAACCACATGAAAAATAATAGACCATCATTACGGGCGACATATTGACAGTGTGAAATAAATAAGATACAAAGATTAAGGAGCACTGTGGCACTTCTGTTTGCCCCACTGGACTGCACAGAGTGTGGTCTGAGCCTGGGCTAAGAGACAGGTCAGGGCTCTGTGTGTGTGTGTGTGTGTGTGTGTGTGTGTGTGTGTGTGTGTGCGCGCGTGTGTGTGTGTGTGTATGCACCGAGGAGAGAGGGAGAGAGAGAGAGAGAGAGAGAAAGGAAGGTTGAGGGTCATAGTGAGAAGAGAGGCGAGGGTGGAAGAGAGGGGGAGAGAGAGACATCGGAGGGAGAGACAGAGGTGAGTGAAATAAGGTGAGAGAGAGAGAGATGAGGTAAAGACAGGAGAGGTGAGGAAGAGAGGAGATAGGTTAGAGAGAATGGAGAGGTGAGGGAGAGAGGAGACAGAGAGAGAGGGAGAGATGAGGTAGAGAAAGGAGATGTGTGAGAGAGAGACGACAGGTGAAAGAGAGAGAGATGAGGTAGAGAAAGGAGAGGTGAGGGAGAGAGGAGACACACACAGAGGGGGAGAGAGATGAGAACAGGAGACAGGTGAGGCAGAGAGAGGTGAGAGAACGCAAAGGGAGAGAGAGGTGAGGTGAAGAGAAAGAGGAGGGAGGTGAGAGGGAGAGAGGAGAAGTGAAGTGATAGAGAGAGGGGGGTGAGAGAGAAAGAGAGAGGAGAGAGAGAGACAAAGAAAAGACAGAGAGACGTGAAAGAGAGGTGAGAGAGGAGGAGAGGTGAGACAGAAAGGGAAGAGGAGAGAGAGGAGGAAGAAAGAGAGGAGAATGAGAGATAGGAGGAAAAGGAGAGAGACATGAGGTGAAGAGAGAGGAGAGGTGAGGTGAGAGAGAAAGAGAAAGGTGAGAGAGAGGAGGAGAGGTGAGAGAAGAGAGGAGGAAGAAAGAGAGGAGAAAGAGAGATAGGGAGAAAAGGAGAGAGATGTGAGGTGAAGAGAGAGGAGAGGTGAGGTGAGGGAGGTCCACATAAATCAGCCTGATGGACGGAGCTGTCTGGCTCAGAATGCATTAGCTGGGGCACGTTGGTTTGATGAGCGGTTTGTGAGGAAAACCTCATCTGTTTTACAAACTCAGTCTCCTCCACTCAGCTCCTCATTCAGCTGCACCGGGACTCACATGAGGCAGAGGAGAGCTGCAGGAATTATATGAAGTCAGGGGGTTAGAGGCCTGAAGAGGAGCGCGTGGACCACAGTCTGAGAAACAGTGCCATAGCACATTAAAGGGCCCATATCACGCTGTTTTTGGATCTGTTCTAATGTCGTTTCCTCATCACAAACAGACCTGGAGTTGTGTTTTGTTTCATTCACACATGTTTAACACACAAACCCTGCACATTTAGGCTGAGTTCTTCTCTCAAACAGAAAACACTCTGTGATGTCATAATGTAATGCAGGAGGAGCTCCACCTTCCATGGCACACACCTTCACTAGAATCATTTGGATGATTTCAGCCCTGGAATTGCCGATCTCTACTGAACTAAAAGTAAAGGAGCTGTTAATAGACTTAGACAAACTTTATTGATCCACAAGGAAATGATTTGGACACGGTAGCTCATCACAATATATTATAACAACAAAGAGTAACAAAATAAATGGTAATAATATATTCTACATAAGTATCAAAAAAGATTCCAAGCGACAGGTGTCAAATAAGACATAATTATATAAATGTATATGTACAAGTCAAAATAAAATAGAAAAATAAGTCATAAAATATAAAATCTCAGCTATATACAAGAGGTCATAGGAAGACAGTGCAACAATGATATGATTGACAGGACATAAGGTTATCTGTTACATAAGGGGGAGTTGTATCTCTATAGTCTGGTGCAGTGGGGGAGTTGTTGTACAGTCGTAGGGAGTATTATCTCCTCTGTCCCTCTATAGTCTGGTGCAGTGGGTGAGTTGTTGTACAGTCGTAGGGAGTATTATCTCCTCTGTTCCTCTATAGTCTGGTGCAGTGGGTGAGTTGTTGTACAGTCGTAGGGAGTATTATCTCCTCTGTCCGTCTATAGTCTGGTGCAGTGGGTGAGTTGTTGTACAGTTGTAGGGAGTATTATTTCCTCTGTCCCCTATAGTCTGGTGCAGTGGGTGAGTTGTTGTACAGTCGTAAGGAGTATTATCTCCTCTGTCCGTCTATAGTCTGGTGCAGTGGGTGAGTTATTGTACAGTTGTAGGGAGTATTATTTCCTCTGTCCCTCTATAGTCTGGTGCAGTGGGTGAGCAGGAGTGTCCATGATGGAGAGCAGTTTGTCCAGTGTCCTCCTGTCCCTCACTGTGACAAATGTCTCCAGCTCACAGCTGATCAAGTGTCCAGCTTTTGTCAATCCGCTTATTAAGATAAGATAAGATAAGATAAGATAAGATAAGATAAGATAAGATAAGATAAGATAATCCTTTATTCGTCCCACAGTGGGGAAATTTCAATGTCACAACGCAAGTTTCAGAAAAAGTAGGAAAACAAGAGCACACATCAAAAACAAGATAAATAATAATAAGTATTTACAATCACAATATTGTGTACAGTGCAGTGATGGACAGTGGTGGTTAAATAAATAAATAAGTAGCAGGTAGTGACATTAAATAGTAATGCACATTGTTATTATTGTTATTATTACTATGGCGATGACACATGACTAGCATTGTTCATTATACAGTCTGACAGCAGCAGGAAGGAAAGACCTGCGAAATCTCTCCTTAACACAGCGAGGGTGAATCAGTCTGTCACTGATGCTGCTCTCCAGAGCAGACAGGGCGTCCTGCAGGGGGTGACACTCATGGTCCAGCATAGACATGAGTTTAGCCAGGACCCTCTTGTCCCCCACCTGCTGCACCGAGTCCAGAGGACAGCCCAGGACTGAACTGGACTTCTTGATGACCTTGTCCAGTTTCTTCTTCTCCCTCTCTGTGACGCTGCTGCTCCAGCAGACCACACCGTACAGGATGGCTGATGCCACCACAGAGTCATAGAAGGTCCTCAGGAGTGGCCCTCTCACTCCAAAGGACCGCAGTCTCCTCAGGAGATAGAGCCGACTCTGGCCCTTCCTGTACAGTGCATCTGTGTTATGAGTCCAGTCCAGTTTATTGTTCAGATGCACACCCAGGTACTTGTAAGAGTCCACTCTCTCAATGTCTCTTCCCTGGATGTTCACTGGTGGGGGGGCAGTAGAGTGGCGTCTACGGAAGTCCACCACCATCTCCTTGGTCTTCCCCGCGTTGATGAGAAGATGGTTCCGGTGACACCAGTCCACAAAGTCCAGCGTTAGTCCTCTGTACTCCGTGTCGTCATCGTTCGTGATAAGACCGATGATGGCGGAGTCATCGGAGAACTTCTGCAGGACGCAGCTGTCCGTATGGTGTCTGAAGTCTGCAGTGTAGAGTGTGAAGAGGAAGGGCGCGAGGACGGTGCCCTGGGGCGCCCCCACACTGCAGGTCATGAGGTCAGACACACAGTCCCGGGCTCTCACAAACTGGGGCCGGTTTGTGAGGTAGTCCAGGATCCACTCAGCCAGGTCACAGTCCACTCCTGCCCACTCCAGCTTGTCCCTCAGGAGCAGCGGCTGGATGGTGTTGAAAGCACTGGAGAAGTCGAAGAACAAGATTCTCACAGTGCTGCCGGGCCTCTCCAAGTGGGACAGTGAGCGGTGCATCAGAGAGATGATGGCGTCCTCCACTCCAATGCCAGGCCGATACGCGAACTGCAGCGGGTCCATCGCTGAGCTCACCGTAGAGCGGAGGTGACCCAGGACGAGCCTCTCCAGAGTCTTCATCAGATGAGACGTGAGAGCCACTGGCCTGAAGCTGTTGAGGTCTTTGGCGTGCGGTGTCTTGGGCACAGTTACCACACAGGAAGTCTTCCAGAGCTGTGGCACCACCTTCAGCTTCAGGCTCAGGTTGAAGACATGCTCCATAACTCCACACAGCTCATCTGCACAGGACTTAAGGAGCCTGGGGCTGATCCCGTCTGGTCCAGCAGCTTTCCTACTCCTTATCCGGCTCAGTTCTCTCCTAATCTGAGCTGTTGTGAAAGACAAAGAGCGGAGGCGTGTGCTGGAGGTCTGGCTGAGTATTTGATGTGGATTCGGGGGCTGGGGGGCTGAGGCAGAGGTGTGAGGAGGTGGCAGTCTGGACCTTTGTGCAGGAGACAAGGTGAGCCCATGCAGCGGTGCGGGGGGAGGGGTGGGTGATTGATCAAACCTCAGGAAGTGTGAATTCAGATCGTTCACCCACTGTTGGTCTCCCTCTGTCTGGACGGGCGGAGGACTGAAACCAGAGACACTCTTCAGACTTCTCCACACCTCCCTGACATTCCGCTGCTGCAGCTGCTGTTCCATCTTCCTCCTGAAGTTTGCCCTAGCCTGTCTGATTTCCCTCCTCAGCTTCTTCTGTACAGTCCTCAGCTCCTCTTTGTTCCCGGACCTGAAAGCTCTCTTCTTCTCCTTCAGCAGAGCTTTAATGTCCGAGTTAATCCACGGCTTGTTGTTTGGAAAACACCGCACCGTCCGAGAGGGTACAGTGTTTTCAAAACAGAAGTTGATGTAGTCCGTAATACAGTCCGTGATAGCACTGATGTCCTCCCCATGAGGCTGGCAGAGCTCTGTCCACACAGTGGTGCTAAAGCAGTCCCTCAGAGCCTCCTCGCTCTCTGCTGTCCACCTCTTCACCACTCGGGGCTCCACAGGCTGTCTGCGCACAAGCGGTTCGTACACAGGCCTCAAATGGATGATGTTGTGGTCTGCTCTTCCCAGGGGGGGGAGGGGTGATGAGATGTAGGCCTCCTTGACGTTGGCAAAGAATAAGTCCAAAGTTTTATTGTCTCTTGTGGGGCAGGTCACATACTGGGTGTATGTTGGCAGGACAGATGAGGGAGATGCATGGTTGAAGTCCCCGGTGGTGAGGAAGAGGGCCTGTGGATGCTGAGTCTGAAGAGAGCTGATGCAGGAGAGCAGAGTGTCACAAGCATTCTCCGCGTTAGCACTGGGAGGAATATACACAGCCAGTGTGATGATGTGTGAAAACTCCCGGGGCAGGTAGAATGGCCTCATGCTAACAGCAAACAGTTCAATGTCTTTATTACACATCTGCTCCTTCACTGTACAGTGTCCAGATTTGCACCATTTCTCGTTCACAAACAGCGCTAGTCCTCCTCCCTTCTTCTTCCCGCTCTCCTCCGTCCTGTCCGCGTGCAGCAGGTGAAAGTTGTCCACGGTGACGGTAGAGTCCGTCAGCGGTGTTAGCCACGTCTCCGTAAAAACAATGATGCTAGCGTCCCTGTACTCCCGCTGGAATCTAACAAGTGCCGCGAGCTCGTCCGTCTTGTTGGCGAGGGAGCGCACGTTCCCCGTGACAACGGAGGGGAGAACCGGTCTGCAGCGTCTCTTCTTTTCCCGGAGTTTACGTCCCTCACGGCGTCCATGGCATGTCGTCCGTAGGATCTCCTCGGGGATGACATGCCTGTCCCGGGGGAACACAACAGCGCTGCGCAGCGCCATCAGCTGATCCTTTGTGTAGACGAGGTGTCGGGGTCCCGTACACATCTTAAGCCGAGACAGGTAAATAATCCCCCAAAAGTGCGGAAAAATGCAGCGACGAGTGCAGCCCAAGCTTAACGAACAATGTTGAGAAAAATATTTACAAAAGTGAGGCGGTTTAAGGGCAAAAAGTTAGAAAAGTTACGAAAAGTGCGGGAGCGCTGTGACGGGCAGCTAGCTAGCGCCAGCGCCGGAAGTGGTCAGTGTTATTGTTATTATTGTTAATAATAATAAAGTGTTACTCAAACACGTGAATGAAACAATAGGACCTTTAAGTCATGCAGGCAGTTTTAACTTTCCCATCTTTTTCAATAGAAGTAATCTGGAACCAGAGCTTGAAGGAACCACTTTGCACCCATGCTCCTATTTGACTATTTGGCTATTTATACAGTCTAAGTGCTGTCCCAGGGCAGCTGTGGCTACAGAACCACTTAACATCACAAGTGTGGAGTGTATTAATAAAGACAATGTACAGTATGATGAGGTCGGACATTCATACATTCATACATACATACATTCATACATTCTAGTTTAATAGCTCCAGATTTCCATTTCATTCTGATCTTAATTTGAACACACTGTCATTTGAATTTATTTTTACGCCATATGCACTTTCTGTTGGTCTCTTAAAATTGAACATAAATATTCTTGTGAGTAGTTAAAATTTAGACAACTTTTACATTTTAAGAGCAACTAGATCATACTCAAATCTGAATAAATAGTAACGCATATGTAAAGCTCCCAGTGTCCAAATGGTGCATGTGTGTTTAAAGTGTGTGTGTGTATGTGAGTGTGTGTGTCTATAGAGCCTATGTGTGTCTATGTCTGTATGTCTATAGGTCTATAGTGTGTGTGTCTATGCGGTTGTTTGTATGTGTGCGTCCGTGTGTGTGTGCGAGGAGGGGAGCGCTTGCTTTCTCCTCGTGCATCGCCCACAGCCAAACACATAAACAAACAAACCCCCCATGCTGAGACCTGCTGCTGCGCTCGTATCACTCATGTTCAGTAAACGCACCACACAAACACAGGGTTCTACTGGAGGCAGAGTGGCACAGTGGTGAAGAGACACGCCACGCCACAAGATGGTTACTGGTTTATTGTGCGTATGACAGGTCTGCATGTTTTTATAAGTATTACTTTGTTTGGTGGGACAGGGATGTGATCATATACTATAAATATATATATATAGGTTTAGTCATACTTAAGTGACTGTTTATGCAATTCACACAATGTAGAGATAATTAACACTCAAGGATGTTATCATGTATATTTAGATTTGTCAAATGTATAGGAAGAATATTGTAGATAGAAGTTAAACTTAAAGCGGACCTATTATGCACAATTTACTTTTCAGATCTTTTAACCGTGTTATAAGCACCAGTGGGGACAGGCTGTTGTCCCAGTCCTGCTCCACGGACACACTCTGGTCGTCGTTTGTATCACACGCCATACGGCAATTCAGCGCTTCACTATAATTTGATAAATAAAAAATAAATAATTTAATATAAATAAAAAAATAATAATAATAATGTTGTATTATGTATTGTTTGCTGCCTGAAATATGAATTTCCTTCGGGATAATAAAGTATCTATCTGGATTTCCGTCTCATTCACCCTCTACAAGTTGTATTTACAGTGATTCATGCATGTTTGAGTCTGCTTAAATTCAAGACATCATTGCTCTGATCCACCCTGTTTTCATTTTATATTACAATTTAAAATGTCCAAATGATGACATAATGATCCACGAGTGTTGTAGAGTATAACTACAGAACAGACACAAGCACAATAGAGCCTGGACCTGACTTTTCCCCAGTACAGATAGTACAGTATGTTGTATAAGCAGCTGTTGTGTTCTGCATCTAAATATTAACTGCTTTATGTCTGAGCATCAGGAAGTGCACGGTAGCAGGCTAGCTGTTGTTAGTTCTGAAAGTTGTAAAAAGTACTTATAAAGTCATCGAGGTAAATAAGGATACTCTGAATGCATAAGGTAAGTGAGGAATAACTTTTGAAATGAACTCGTTCTGTTCTTCACGTTTTAAAACAGTAAAAAGTACAGTACAGTGCCTTCAAGCAAACTAGGCTCAAACAGAAGTACAATTATGGAGTACACAGTGTTTTTCTGTTGCAGAGTGAAGGAACACCGTGAAACTGTAGTCTCTCTTTGATTTTTGTGGACAGTTTGTTCCTGTTTCTTTGAGTAAACACATTCTCAAAGATTCTTGTTTTAATTCAGTTCAAAGTTGAAACTGAAAATGCAAAATATATTTTACTCATAATTAGTGGAGGATGAAGTACCTAGTTACTTAAGTAAAAGTACAGATCTAGAAGCAAAGAAATACTCAAGTAAAAGTAAAAGTACCACAAGAAAAAATCAATTTAAATAAAAGTATTAAAGTACCTGTTTAAAAAGGTACTGTAAAAAGTGTGTCATTTCGCAGGCCAATCATTTTGGCAATTCTTGGTGAAATAACCTCAAATTTTCACAGAATGTATAGAAACAGATCAAGATTTTAAATGCAATGTTTTATTTTTGTTCTGTTTTCAGGTTGAGCCATGATGTTCACTCCCAAAGAGAAGTAATTTTGCGTCTTAGAATCTGCTCGCACAGTCACCCAAGACTGTGCAGTGCTTTCAATGCAAAATTTTGAAAAAACTGTCACAGGCCGTGCACATATTGAACACTTATGAAATCAGTGCCATAATAAACTTATGACGTTCAACACCTAAACTGTTCAACTGAATTGTGCTAGACTTAGTAGTTTTCAAGATAACTGCTTTTAAAATGATCTCCCAAATGTAGTGATTTTGATTAAAAAAAAAATAATAATAAAAAAAAAAAAGTAGCTGATTTTAAGTGATTCAATTGATTTCTTAATTTTTCAAGCAGTTTTTGTGTTTTTGTGTATTTGTGTTGCTCAAAGTTGGAACAGAAACTCAAATGAAATGTGCTAAAATAAAAAAATAAAATAAAAAAATAAAATAAAAGTCTCAGCCATTTCAGCAGGTCTCAGACCATAAAGAAAAGTACTTTTTACTTTTCAGTTCAGATCTAAAATGTAGTGGAGTAGAAAGTACATATACCTGTTGAAGTAGTTTACTGTGAAGTAAAAGTATCCACTGTAAAAATTACTTAAAGCTGCACTATGTAACTTTTTGGTTGGGGCTCCATCACCTGCTTGTTTCTATGGAAATGTCATTGCTCTGCCTGGAATGTTCCACAGTGTGACATTAAACAGCTCTACTTTACATTTATTCAATTACAGGTGGTTTTACAGCTCAAAAATACCTAGAAAAACATTCTGACTGTGAACGGGGTCGCCTCTCCACAGATCTGACCTGTAACTTGGTCTGGTTTGGTCTCCATGAAGATAGAAAGATTTAATGCCATACTGTGGAACATTCCAGACAAAGCAATAACATCTCCACGGAGAAAAGCATTTGACAGACCCTCCACCAGAAAAGTTACACAATGCAGCTTTAAGTAAAGCACAGATACTTAAATGATTCATCTGTTGAGAGGACATATTGTTTGTTTTGGAAAGGTGCAGAGAAAAGCCTGGAGCTGTGTTTTTCTATTAAATCCCGTTAACAGTGGAATCTTGTTCTTTCTTGAGTCTGACACTTCTTTTTAATTAAACAATGGCGGTTTCACTTTTAAGGTCGAATTCAGTGAGAAAACTGTGAAAGTGTGAGAAGATTGGACAAAGAGAAAGCCTGTTTTTGTTGGAAATGTAGTCAGCAGATTCTACAGTTAAAAACAGTTTGCTTAGAGTTAAACAAATAAACAGGGGTGAGGATTAGGATTTTACTGACAACATTTAAAGGTCCTGTATTACACAAAATCTCTTGTGAGCTTTAAAGCATGTTACAATGTTGTTTCCTCCTCAAACACATACCCTGATTGTGTTTTGTTTCATTCACACATGTTCGAGTAACACTTGATTATTAGTCTGTCTACATCTCCAAAGAATCAGAATGCTCTGTTCCACCTTGTGATGTCATGAAGTGGTAGTTTTCAAGTGCACCGTACCTTTTATCTTTAGTTCAGTAGAGATCTGCAATTCCAGGGCTGAAATGAGACTAATGATTCTGGTGAAGGTGTGTGGAGTTTAAAACCACAGTGAAGCATTATGGAGGTCTTCACCGACATGTCCTTTGCATTTGTATTTTTTTTTTTATCCACATTGCCACATTTTTTAGTAAACAGTGTACTCAATATTCAGATTTAGCATATCTTCAAAACAACACTCATAACATTCTACAGCTCTACCTTCCTCTGGAGTATTTGTGTCTCATTTCCAGCCAGACCCAAACTCCATTATCATAAAGAGATGACATTTAATATGATATCTGTAGCCCTTGAATTGAGTTCTACGTTATGAAAGTAATAGACAACAGAGCAACAGGCTGAAAAATCAATGGGCCTCATCCAGTAATCTTTTCTGAAAAAATGTTCGTAAGTTTCACTTTAAGAAGATGCTGATAGAACTCTGCGCCAGATTCACAAAGCGTTCTTAAGCAGCCAAATTCTTAAGTGACACTTAAGCGCCAAATTCACCAACATCCAGCTACAAACACCTCCACGCTCATTTACATTTCATTTACATAGAAAATGAATATGTATTTGTTTAGAAACGCCCTCTGAACTTCCATATATGGCCAGTATGGGTTTAACATTATGACATGAAGGGGAGGGAGAGAGTGCACGAGGAAGTCACATGGAGAGCGTCTACAGACTACGGCTGTTTTACAGCTTCAGCTGCGATTTCAAATGTCCAAACTCACATGAATAAACTCAGGGAGGGAAGATTTAAGTCATAAACTTACTGAAACAAGCACAAGCTTTATTGTATTTATGGCACTTTCCGCGATCGCAGACCCGTGGTAAATAGTGAGGGAGGGGGTCTGGGGTGGGGGTGCATAAGAGTGTGCTCTGGTCATGGGGGGTGAGGGGGGTGATGGGGGTGTTGAGTCCAGCGCGATGTCCAGGAGCAGGGCTCTGGCAGTGTCCCATAGACTACATGCTCTATAAAACACCTCATAAATCTTATTGGATCACATAGTCATATATTTTTAGAAAATAATTATGAAAATATATAACTTACAATCATGGAGAAATTAAAATTCATAGTTATAATATTCTAAAACAGTCAATTTTTTGTTCTTGCGAGTGCTCCTGATTTGTTTTTACAGAAGAACATTTTCAGTTAAGTTTTGTGAATGCCAAAAATGTTTGTAAGAAAGTTTTAAGTACAAATTTGTTTGTAAGAACGCTTCATGAATAAGGCCCAAAGTTTGTTAAATCCGACTGCACAGGCACGTCTGTTAAACAAGTCCCTCACACAAGGTAGCTGGCATTAGCAAACAGATTTTCAATGAGTCACTCTCCTTTTTATTGAAAATCAAACTCCTGAACTGGACCATGAACGCTCGGACTGATCACAGGCTCCTGAAAATGTGCTGTTGAAATCGTTGTTTTCAAACAATCTTAAAACTCAAAAATGTTTTAAGATGGTCTGAAAATTCAAGAAAAAATACAAAATGGATATAAACAGCACATTTTCAGGAGCCTGTGATCTGTCCGAATGTTCATGGTCCTGTTTAGGAGTTTGATTTTCAACTAAAAAGTGACAGCGACTGACTGAAAAACTGTTGGCTAACGCTAACTAGTTTGTGACTGTAAGTTTGTGTGAGCGACTTGTTTAACAGCACAGATCAGCTCACCTGTTGTAGTTCCAGCTAAATCAGTTCTTTACGGTCAGATTATGTTAAAACAAAGCTCAGATTAAAGTCTAACTTAAGTAACAGAGCTTGAGACAGAGCTGTGCCTACAGTTAGAATCACAACCCAAGAGAATGTTGATGACAACAGCTGCAAAGAATCAGTATGTGAGTATATGACCGTATATAAAGGTGCATTGTGTAACTGGAAGATGCATCAAATACTTTTCTCTACAGTCCCTGACAAAAGTCTTGTCGCTTATCCATTTTGTAGAAACAAAAGCTTATAACCTGACTTTAAATTAATCGATTGGTTTTAGAAATGTCTCATATGAAAGCTAAAACCCTCCCAAATTATGCTCAATATACTAAAATAAATTTGCTTCACTGAAGAAAGATTGATCATTTAATGAACACAGAAAGGTCAGATTTTGGCAAGACAAAAGTCTTGTCACCTACAGAAAATTGAACAAATAATTTACTGCAAATACAAAAATATGTTGCATAACGTCAGTGAATTAAGTAGTGGTGCTGTGAGATCCATATTTAATATCTTGTATGACTTCCATGAGCTTGAAGGACTGCATCCATGCGGTTCGACAATGATTCATACAATTTGTTGATGAAGTCATCAGGAATAGCAAAGAAAGCAGTCTTACATGCCTCCCAGAGTTCATCAAGATTCTTTGGTTTTGCCTTCCATGCTTCCTCTTTCATTCTACCCCAGACATGCTCAATGATGTTCATGTCTGGTGACTGGGCTGGCCAGTCCTGGAGCACCTTGATCTTCTTCGCCTTGAGAAACTTTGATGTAGAGATCGAAGTATGCGATGGAGCACCATCCTGCTGCAAAATTTGACCCCTTTTATGGTTGGGAATGTAAGAGGTAGCTAATACTTCTTGATATTTTAGGCTATTGATATTGCCTTCCACCCTGCAAATGTCTCGCACACCCCCATACTGGATGTAACCCCAGACCATGATTTTTCCGCCACCAAACTTAACTGTTTTCTGGGTGAATCTTGGATCCATGCGGGCTCCAGTAGGTCTCCTGCAATATTTGCGGCGGCTGTGATGTAATTCAACTGAGGATTCATCTGAGAAATCCACCTTCTGCCACTTTTCCAGTGTCCATCCTTTTAGCAGGCTGTGGGCCTTGGCAAATGCCACACGGTTTTTTGATTGCCTTTTGTTTAGTGCTGGTTTCTGTGCACTGATTCGACCATGGAGGCCATTTCGAGACAGAATTCTACAAACTGTTCTGGTTGACACAGGGACTTGAGGTGACCAGGCCTGGTGGAGCTCTGCTGCAGTGGAAAAGGGGCTGGCCTTGGATTTTCGAATCAACAAACGGTCCTCCCGAGCAGTTGTCTTGCGGGGTCTGCCGGACCTGGGCTTGTCAAAAACATCTCCAGTCTTTTCAGATCTTTTTCTTATTCTTTGTACTTGACGCTGAGACACATTGAAGGTGTCAGCCACCTCAGCAGTGGATCTGGTCTTCAGCCTCTTGATAATTAACGCTTTGGTCTCAGGGTGGATCTTAGGCATGTTGTCAGAGGTCAAGTTGCAGTTGATGTGAAGGTCTGGTGTACTGGGGTTCTTTTTATACACACCCACTAATTGACTGATCAGTAACTGATCACAAGTGAGGCTGTAATCTAGGATTGGGTGCATCATATGACAAGGCGACAAGACTTTTGTCTTGCCAAAATCTGACCTTTCTGTGTTCATTAAATGATCAATCTTTCTTCAGTGAAGCAAATTTATTTTAGTATATTGAGCATAATTTGGGAGGGTTTTAACTTTCATATGAGACATTTCTAAAACCAATCGATTAATTTAAAGTCAGGTTATAAGCTTTTGTTTCTACAAAATGGATAAGCGACAAGACTTTTGTCAGGGACTGTATGTAGATGTTATTGCTTTGTCTGGAATGTTTCACAGTATGGCATTAAACCTTTCTATCATCATGAAGACTAAATTAAACCAAGTTACAGGCCAGATCTGTGGAGAGGCGACCCCGCTCACGCCTGTTTTTCAAGGTATTTTTGAGCTCTAAAACGACCTGTAATTGAATAAATGTAAAGTAGAGCTGTTTAATGTCACACTGTGGAACATTCCAGGCAGAGCAATGACGTATCCATAGAAACAAGCAGGTGACGGACCCCCAACCTTAAGAGGATATCTGAGTATGTACGAGTATGTGTTGACTCACGGTGGACTGGTGCGCTCCCTCCACTGGGGCCCCGTCCTTGGTCCACTGGATGTGAGCGGCAGGTTTGGCCCCTCTCGTCACACAGCTCAGGTTATAGGGAGTCCCAGCCATCAGCAACAGCTCAGGGGCGCCCTCTAGGTGTGGGTCCTCCGGCGGTACTGCACACACACACACACACAACCACACACACACACACACACACACACACACACACACACACACACACACACACACACACACACACACACACAGACAAGCACAGTCAGTTCAGTAAATGATCAGAATTAACAGCATTTCTTTGGTACCGTTTTGAGGTCAGCTGAAGGTCAACGTCAAATAAATTAAATTATAAACCACAAAAAAATAAATAAAAATAAATAAAATAATTTTCGTTTAGTTTGTTTTAATTTTGTGCAAAAACAACACAATTTACATATTCAAATAGGGCAGCAATTAAATCATATTTTAGAAGCATATTTTAGTAGTGATTCTTGAGAGTCGGGACAAAACAGGCCCTCTCACGTTGAAATATGGTGCGTGATTAATGATAAAAAAATTTCAAATATGATTACAAATGTGTGGTTTTTTAGTCTTAATAGTCATAATTATTCTGATTAATTGTTGCTGCCCTAATTTCAGGCACAGAAATGAACGGGTTAGAGAAGACACGTTAAAAGTATTACGCAAAATGGATTTTTGTGAGCTTTAAGTCATGTTCTTCCTCAAAAACAGACCTGGAGTTGTGTTTTGTTTCATTCACACATGTTTGAGTAACTCTGAATAACACTGGGGAACACTCTATATGTTGCATTTAAAGAAAGACTTGTTTTTAGTCAATTTAAGTGTGCTGAGTTCAAATCTGACGTTAGTTTATTTCTGCAAGCTACAGATTTTATGCAATCTTTTATGCAATTTTGCAATTGATTTTATGCAATCAGGCTTGTTTCTACAGTGATGTCTCGATGAGGATGCCATGTTTGATCTGGAAAAAAGAAGCATGATAAAAATATTAGAATCTATCTATGTATATAATCTCAAAACGCATGAAAACTAGAGCTTATGGAGAAAAACTAATTTCAGATTTGAAATCAGCGCCTAAAAATCCTTCAGAATCAGTTAAAAAATCCAAAGCAACAGGAAGTTAAAATTTTAGTGTTCCCCTGTGTAATTAGTCTAAATGTCTACATCTCCAAAAATCTAAATCCTTAGTTTTACCTTGTGATGTCATGAAGTGGTTATTTTGAAGTTAACTGCTACATTTTTCCATTCTCCCAAGTAGAAATTGGCAATGGAGTTTAAAAACACAGTGGTGCACTTCCAGTATTACCAAATTACATCACAAGGTGGTACAGCATTTTCTGTTTGAGAGAAGAACTCAGCCTAAATCTGCAGGGTTTGTGTGTTAAACATGTGTGAATGAAACAAAACACAACTCCAGGTCTGTTTGTGATGAGGAAACACAATGTCAATATATCTCACAGAACTCCTTCATGTCACCACACACACCCGCTCACTCAGGTCCTCCCGCTCCATCCACCTCACAGTCCCTTCTGCTCGGCTCAGCACCATGGGGAGCAGGGCCTTCAGCCGCTCCCCCCAGACCTCCGGAACATTGAATCATTACCCATTTTTAAATCCAGACTCAAAACTCATCTTTTTAAAATAGCTTACCCCACTTGCTGATTGTTATACTTTACTTGTATTTGCATTGTCCATTTTCTCTGTTTTATTTAGTATTTATTGCCTGTTTTATTGTGTGTCTTTGTACGGTGACCTTGAGTGTCAAGAAAGGCGCCTTGAAATAAAATGTATTATTATTATTATTATTATTAATACCTAATGTTAGTGTAGACACTTAACTTAAATAGTTTTGTATAGTTGTGTTAAAAGTGTGTTAAACTCACTGAGCACGTTGAGCTTGGCCCTCCTGGAGCGCAGTGCTGCCTCTGTGGCCTGACACTCGTACTGAGAGTCATCGGACAGCTCCGCGTGAGAAATCTCCAGGTTAAACTGACCAGTGTCCAGAGCTCGAAGGATACGGTAACGAGGCCATGCTGAAGAGAAACAACAAAAATATCAACTTTAATATGTGTTTTATGAAAGTATAAAAGGTGAAACTGTTCAGTGTCCAGAGCGCGAAAGATACGACAATGAGGCCATGCTGAAGAGAAACAACAAAACATACATACATCAATATGTGTTTTATTAAAATAAAACAGGTGAAACTGTCCAGTGTCCAGAGCACAAAGGATACAGTAAGGAAGCCATGCTAAAAAACAAGAGGAACAACAAAATTAAATGGTAAATGCGTCCATTTAATTTGAAGTTTTTTACCTTGAAGGCACTTAAAGCTCTTTACATCAAGGAACCACTCACCCATTCATACACATTTTCATACACGCAGACACTGGGAGTGAGGGGGGTTAAGTGTCTTGCCCAAGGACACAACCTGTGGGTCAGTGGATCTAACCACTTTACCAGCCAATGTTTATTTCAAGAGTGGGATTCGAACCCTCAGATCAGAGCACGAGCACTCTGCCAACTGAGCTACTGTCGCCTGTGCACACAACACTTTAGAAGATACAGAACGAAAACAGCTCCATAAAGGCCTGACATTTGGTTTTGTTTTTCTGAGGTCTAAAATATATCAAAATCATATCAATATCGTGACCAATGCAAGGCTCCATGATGTTTAAAAAGGAAGATTCTGTTTAAAAGTGCACATCATAAACATCTCCAGGAGCATTAACATCTGAGAGAAGACTGAAATCTGAACTGACAAACTAATACAAGAACCCCATGTGTTTCAGAACATGTTTGTAGAGATCTAAACTACATACAAGATTATTCTATAAAAAGATATATTTTGTTCTTTACAGTAGCCCTTCTATCTACAACTGCAGCCTTTATGATCTGATAATTGCACCTTTTTATTTTGCAATTTCGAATCGATAATGATTAAAGGTCCAATATTACGCCAAATTGACTCTTTTAGTCAGGCTAGAATGTTGCTACCTCCTCTAAAACAGAGCTGGAGTTGTGTTTTGTTTCATTCACACATGTTTGAGTAATCCTTTATTATTAGTCTGTCTACATCTCCAAAGCTCAAATACTCTGTTCCACCTTGTGATGTCATGAAGTACATGTAGTTTTCAAGTGAACAGCTCCTTTTACCTTTTCAGTTCAGTAGAGATTGACAATTCCAGGGCTGAAATCATCCAAATGAACAGAGTGTTTTCAGTCTGAGAGAAGAACTCAGCCTAAATGTGCAGGGTTTGTGTGTTAAACATGTGTGAATGAAACAAAACACAACTCCAGGTCTGTGTGTGATGAGAAAACAACATTAGAACAGATCAGAAAATAATGATATGGGCTCTTTCACTGTGGAGCCCTAGACCCCTGTATCGAGATTCATATGAAATAGTTAGAGACAGTATAGTTGCTCGTGTGTCTGTGTCTCCAGGTTTAAGAGTGTTTGTATTTGAGTTCATATCAGAGCTCCAGACTCAGAAGGTCATCTCTCACAGCAGCACAAATCAAACTGTGTGGGTTTGATCTGTTTAAATAAAGCGTTTCAATTCCCTCCTCGTGTCCCAGCTGCTCACCTCCCAGTGACAAACTGCACATTCTCTACAGTATAACCACGTTTAGGACGAGGAGATACTGGAGATATGAAGACAATGAAAGAGGGCATCCAAAGGGTTTTAGCAAAGCATTTATCCTACGGGGAATGTTTGATTTAGGGTTATATAGGCCCTTTAAGTAACCCTGTTTTCTGATCTATAATGTTATAATGTTGTTTCCTTATTGAAAACATACCAGTGGTTGTGTTTTGTTTCATTTACACATGTTTAACACACAAACCCTCAAACAGAAAACACTCTTTTCCACTTTGTGATGTCATATGGTAATACAGGAAGTGCTCCACTGTGTTTTAACTCCATATGCCACCACTAGAATCTTCTGGATGATTTCAGCTCTGGAATTGCCAATCTCTGAACTAAAGGTAAAACATAGCTGCATATTGAAAACTACCATTCCACATCACAAGGTGGAACAGAGCATTTTGATCTTTGGAGATGTCGCAGACAAATAATAAAGGGTTACTCAAACATGTGTGAAAGAAAAAAAAAACAAAACAAAACGAAAAAACAAAACAAAACACTACTCTGTTTTTGAGGAGGAAACAACATTACAACATAGTTTAAAGAGTCAGTTCTGTGTAATATAGGACCTTTCATTTTGGGTAAACTGTTGAACATTTATATAGCAGGTTTTGTCATTTTCCAAAACCCCAAATTAATCAAGATATTTATACTAGAATCTTCTGCTAAAAAAAAAACTTGTTTAAATGTTTTAAGCTTAGCATAGCAGTTTCAGGTTTTTTCATCATGATTTCCTTTAGGAAGTAAACGTTAGATTCAAAAGTACATTTAAGCAGAATTACATTGCGGTACAGTATGTAACTTTCTGGAGGAAAAAAGTTAAAACTACATTTTTGGAACATTCTCCATGGAGATATTCACATTGTATGGCACACATGGAATATCACAGCCAGGGCTACGTGAAGTGGGGTGCTGGGGGTGCTGCAGCATCCCCTAGTGGTGAGAGGGAGATTAAAAAAAAAAAAAATGTATTCAAATATTTTGCACAATTTATAAATTCTTTATGAATATTTTGGGAAGTGATTTTGACACATGTAGGCTATTATGTGTATTTAGATTTAAATGTAATTATTTTTAGGCCTAAACATGCAAGTTTACAGAACTTACATTGTCAGCATCAGGTTTTCCGCTTGCTCGCTAGCGTCACAGCACCCTCTGTTAAAAATTCTTCCAGCAGCCCTGATTACAGCCGAGCAGGAGAATGAAAAAGAGCTTTTATTTATTTTGCTAAAAAGTTCCATAATGTGTAATATGTCAGTCTAAAGTCACTTCACATTGACTCAGATTAACAAAGCTTTTACTCTAAAGCGTAATTACACATGCAGTCTCACTAGGGGGCAGTATGCTCTCCTGACGCACCCGGGTGGATTCGTATGGCGGGAGCAGCAGGCAGGTGAAGAAGAGGAAAGGGAGGGAGGGACAAAAGTATTATGGCACATTACATCATCCTCGGCAACAGCGCGCAGCATAGCAACCAGAGGTGAGAGCACCCAAGGGAGACATGGGCGAGCAATAAAGCACCAGCGCATGTACAGGTAGAGAGCAAAATGACTTATTGCATGGAAGACTATATATAGATGGTAATTGAACCCGCAACCTGAATGCTAATAAGAAAGCTAACCAATCTATGAGTGCGCATTGCTCAAAGTGATGGTATTGTAAGAAGCACGATGCAAAGTCACCAGAACCACAAGGTCAAATGATGCATGACTTTGACTTTTCTCAGACATTTCAGGGGCCCATATGACGTTATGTTCTGATCCGTGTTCTAATGGTGTTTCCTCATCATAAACACACCTGGAGTTGTTTTTGTTTCATTCACACAAGTTTTAACCCTGAATATTTAGCCTGAGTTCTTCTCTCAAGAGTGTTTTCGGTTCGAGAGAAGAACTGCTTACATCTTATCTTCTGTTCATGTTTAAAGATTCACTATGTAATTTTTCCAGAGGAGTGACCCATTCTTGTCTCATATAGTTAATTCTTTGCCTAGAATGTTCCACAAAATAGCAATATAGCATACTGGAACTGCTCGACTGTATTTTTAAACTCCATACACCTTCAACAGAATAATTTGGATCATTTCCACCCTGGAATTGCCGATCTCTGCTGAACTAAATTGGAGCTGTAGACCAACTAATAATAAAGTGTTACTCAAACATGTGTGAATGAAACAAAACACAACTCCAGGTTTGTTTTTGAGGAGGGAACAACATTATAACATGGCTCAAAGCTCACAAGAGTCCATTGTGTATAATATACGAGAACAAAAATGATAAGCTTGATTCTGGAGATCGTTAGACTTTAAATACACAGAGATGCACTTCTTGGATGACCCACCTAATGACATCACAAGGTGGAGAGAGACCAGTGACCAACTGGAAACCTCAAACGTGTAAAAATTAAAGAGAACATAAATTAACATGTTTTTAATGAGTAGAAATAATGTAGATCTGCTTTGGAGCAGCCTTTTTTCCTTCATTTTCAATGCCCTTACTTTATTTTAGCAATTTTTAAAATGTATTTTTTTTTTTTATCTCTTTCTGAATAAAAAAAAACAAAAACAAAAAAAAACATTGGTGGTATCAACTACTTGTATGGAATTTTCCAGGCAAAACAATTACAAAATTAGTAACCCTCCACCTAAAAGTGCACATACAGTCCCTGACAAAAGTCTTGTCGCTTATCCATTTTGTAGAAACAAAAGCTTATAACCTGACTTTAAATTAATCGATTGGTTTTAGAAATGTCTCATATGAAAGCTAAAACCCTCCCAAATTATGCTCAATATACTAAAATAAATTTGCTTCACTGAAGAAAGATTGATCATTTAATGAACACAGAAAGGTCAGATTTTGGCAAGACAAAAGTCTTGTCGCCTACAGAAAGCTGAACAAATAATTTACTTCAAATACAAAAATATGTTGCATAACGTCAGTGAATTAAGTAGTGGTGCTGTGAGATCCATATTTAATATCTTGTATGACTTCCATGAGCTTGAAGGACTGCATCCATGCGGTTCGACAATGATTCATACAATTTGTTGATGAAGTCATCAGGAATAGCAAAGAAAGCAGTCTTACATGCCTCCCAGAGTTCATCAAGATTCTTTGGTTTTGCCTTCCATGCTTCCTCTTTCATTCTACCCCAGACATGCTCAATGATGTTCATGTCTGGTGACTGGGCTGGCCAGTCCTGGAGCACCTTGATCTTCTTCGCCTTGAGGAACTTTGATGTAGAGATAGAAGTATGCGATGGAGCATCATCCTGCTGCAAAATTTGACCCCTTTTATGGTTGGGAATGTAAGAGGTAGCTAATACTTCTTGATATTTTAGGCTATTGATATTGCCTTCCACCCTGCAAATGTCTCGCACACCCCCATACTGGATGTAACCCCAGACCATGATTTTTCCGCCACCAAACTTAACTGTTTTCTGGGTGAATCTTGGATCCATGCGGGCTCCAGTAGGTCTCCTGCAATATTTGCGGCGGCTGTGATGTAATTCAACCGAGGATTCATCTGAGAAATCCACCTTCTGCCACTTTTCCAGTGTCCATCCTTTTAGCAGGCTGTGGGCCTTGGCAAATGCCACACGGTTTTTTAATTGCCTTTTGTTTAGTGCTGGTTTCTGTGCACTGATTCCACCATGGAGGCCATTTCGAGACAGAATTCTACAAACTGTTCTGGTTGACACAGGGACTTGAGGTGACCAGGCCTGGTGGAGCTCTGCTGCAGTGGAAAAGGGGCTGGCCTTGGATTTTCGAATCAACAAACGGTCCTCCCGAGCAGTTGTCTTGCGGGGTCTGCCGGACCTGGGCTTGTCAAAAACATCTCCAGTCTTTTCAGATCTTTTTCTTATTCTTTGTACTTGACGCTGAGACACATTGAAGGTGTCAGCCACCTCAGCAGTGGATCTGGTCTTCAGCCTCTTGATAATTAACGCTTTGGTCTCAGGGTGGATCTTAGGCATGTTGTCAGAGGTCAAGTTGCAGTTGATGTGAAGGTCTGGTGTGTTGGGTTCTTTTTATACACACCCACTAATTGATTGATCAGTAACTGATCACAGGTGAGGCTGTAATCTAGGATTGGGTGCATCATATGACAAGGCGACAAGACTTTTGTCTTGCCAAAATCTGACCTTTCTGTGTTCATTAAATGATCAATCTTTCTTCAGTGAAGCAAATTTATTTTAGTATATTGAGCATAATTTGGGAGGGTTTTAGCTTTCATATGAGACATTTCTAAAACCAATCGATTAATTTAAAGTCAGGTTATAAGCTTTTGTTTCTACAAAATGGATAAGCGACAAGACTTTTGTCAGGGACTGTAGTGCCCCATCCAGCCTGGGAATAAAACCTGTGACCTCGAGAGCTGTACACTGAATGAAGACACAGCAGCAGATGCGACAGGGCTGTGTGAGCACCGCTGTTGGAAAAAAGCCCTGCTGTTTGTAAAGAGCTCAGATGAGTTTAGTGTGGGAGTAAAAACAGGTATGAGTCAGGTTCAGACGCCCACACGACCATCAAAACACCGCGATCATCTGAGCACATCTCCAACTCTGTAACCTCCACATGAGAGAAGAAGAGAGGAGGCTATACCGATAATGTACAATACAACACAGCACAATGAAAAAGTACAGGATATGACAGCCAAGATATATGTCTGTGTATTTGACGATGTGGGAAAAAACAAAAACTGGTTTGCTTTTTTTGAGAATTGGAGATGAAACAGACTGTAGAGGTTCTCAAATGTGAACTTCTCTTGCTTGTCATTACTGGTGTAGTCTTATTTAAGACCATAGACTGTATACAAATGGACATGGCTAATCTGAATACTGTTGCATTCCAAATAGGAAGTGAGCATGGGGTTGCTTCTGTCTCCATTGACTCTGGCTCCAATTGACTTACACTGAAAATGGTTCCCCCTCTCTCTGCCTCGTCATTTTGGTCTTAAAATATTCGTATTATCCCACTCTACATGATCCTGGGTTTTTTATTTTGCTATTTTGTCTGTAAATAAATTCCTATTCCTAATATAGAACTAGACTCCAAATTTGCTCCAATAACTGCTCCATTTGAGTGGAGCTGAACACTGTGGGCGACGTCACACTCACTTAGTCCACTTCTTTATACAGTCTCTGTTTGAGACCTGGTTTAGTTCTAGTTTAGACCTGTTAAAGTCCTGGTATAGAACTTGTTTAAGTTTGGTAGTATTTAAAAAACAGCCCTGGACACAGGGTCTAGAGATCTGACCTGTCTCCATGGAGATAGATGAGTTTAATGCCAGGTAAAGCATTTCAATCTACCTGGAGACAAGCAGGTGGCAGACCCTCCACCAGAAAAATTTACACAGTACAGCTTTAAATGTGAAACTGTTGGTGTTTGAATGCCCCATTTGGCCTTGACTTTTGTCTGACACAAATCCATCGACGAAAGCAGAAAACAGCAGGGGAGACAGTATGCAGACGAGAGACGCAGGAGAGAGGGAGAGGGAGAGGGGGAGGAAGGAGAGAGAGAGAGAAGGACGAAGGGGACAAGAGAGAGAGAGGGAGGAGAGGGGGAGGAAGTAAAGGAAAGAGAGGAGTGATAGATGGAGACAGGGAAGGAGGAAGGGACAGAAAGAGAGGGAGGGTGGGAAGGAGGGAGGGAGAAAACGAGGGAGAGTGGAGAGGGGGAGAAAGGAGAGGTTGAGGGAGTGAGAGAAAGGAGAAGGAATAAAGGAGAGAGAGATGATTGATTGATTGATAGAGAGGGAACGGTGAGGGAGGGAGAGAGTGTGGAGTAAAGGAAAGAGGAGTGATGGATGAGAGAGGGAGGGGTGAGAGATGGAGGAGAGAGGGACAGAGAGATAGAGAGTGAGAGAGAGAAGAGAGGAGTGATGAATGGAGAGAGGGAGGAGTAATGGATAGAGAGAGGGAGGGAGAGTGGGAGAGAGGGAGGACAGAATGGGACAGGACGCAGGTTTAAAAGATGGACATGCTCCGGTGATGGATGGAGTGAAAATGAAAGAAAAAAACAGAAGCAAAGAAGGTAGACGAGTTTATCGGATTGCAAGGACAATGGGACCATCAGGAGAGAGGGAGGGAGACAGAAAGAAGGAGAGACAGAGAGAGGAGAGAGAGAGAAGAGGAAAGGAAAGAGAAGAGGAAAACAGGGAGAGGAAAGGTAGCTTGAAAATGCGGAGAAGAGGAAGAGAAAGAGAATGAGAGAGGGATGGAGAGAGAAATGGGAGAGAAGAAAGGAAGGAAGGAAAGAAGAGATAGAGTTAAGATATGTGAGTAAGGAGAGAGACAGGAAGACAGAACGAAGGAGGAGAGCGAGAGTGATTGAGGGAGGAAAGGTATATTAAAAATCTACATTTAAGATTGAGTGAACTTAAGAAGAGTGAACGAGGGGTAGAGGGAGGGAGGGAAAAGGGAGAGGATGAGAGAAGAGAGGAGAGAAGAGAGGATAGGTGGAGCACGGAGAGGCAGAGCTACAATGTGGGAGAAAGGAGAGAGACAGAGGGAGAGAAAAGATAAAAGGAAGACTTCAGGAGAAGGATGGAGGGAGCAGAAAAAGAGGAGAGAGGCGGAGCTATGGCTAGAGAACAATAAAGAAGAAGGGAGAGAGGAAGAGGAGGATGCAGGAGGAAGAGCTGACCTTGAGTTGGGATAAACATAAGTGAGTTCACAGTTGGATCGCAGATGAGACATGTTCATCGTGTTTTTTGCCGTTAGTTTTATAGATTTGTCCTTGGTTACGCAGACTCTGGACAGACAGAAAAGGTCACAACCACAAGGACTAAAGACAGCCGCCTGAATATTCATAAGGATCAATACTGTTGGACATAAACAAATGAATCTGGAGTATTTCAGTCAAAGGTAAATGTTTTGACCTTCAAGGTAGAGGTCTGCACTGGGATTGGGTCTTGCGGGAACGGGCGGTTTCAATTTAGCTGCGGGCGGGAACGGGCGGCTAAAAAAAATACTGCGGGTTTGTGCGGGATAGTAATGCAGGCTAACCTAGCTAGGTACTACTGAGTCATGACTCAGTCATGTTACGCCAAATACGCTAGATGACGAAATGGCTGAATAGCTCAGCTCCCGGCTTCCTGATAACCCGGACCCAGACAGCGTGCTTGAATGGTGGAAGTTCAATTCGCTACCAAGCGCTCTCAAAGCTAGCGAGTTTCATCTTCAGTATTCCCGCATCTAGTGCGCCTTCAGAGTGGGCCTTTAGTGTCTGTGGGTGCATCTTGGAAGAGAGACGCACGAGACTGGGGCCGCAGTCGGTCAGCGACATTCTTCCTCCATAGCAATATTGGCAAGTGATTCGTTAAATTCATTTGTTAACTTTGTTTATTTTAGGCTATGCTACTACTGTTTGAGCCACTCAGCCTCTCGTTGCTATTTGTTATTTAGGTCATAGGCTACATAAAGAGGCGTGGTGGCGGTGTTATGAGTAGGCAGAGCAGAATACCTGCGACATCTGACGTAATTTTCATATTTATAATATTGTGATTTGCAAAGCAGTCTATTTTATGTGCCATGTGATGGTGCAAGGTTTTTTTTTTTATAAAACGAAATTATATTTAAATGCGTGTTGCTTTGTCTATTTGTGTTCCCATTAAAACGATTGTTTAGCAGCTCATTCAAGCAGCCCTGTTGGTAGGAGCTTGCTAACTACATTGGAGAAGAATAGAATATAAACCTGTATTTATTTCATTTTAAAAACAAATGTAAACATCGAAATAGAAGTGCTCTTCCCAGTGAGTCAAAAGACGTGCAGAGAGGGAGACGAAACAAACAACCCAGACGAATCTCTTTATTAATAGCATAAATGGCGTGTTTCTCTTGCGGGACGTGAGAAGACACAAAATCAATGCATCTCTATCAATTGTCAGAGTTTTGCGGGTTGTGGGCGGGAGTGGACATACACATCGCGGGATTGGGCGGGCACGTTGTGCACACCTTGCGGGTGCGGGCGGTAATGGTCAGAAATTCAGCGGGAGCGGGCGGGAGCGGGATGAAAAAAACAGTCTCTACTTCAAGGCTCTCAAAGCACTTAAAGACGGATTGTGTCACTTTTCCGCTGGAAAGTCCGTCAAATGCTTTTCTCCAAATGCTTTCTTGTTATTGCTTTGTCTGAAATGTTTCACAGTATGGCATTAAACCTTTTTATCTTCATGAATTCCAAACCAGACCAAGGTACAGGTCAGATCTGTGGAGAGGCAACCCCGCTCACAGTCAGAATGCCTGTTTCTTTAGGTATTTTTGAATTATGAAACCACCTGTAATTGAGTAAACGTAAAGTAGAGCTGTTTAGTGTCACATTGTGGAATATTCCAGGCAGAGGAATGACGTATCCATAGAAACAAGCAGGTGGTGCACTACGTAACCAAAAAGTTACATAGTGCGCCCGAGGACACAACAAGAACATTTAATTGTAGCTCACTGGATGTGACCACTCAATCAATGATGTCAAGAGCAGGATTTGAACTGTCAACCTTTCGGCTCAGTGAACAAGTACTCTACCAACTGAGCTACTGTTGCTAAGCGACCATAAATATACCATAAATATATATGTATTCTAATCATAAACACAGAATTCTAGTGAAGTGTCTGTGTTTTACTGGAGAATGTTTATGACCCAGGACACTTTTATGGCTATAATTAAACGACCAGAAGATTTTACAGCTCTAGTTTGAAATGCAATTAAGATCAGGTTGTAATTATTTTAGAAAGAATTAATCGTTTTTAAATTATAGTGCCTCTGGAACCCCATCCATGTGGCACAGTGGATATAGCACGCATGCCTCACAGCAAGAAGGTTCCAGGTTCGACTCCCCGATACCCCAGGCATTTCCCCTGGAGTTTCAGTGTCTGGGTGGGTTTTTAGTAGTAGTAGTTCATGTGTTTGTAATTTATGTAATTGTAGTAGTTTATGTATTAGCAGTTTATGTGTTTGTAATTTACGTAATTGTAGTAGTTTATGTATTAGTAGTTTGTGTGTTTGTAATTTATGTAATTGTAGTAGTTTATGTATTAGTAGTTTATGTGTTTGTAATTTATGTAATTGTAGTAGTTTATGTATTAGCAGTTTATGTGTTTGTAATTTATGTAATTGTAGTAGTTTATGTATTAGCAGTTTATGTGTTTGTAATTTATGTAATTGTAGTAGTTTATGTATTAGTAGTTTATGTGTTTGTAATTTATGTAATTGTAGTAGTTTATGTATTAGTAGTTTATGTGTTTGTAATTTATGTAATTGTAGTAGTTTATGTATTAGCAGTTTATGTGTTTGTAATTTATGTAATTGTAGTAGTTTATGTATTAGCAGTTTGTGTAGTTGTAGTAGTTTATGTATACGTAGATTATGTAATAGCAGTTATAGTTTATGTATTAATAGGTAATAGTAGTAGTAGGAGTTTATGTATTAGTAGTTTACGTAGTAGTTTATGTATTAGTATTTTATGTAGTAGTAGTATTAGTAGTAGTAGTTTATGTATTAGTAGTTTATGTAGTAGTAATGGTAGTAGTTTATGTAATAGTAGTAGTAGTAGTTTATGTATTAGTACTAGTAGTTTTAGTAGTAGTAGTAGTAGTAGTAAAATTTAAAATTCTTCTTCTAACCTATAAAGCTGTAAATGACATGGCCCCTTCCTACATTAAAGATGAAATTGTACCTTATCATCCTAACCGTTCACTCCGCTCTCAAAATGCTGCACTATTGGTGGTTCCTAGAGTCGCTAAAAGTACTTTAGGAGGTAGAGCTTTTAGGTACCAAGCACCCTTGTTGTGGAATCAGCTCCCTGCTCATGTCAAAGAAGCTGACACAGTCTCTACATTTAAGATTAGGCTCAAAACGTTCCGCTTTGAATCAGCTTATGGTCAGGTCAGTTAGGAACAGAAACTAAACCCATAGGCCTAGTTAAGCTGCTCTAGGAGATATATTACTGGGGAAAGTATGGCAACTTGAGCACTGTCCTCTGGTTTCTCCTACTTTTTCTCCTCCTACTGTTAAGAATATTCAATTACTAGTTCATTCGTAGTCTGTTCTTTGCTATTCACATGTTGTCCCTGTCCCACTCCCCTTTTGGGGAGTGTAACTGTTTCAGATGCTGCTGTTCCAGTTTGGACCGCTGCTGCCCCCTAGTGTTGAGGACCTGGACCCCTCCTCTCCTTCCCTGTCCTGGATTAACTGTCCTCGTCCTGCTAGATTAGTAGTTTCCTTCTGCCAATAGCTTTGGCCTACAAACTTACAACTTTACTTGCAATGGATACGTCCTGGCCTCATGTGCCTGTCCGTCCATAGGAGTGGATCTCTCCTTCACTGTGGTTCTCCTCGAGGTTTCTCCGTTTTTTGTCCCACTGGGTTTTTCGGAGTTTTTCCTTGCCGAGAAGGAGGGTCTAAGGACAGGGGATGGTGGGACAATTATCCATTTGCCTGATTGTTGTTGGACATTCTGTATTTTTGATTTATGACTGTTTCTTATTCTGCTTCATTCTCTGACATCTCTGTCTGTCTGCTAAATCAACAATTTTGTGAAGTCCGCCGAGATAACTGTTGTTGTGATTTTGGGCTATACAAAAATAAATTGAATTGAATTGAACTGAATAGTAGTAGTAGTTTATGTATTAGTAGTTTATGTAGTAGTAATGGTAGTAGTTTATGTAATAGTAGTAGTAGTAGTAGTTTATGTATTAGTAGTAGTAGTAGTAGTAGTAGTAGTAGTAGTAGTAGTATTCAATTCAATTGAATACTTCTATATAGTAGTAGTTTATATCCATCTAAGGTAGTCCTGACCAAGACTAAGTCAAAATCTGTTCACTCCTCAGTCACACTGGGTGGAGGTGAGTTACATCATCTGCCCTGGAGCTAATACACCGGGTTTTTCAGTAGCTTCAGGATTCTGTCCTCCAGGCGACTTTATTGTACTTATAATACAATAATATATTATTATATTATAAGTACATTATATAATCATAATAATAATAATACATTAGTCTTATACAGTGCTTTTCTAGATGCTCAGAGTCGCTTTACACTTCAGTGCATTATTCATTCATTCATTCCACAGTCAGTGGTGGCAAGCAGACTGACAGAACTGAGGCTGCCACTCTGTGCCATCTCTGACCACCATTTCACACTCCACATTCAAAGGCAATGTGGGTGAAGTGTCTTGCCTAGGGATCACTGGCACCCCACTGTGGCACCATTCCCAGAGGTCTCCCATCCACGTACTATCCAGGCCCGGACCTGCTGAGCTTCAGACGGGATCAGGCTTTGAGAAGAAGGTTTGGCCACATTCTATTGTTGAGTTCATTCCATCCAAGTCTAATTCAGGATCTCTTTGGCTCTACAACTTACGGTTGATTTAGTAGCTTCAGGTAATGGTGCGAAGATATTTCAGGTAGTGGGTGGTTACATAATATGGTCAAAGTAAGTTCCATGGTTTAAATGATTGACAGTTTATTGCATACATTTCCTCTTGTTGGATATCTTAAAGGTCCTATATTACGCAAAATTGACTCTTGTGAGATCTGAACTGTCTAGATCTGTCTACATCTCCAAAGCTCCAAATGCTCTGTTCCACCTTGTGAGGTCATGAAGTGGTAGTTTTCAAGTGAACAGCTCCTTTGCCTTCAGTTCAGTAGAGATTGGAAATTCCAGGTCTGAAATGATCCAAATGATTCTAGTGAAGGTGTGTGGAGTTTAAAAACACAGTGGAGCACTTCCCGTATTACCACATGATGACATCACAAGGTGGAACAGAGTGTTTTCTGTTTGAGAGAAGAACTCAGCCTAAATCTGTAGTGTTTGTGTGTTAAACATGTGTGAATGAAACAAAACACAACTCCAGGTCTGTTTATATGAGGAAACGACATTAGAACAGATCAGAAAATAGTGTAACATGGACCCTTTAATATTTGTACTTTTACCCTAGTTACTCCACATATTCTGGTGTGTTCTGACTCCTCTCCACAGCAGAGTCCACTGTTATTTCCTCACACATTTATCCTGCAGTTTTGCTCTGCTCACACTCTAGTGCGTGTGTGTCTATAGTGTGTGCGTGTGTGTGTGCATGTGTGTGTCTGTAGTGTGTACGTGTGTGTGTCTATAGTCTGTGTGTGTGCATGTGTGTGTCTGTAGTGTGTACATGTGTGTCTATAGTGTGTATGTGTGTGTGTCTATAGTGCCTGTGTGTCTATAGTGTCTATGTGTGTGACTAAAGTGTGTGTCTATAATGTGCATGTGCGTGTGTATGTGTGTGTCTATAGGGTGTAAGTGTGTGTGTATGTACATGTGTCTGTGTGTATATGTGTGTATGTATATGTGTGTACGTGTGTATGTGTGCGTGTGTATAGGTGTGTGTGTGTGTGTGTGTATGTGCGTGTAGATGCATGTGTGTGTGTGTGTGCGTGTGTATATGATTATATGTGTGTGTATGTGTATATGTGCATGTGTATATATGTATATGTGTGTGCGTGTGTGTGTATATGTATATGTGTGTGTGTGTATATGTGTATATGTGTGTGTATGTGTATATGTGTGTGTGTGTATATATGCGTGTGTGTGCATGTGTATATGCGTGTGTGTGTGTGTATATATGCGTGTGTGTGTGTATATGCGTGTGCGTGTGTGTGTGTGTGTGGGTGTGTGTATATGCGTGTGTGTGTATATATATGCGTGTGTGTGCATGTGTATATGTGTGGGTGTGTGTATATGCGTGTGTGCGTGTGTGTGTGTGTGTGTATATGCGTGTGTGTGTGTGCGTATATGCGTGTATGTGTGTATGTGTGTGCAGAGTGGAGCTGGTGTATCATGCTGAATTAGAGTAAATCCTCTCTGTGCTGACAAAGGCACAGCTCTACACATTTACATTTTAATCCCGAGCGAAAGAACGAGCCTCTCCCGGGCGGAAGAGTGGAGAGGCTCATGTTAAAGCAGGAACAAAACGTGTACCAAAGTCACCTCTACTGCACATGCTCTAGTGGATCTGAGCTGTTTTAAAGGTTCACTGTGTAACCTTTCAGATGCCTGCTTGTCTCCATAGAGATGCTATTTGCTTTGCCTGGAATGTTCCACAATATAGAACTCAGCTTATTCATCTTGCATATAAGTCGACTTCATTGTCCCTATAGAAAAACAAAACCAAAAAATCAAAATAAAACCAAAAATAAGAAAACGAAAAACAACTATATTCGTCATTATTTGTCTTCAAAACCAAAATGAAAAAAACGGATAACAATTCATTTTTTCAGTTTTCAATTTTGTGTTTAAATGAATAATGGAAAAAATGGAGCACCTCATTCATTCATTCATTCATCCATTCAAAAGAATAATTTGAGCAATAGTTTCTGTTTTGGCTGAGTGCGCTAACATTACAACCATTTAAACTAGAGATGCGCGACCGCAGATCGGGCAGATGGTGAAAAATAATATTTACATCCAGTCTATTATCACTTTGTATTAAATAAAAAGAACATACCTGGAATATGACACTGATTTTTTCTCTTGTCATGTCTTCGGGTCTTAGGGTTACCCTCTTATTTCCGTGAAAAAGGACAACACTTCATTCCGACATGCCCCATTCCAACACTTTTTGATGCCGCCATTCTGACACCTTTAATGTCATATGAAACATCGATCAAGATGCCGGACTTTTGCACCACAAATGGACTGAACCAGGACTGAACCAGGACTAAACCAGGACTGATCCAAGGATTGAACGAGGAGGACTAAACCAGGACTGAACCAGGACTAAACCAGGACTGATCCAAGAATTGAATGAGGAGGACTAAACCAGGACTGAACCAGGACTAAAACAGGACTAATCCAGGACTAATCCAGGTCTAAACCAGGACTGAACCTGCACAAGTGGAGTCTCAGAACTAGTAATAGATCATAAATGTGAAAACAAGATGAATAAAACCTGATATAATTTTGAAAATCTTGGCCAGATCAGAGAAATTTGCAGTGTGTGTGTGTGTGTGTGTGTGTGTGTGTGTGTGTGTGTGCGTGTGTGTGTGTGTGTGTGTGGGGGGGGGGGGGGCAAAGACGCAGATTAGCAGTCTCTCTTCCATCAGTCTGTCCCAGGGCAGCTGTGGCTACAATAGTAGTGTACCACGACTAAGTGTTGAGTGATTGAATAATACACGACACTGTAAAGTGACTCTGAGCGTGTGGAAAAGCACTTATGATCATCAGAACTTCCCACTGTCAAAAATGTCTGGAGAGGCACGTCACTTCACACAAGGAATGTTGTTTTTCAATGTATGTTTGAGCAATAAAAACACATGTAACTGAAAAAAGGCAAAAGGAATTGTGTGTGTGTCTATAGTGTGTGTGTACGTGTCTATAGTGTGTATGTGTGTATATAGTGTGTGTGTGTGTGTCTATAGTGTGTGTGTACATGTCTATAGTGTGTATGTGTGTATATAGTGTGTGTGTGTTTGTCTATAGTGTGCATGGGTGTGTGTGCATCTGTAGTGTGTATGTGTCTAGTGTGTGTGTGTGTCTAAAGTGTGTGTGTCTGTCTATAATGTGTGTGTGTGTGTGTGTGTGTGTGTGTCTTGTGTGTGTGTATAGTGTGTGTTTATAGTGTGTATGTGTGTATCTATAGTGTGTAGGCGTGTGTGTCTGTTTGTGTGTGTGTCTATAGTGTGTGTGTATATATAAACACACGTAATTGAACAAATGCAAAATAAATTGGTTAAATGCCATACTGTGGAACATTCCAGAAAAACGCGACAACATCTCAGGTGGCAGACCGTACTCCAGAAAAGTTACATAGTGCACGTTTCACTTCCTCTGTCTGTACTGTGTTGCTCTTGTGTAGTTTGACAGAAAAAGAGCACATGTTTGAAGAGTCGTTCACCTGAGTATAAAGTGACATTCTTCACTTGTGAAATGCTTAAGTGACAAAAAGAGGGAAAAAGGTGAAGTTGACATTGACTCGAGCTCACGTTAAGAATGAAAGAAAATCCCAGCACCGCCACAAAAGAACTGAGCAAATGAAACTGAATTCAACCAACAACTGTGGATTTCCTCTTCAACCATACCTCCTGTAACCCGTCTGTCACTGTGTACCAATCACAGCCTACTACTTTTACCTCTCAGCCAATCAGCTCTCACGTCATTCATATAAATACACTCTCTCTTCCTTCTGTCAGGTCTTTTAAAGGCCCATATGACTCGATTTTCCTCATCACAAACAGACCTGGAGTTGTGTTTTGTTTCATTCACACATGTTTAACACACAAACCCTGCAGATTTACTTAAGCTGAGTTTTTCTCTCAAACTGAAAACATTCTATTCCACCTTGTGATGTCATGTGGTAATACAGAAAGGGCTCCACTGTGTTTTTAAACTCCACACACCTTCACTAGAATCATTTGGATGATTTCAGACTTAGAATTGCCAATCTCTACTGAACAAAGGGTAAAAGGAGCTGTTCACTTGAAAACTACAGCTTCATGACATCACAAAGTGGAACAGAGCATTTGGAGCTTTGGAGATGTAGACAGACTAATAATAAAGGGTTGTAAATGAAACAAAACACAACTCCAGGTCTGTTTTTGATGAGGAAACAACATTACAACAAGACTTAAAGCTCACAAGAGTCCATTTTGTAAAATATAAGACCTTTGAGCTATAATTGGATACAAAAATAAAGACAGATATGTATTTGATGAGGAAACCACATGCACCCAATTAAAAGCTCAAAGATCAGAATTAGCACAGTATGTATTCTGCTTAATTAGGGAATAATAATAACTGATTATATTAACTTAGAGAGAAGGAAGTACATAGTGTAGTCTGAACCCTTTATTTGCACAGCCCTAACAGTACCAGATGTATATTTGACAGTAAATATGATGTAAACGTGCGTGTACAGTCGTATTTCCAGCCTCACCTCGAAGCCCCTCCCCGATGCCCAGTGCCAGCCCGTCCTTGGTCCACTGCACGATGCCGCTGTAGTTGAAGACCACACAGGACAGGACCACCCGCTCCCCGAGGACCACCGACTGATCTGCAGGCTCCTGGGAGAAACGCACACTCCACGCTAGAGCACAACACACAACAACACAACACAAGGTTAGCATCCAGTCAACAAAGCCTTCAAGATGACTAAACTATTCATTAATTTGTTTCTGTTGAAGGAAATTCATACAAATCTGTACCAAAATCACTACATTTGACGCCTTAAAAGAACTAAGAAAAACTTTTACTTTATGCTCTTTAAGTACATGTTTAAATTAGTACTTTAATACTTTTACTTGAGTAGATTTTTCATGTGATACTTTTACTTTTTTTCTGCTCCAGTATCTGTACTTTTACTTAAGTAACAAAATGAAGTACTTTTTCCACCACTGGTTCTATACATGTATGAACTTTGGTAACACTTTAGTTTGGGACCACATACTCATCTGTAAGTGCTCATTTGTTTGCTATTTATTTGGTGGTTCTTCAGCTCTTCCTGCTTAATGAGGTGCACTATGTAACTTTTTGGGTGGGGAGGTCCGTCACCTGCTTATTTCTATGGATGTGTCATTGCTCTGCCTGGAATGTTCCACAGTATGACATTAAACAGCTCTACTTTACATTTATTCAATTACAGGTGGTTTTATAGCTCAAAAATACCTAGAAAAACAGACATTCTGACTGTGAGCGGGGTCGCCTCTCCATAGATCTGACCTGTAACTTGGTCAGGTTTGGTCTCCATGAAGATAAAAAGGTTTAATGCCATACTGTGGAACATTCCAGACAAAGCAATAGCATCTCCATTAAGAAAAGCTTTTGACGGACCCTCCGCTGGAAAAGTTACACAGTGCACCTTTAAGTAGAATTCCATTGACACACCTACTCTGTTCTGTTCTCTTGACTGCTTTACATTGAGCTGCGAGGTCCCCGGACGCTGCATCGACCTGTCCGGACCCCCCCTCAAGCCCGTCCCGCTGATTTGTGGGCTACCTTTATTGCCTGTATAGTCGTTTTACTGTCTCCTTTATTATGTCTGTGCATTGAGTGTATTTGAATAAACCTAGAGAAGTGAGAGAGGGGAGTGAAAGAAGGGAGTGAAAGAAAGGAGGGAGGGAGGCTGTGTGGAATTTGATGAGTGCAAAGGGAAACAGAAAAGACAACTTGTACTCTTGTAACAGAGGCGCCATAAGGAATAAGACTGTATTGATTTGCATTGTAACTTAAGGCTATAGAAAAGAACAAGGGCTTTAATATTACAGCTGTTTGGGTCAACTTTGCACGAGCTAATAAAGAAACTAGATCACAAATTATATGCATTCAATAGTACCACTTTATCTGGAATGTTCCACAGTATGGCATTAAACAGCTCCACCTTATATTTGTTCATTTGCTATTTGTTTTATATCTCAAAAACACCTAGAAAAACAGGCATTTTGACTTTGAGCAGGGTCGCCTCTCCACAAATCTGGCCTGTAACTTAGTTTAATTTGATCTCCATAAAGATAGAAAGGTTTAATGCCACACTGTGAAACATTCCAGACAAAGCAACAATATCTCCATGGAGCATCCATAGCGGCTTAAGTTACTTTGGTAGCCACAAATGCCCTGGGGCAGACTGCACGACACATGGCTCCCACTCTGCACCTATGGCCTCTCCAACCATCACTCATCAAGTTTACTAATTCACAGAGGCAACCTGTCAAGAGCCTTGCCCAATGACACAATAGTATCACTCTCTCTCTTTCACTATCTATTTATCTCTCTCTCAATCCATCTCTCTATTTATTTCTCTCTCTTGATCCATCTTTCTATATATCTTTCCATCTCTCCCTGTCTCTTTCTATCTATTTCACTCTCTCTCTTTCTCTCTCTGTCATCTATCTATATATCTCTCCATCTCTCTCTCTTTCTCTCTCTATCTATTTATCTCTCTCTCTCTATCCAGCTCTTTCTTTCTCTCTCTAGTATCCCTTTCTTTATCCATAACACCATGAAACACCATAACCCTATAGGCCAGGGCATTCCACATAACCTGTATATTTCACAAACACACACACACACACACACACGCGCACGCACGCGCGCGCACACACACACACACACACACACACACACACACACACACACACACACACACACGCACACACACACACACACACACAGACACACACACACACACACACACATATTGATCTGTATGTTTCCTGTGTCAGGAGCTCTGTGCCTCTTCAGATTCACATGTTTCTGTTTTGAATCAATGAGCTGTGATCTGGAGGCGAAACATTTCCACTGGAGCTGTCCCCTGTCTCACAGCAGCCCCGGGTCCAGACCACCTTGTGATGTCATGCAGTAATACAGGAAGTGCTCTATTGTGTTTTTAAACTCCACACACCTTCACTAGAATCATTTGGATCATTTCAACCCTGGAATTGCCGATCTTTACTGAACTAAAGGTAAAAGGAGCTGTTCACTTGAAAACTACAGCTTCATGACATCACCAGGTGGAACAGAGCGTTTGGAGCTTTGGAGATGTAGACAGACTAATAATAAAGAGTTCCTCAAACATGTGAATGAAACAAAACACAACTCCAGGTCTGTTTTTGAGGAGGGAACAACATTATAAAATGACTAAAAGCTCACAAGAGTCAATTTTGCATAACATCGGACCTTTAAGTGTCATTATTTTCTTCAAATGAGGTTGCAATGCACTCTTTTCCACCCCTGTAGAGGCCCAGACCCATCTCCAAGTCTTATACAGTCTCAGATATTATAACAAAACTTTACAATAGAGATGGTTCGATATGGATTTTGTGTGCCGATACTGATATCCGATCCAATTTGTCTTGCTTAAACCAAATGAAATAAAACACTACTCTAGGTATGTTTTTGAAGAAGGAAATTAACCCAGACACAGGGAGAACATGCAAGTCCTACACAACAAGGCACCATACAAATCTGGAAATCGAACCTAGGACCATTTGGTAGTTGGGCAAGATTGCTAACCACTCTGCAACTAGTCTTTTTCAGTGTTTTCCAATATTACAGAACGACTGAACAATTAGACGTTATCTTACCCCATTATTTCAATTTCTTCATCATATTTTCCGAAGTATGTTTTTACCCACACTCTATTCCCTGCGGCATGAAACGATCTGAGTGTTAGCTCTAAAACAAAGCATGTTGAGGTGTAAGCTAAGGGTACGCTTTGCTAACAGAGATGGATCAGGTAGAGTGGCGTTTGCAGCAGGGTTTGCAGAGCTTTGCATCATCACATTTGGTTGTTTTAATATTCACACAGGAGGCTGCACTGACGCTGGGCTAATTAAAACGAGGAGCCGCAAACAGGAGCTGCGCATCACAACGAACTCACAAATCTCTCACTGATCAAAGGAGACGAAAGGAGAGGTACGACATTAACACAGAGAAAGTACACCTATATGTGCTAAAGAGATGCACGCTAACTCGATATTATTATTTTAGAACTATTTACATCCGACAAAACAACAGTGCAGTGGTTTTAAAGGCTCTGTACCTCATTTTTCTCCTATGTATTTGTGTTTGTCTGGCCTGTGTACAGATCTATTGTATAAGCAGGTCTTGAGGTCAAAGTAAGTCCGCTGTGTACTGTCTGCATCTAATTATAAAGCTCTTTTATTATCCCAGTGTCAGAAAGTGCACTGTTAGCATGCTAGTTGTTGTTAATCAATTAATGAATTCATTGTTGCATAAATATAACACCTCTCATGACGCCCAAAGACCGACAGAAGTGAGGCTGCCAATCTGCACTGTCTCCCCCTCCGACGACAACCATCACTCACACTCCCACTTTCACACTAGGCATTGGAGGTGAAATGTCTTGCCTAACGACACAACACCACAGCTATCCCACTGTGGCACCTGGTATTCCCAGCGGGCTCCCATCCAAATACCGACCAGGCCCGGCCCTGCTCAGCTTCTGAGATCAGGCTTTGACAAAACAGTATGACCACAGCATCACCATGACAACAAAACTCCGCTCTGGTCTGTGTGAGTTGTGAGAAGCTCTTATAAACTCATCGTGGTGAGTAATTAGGACGCTCTTAATGCAACTTCAAGAAGAACTTTGGACCACAGCAAACCTTTCCAAATGAACTAGTTCATTAGAATTGCTCTATCTGATTTAAAAATCAGATGGAGCACCTCTAATGCTAAACTCTCATAAGGCTCCATTCATTTACACCTGTACAGTGGGAGACCCCAAACGGAAATGTTACACAGTGCATCTTTAACACATGTCCAGTGTCTGCACACAGAGATACATCATTATAGAGTCTGTGATTATTTGTCTGTGCTCCTGCCCTGCACTCCCCAGTCAGATCTGCGGGTGGGCGTCCTGCGGGTCTCTGTTCTAGATCATGCATAAACAGCCCCATTAGCGAAGCGTGGCTAACCGCGGCTAATTAGCGCCCAGCGTTTGATTAAAGAAGCGGCGCTCTCTGCTCTGAACTGGAGATTTGTCAAGAGATTACACCACCTGCCATGTTTCTGTAACCCTTCCCTCCCCCACGTGTACAGTGAGCGCTCAAGCCACAGCAAAGGAACATGTTTTAGTTTGATTTAGATTCATATAATTAAGATCAATTTCTGGACTGACTTTTGCTTTTAAGCCAGATACCCTTCCTGTGACTGAGGTGGACACATGGCTGAGGTAAATAGTAGGCGCTCACACAATCTCTCCTTTGGTTTGTGGTTAAATGTATATAATTCTGGGTAAGTTTTGTCCAGTTAGACTTTGTTTTTAAAAGCTATATTAGCATTTTATTTACTGTACTGACTTAAAGGTCCTATATTACACAAAATGGACTCTTGTGAGGTTTAGGTCATGTTATTTGTTATATGTTGTTCCCTCCTCAAAAACACACCTGGAGTTGTGTTTTGTTTCATTCACACATGTTTGAGTAACTCTTTATTATTAGTCTGTCTACATCTCCAAAGCTCAAAATGCTCTGTTCCACCTGGTGATGTCATTTTAAGTTTTTAAGTTAACATCTAACTATCTTTTACCTTTAGTTCAGTAGAGAAAGGCAATATAAGGGCTGAAATTATCCAGATGATTCCAGTGAGGGTGTATGGAGTTTAAAAACATACTGGAGCACTTCTGTATTACTTCATGACATCACAAGGTAGAATAGTATTTTCTGTTTGAGAGAAGAACTCTAAATATGCAGGGTTTGTGTTAAATATGTGAATGAAACAAAACACAACTCCGGGTCTGTTTTAGAACATAGATCAGCAAATAGTATAAAATGGGCCCTTTAAGTTTTCTCCACCTACAGAAGCCTAAAGGGACAAACTTGCTGTCTGAAAAACAAATCAAAAAGGTGTTTGACTTCACTTCAAAAACACAATATTAGTTTTAGCGTTTCTCGTCACATCCGTCAAAAGTAAATGAGTGGCTCTGACCCTCTGGAGCTCGGCGCAGAGAGAGGAGCTTTATTTCAGTGGTAACTTCTGTAATTTGACGTGTGGACTGAAAAACTGACAGACTGTGAGAGAAACCTGCTTCGCTCAGCCTTTTCAAACAGTGAGGGACATGTGCTGATTTCTACACCACCAGAACAAAGCACAGACTGTTCTATTTTACATTTAAAACACACTGAGTCCCACTGCTACAGGGTTACAAGGGTTAGAAATAGACATAATGAACTAAATGTATGGGAAATGTAATGTATCAGGTGTGTGGTTATAGTACTGAACTATAATATAGGCTGTAACATGACGATAATGGATTGATGTTTCATATTGAAGGCAACTCCAATGAAATGATCAGACTGGCTGGAGAGACAGCAGAACTCAACCAGGACTAGACCAGGACTAGAACTAGACCAAATAAGTCAACATCAGGACTAAACTCTGGACAAAACCCGGACAAATGACAACATACCTATAAAAAGCATAGCATGTACATGGGTAACAGATATTCTTTTGTATATTATTGTATTCTAAGATGGGTGAACGAAAATATTACAACTCCAGGTGCGTTTTTGAGGTGAAAACTACATGGTTGTATATGGTTTAAATGTAATAAAAAGGGACTAGCTCTTGATTCTAAACATGACTGAAAATGCAGGTCACTTCACTACGGCAATCCTTTGTTAACTAATACAGCCAATTCTATAATAACCAACTAATGTTCTCACAGTACCAACATTTCAAGTTGATTTTGATGGAAAAGAGACTGCATGTTGCTCCATACTGATTTAAACACCACTAGGTTAACAATAAGTGAAAAAAAATGTCTTACTTATATCATAGAATAGATAGAATATTTCTGTTTGGTCTCATACTCAATATAAATTACTCTTAAGACCAAGGTTGTCCTAAAAAGGTCCAATTTTATTTTTAGAAAATTCATTTTGTTTTTATTTTTGGATAGTAGTTTCAATTTTCTCCTAATTTTCCTCCAATTTTATCCTATTAATCTGATTTTCTTTTCAATATCGATACTAGTTTCTATGCCAGTTTTAGTATTGATTAGTATTTGGAAATAGATTCTTTTACAACCCTTTAACCAAGAACATATAATCAGTTTTACATTTTTACTTTTAGTTGTAGATATTAGGGATGGGACAAGATCTCGTGCCATAAGATCTTGTGAGATAAAGTTGCCATAAGATCGTGCACATATGAGGAAACTGATGTTGTGAGATTGTTTTCCATTTAGTTTACATCCAGACTGGACAAAAAGAGTTAAGGGCTGCTAAATGACTTATCTTATGACATCTCTTGAGGAGCTGTAGTTCCAAAAAGAAGGTCTACTACAAAAATATGAAATTAAAAAATGTTAGGCCAAAACTGCAAACAGGAACGCACAATTATTATATTATAAATGATTTTAAAATTACGTCTTATCTCATTTTTGTGGACCTAATCTCGTGTTTCGTCTCATCTTGTGGAAATTGTGTCTCGTCCCAACCCTAGTACATACACTAAATGAACTGAACAAACTTTGACTTGAAACACTTCTGCTGAGCCTAAAATAGAAACAGAATTATCACATCTGTATCACAGATCACATCTGTAGTTGTAAAAATGACATCATTCCACCATAAAGTGTGAATGAGGAGGTGTGACTGCTAACAACGCTAAGGCTAAGAAGCTAATGAGCTAACAAGCTCTTAAGGGAATTCAAAGTACAATTCTGATTCTGAGGAGTTGGATTGTAGGTTCTTTAGCTTTGAGCTCTGGTTTAGACCTAGTTCAAGTTTTAGACCTGGTTCAGTTCTGGTTTAGACCTTAGACGTGGTTAAGTCCAAATTTAGCATTTTCAGGCCGTCAGAGAACCGTGCCAGTGTCGGTTCCCGCACCTAATCTCGAACCGACTGACGTGGTCACGCCAAAAATCAGAGCGTTCGGGAACCGAAAAGTTGGTTGCCGATGGGAACCAAATAATACTTGGTTTTTCGAAGCGAACCATGGCGACAAAGTAGACATCAGCAGGTTCATCCAGGTCACACGCAGTAAAATAAATAAAGAAAACGTGTGTGGTATATGGTGGAGAAATCAAGTGACAAGAAGACTGTGCAGTGGTCAGCGGAGGAGACCAGATACTTGCTATGTCCGTGTCCGCCTAGTAAGGTTACATATTTGGTTTCAGCGTCGCTGCCGCCTTCTCCACAGCAGATGTCGTAGCATTGCTTGGTGCAGATAAATAATGATTTGTATTGAGTACAAATGCTCACTGGTGTCAATGACGCGATCCATGATTGTTATTTTCTTTCTTTGTGACATCCGCTTTTGTATGGCCTTGTTTTTATTTGGTGGCAAATCAATACCCTCTGTCAATGACGGATCATGGGTTCACTTAAATGGTATGAACGTGGCCCGCGTTCATCGGTAAGCACTTTGGTTCCCAGTGTAACTGGTGTGGGAACTGGCACCTGCACCGTTCTGTCCGGCCTGAAAACAGCTATTGGTTTAGACCTCATCTCACACTAGTCCCTGCTTCGGTCTTTTGTCAGTTATTGGGCCTGATCCTGGCTTAGTCCTGGTTTAGTCCTGGTTTAATTCTGTCTTAGCTCTGGCCTGGTCCTGGTTTAGTCCTGGTCCAATCCTGGATGAGTTTTAATGGTGGACTATATGGTAGAACACGCTGTTCTTAGATAGATGGGGGGAGATGGGGGAAGATAGGACGAGAAAGAGAGAGGGGTACAGGGAATGAGCAACAGATTTTGAAGAAACAGAAAGAGTAGAGAGAGACAGTGAGTGAGGGGGAAGCACCGATTGTGAACATAGATGTAATTAACCCAACGGGACGCCACATCTCGCCCCCTCCTCCCTCCCTCTCCTCTCCTCCTCCTCTTTTCTCTCTGTTCTCTCATCCTCCTCTTAATCAAGGCTCTGGGCTCATTTAAATAGACCTCACTTCAGGTTAGAGTAGGTCTGCTGCACTTCTGTGTAATTAAAGCCTGGGGTTCTCAAACTGTGGTGTGGGGCCCTGTGCTGGTACAGACTGGAACATGTGTATAGTCCTGGTTTAGTCCTGGGCTGTGGTCTCGATTAGCTCAGGTTTAGAATAGTTTTGTACAAAGACAAGTTTTATTTTTGGTCCAGTTTCAGTCAAATCCATAGTTTTTGGTTTAGACCCGTTTTAATCCTGTAGTCCTGTTTTTTATACTGGTCTTGTCTTTCAGACTGGTTCAACCCAAGTTCAGACCTGGTTGAGTTCTCGTTTAGTCCAGATTCAGTCCTTAGATGTGATCCGGACCTTGGACCTAGCTGAGTTTTGGTTTCTGGTTTAGTCCGTAGACCTGGTTAAGATCTTATCCAGACCTTAGACCTGGTTGAGTTCTGTTTTAGTTCTGGTTTAGTCCGTGGTCCTGGTTTAATTCTGGTTGAGTTTTGTCCCTCAACCTGGTTTGGCTCTAGTTCAGTCCTAATTTACTTCTTAAAGACCTTATGGAGTTCTGGTTTAGTGAATTCTAAAACCTGGTCTGCCCTATTAGTCCTATAGATTAACTTTTGTTCAGACCTTAGACCAGGTTCAGACCTTAGACCTGGTTCAGTTCTGGTATAGTCTGGACTGAATTTATAATAGTGTATACGGTTACATATAGAATCAATAACATATATATGTATGGGCTACACATAACTCCTTTCTTTCTTTCTCTCTCTCTTTCTCTCGCTCTCTCTCGGTCCTCCCGCTCTCCTCCATCTCTATCTCCTCTACACCCGTCTCTCCCCTTTCCTCTCCACCCACATACTGTATTTCTGTTTCTCTTTCCCTCCTCCTTTCCCCTCTTTCTTCTATCACTTCTCTTTTTTTCTCCATTTGCCAATTCCTTTCTTTCTCTCCCCTTGTGTCTCTACCTCCTCTTCCTCTGTCTCTCCTCTACATCTTCCCATCCCTCACTCTCTCTCAGTCTCCCCCCTCTTCTCTTTGGTCTATATTTCTTCTGCTCTCTCTCTATCTCTCCCACCCCAGCCCCCCCACCACTCCTTCTCTCTCTTTCTCTTTCCTCTCTGTCTCTCTACGTCTGTTCATTCCCTCCTCTGTCTCTTTCTCTCACCCGCTGTGTCTTTCTCTTTCTGTTCATTCCCTCCTCTTTCTCAATCTCTCTCCCTCTCTGTCTCTCTTTTTGTTCATTCATTCCTTCCCTCTCTCTCACTTTCTCTACCCCACCTCTCTCTTTCTCTCTCTTCCTCCCTCTATAATTGATTCCCTCTCTCTCTCTCTCTCTCTCTCTCTCTCTCTCTCTCTCTCTCTCTCTCTCTCTCCCTCCCTCCTTCTCTCTCCTCTTCCTCTTTTCCTCTGCCCATGGGTCAGCTCTGGACCTGGAGCAGCACTAAAACAGTTGAGTGTGATTTAGAACCGGTCCAGACCAGATTTATGTCCCTTCAGATGTACTCCTGCAGAAGTGAACAAGAGCCGGACGAGTCCACGAGTCAGAGCCGTGAAGGATTCTCTCACCCATTCTGCACCCACAAACACAACAAAAACATTCTGCACCCACAAACACAACAAAAACATTCTGCACCCACAAATACAACAAAAACATTCTGCACCCACAAATACAACAAAAAACATTCTGCACCCACAAATACAACAAAAACATTCTGCACCCACAAATACAACAAAAACATTCTGCACCCACAAATACAACAAAAACATTCTGCACCCACAAATACAACGATACAACGAAAACATTTTGCACCCACAAATACAAAGTTGTTCGAACTCAAAGACAGAAGTATATTTAAATCTTTTTGAGCTTCCACAAACCCTTTGGTATATCACTAGTATTCACATCCACGGACAGACAATTTAAACCCGAATCTAAACCTGGACTAGACCAGAACTAAGCCAGGACCAGAGCAGGACCAAACCAGGACTAAATAGGACCAGAGCAAAACCAAACCAGGACTACACCAGGGCTGTTTTCTGTTTAGAGACCACAACAGCTGTCAATACCAGGAAAAAACAAAACAAAACCAGAACTAAACAGGATTAAACCAGGACCAAACCAGGACTAAACCAGGTCTAAATCAGGACTATTTTGAGTTTCACATTTGTCAGTCCGTCTCTTGGGGAAGTCCTGAACAATCCGTCAGCAGGAATCACAGTGTGCTACTAAACTTTTGTGTTCGTCTCAGCACAAACTCCAGACTCTGACCTCAATCATGATAAAGGTCCAGTCCATCCACAGATCTGCACACCTGCTTAGCAACGCACCTAGCAAGGCACTAAGCAACGCAATTAGCAATGCGATTAGCAACCTGATTAGCACAAGTCAAGCTAAAGGTTAGGTTAGCACAGGCACATTAGCAACCGGCCATCAATATGTCAATCATTATACAACTTTATTAAGAAACAATGGCCATTTTCACATATCGAAAAGGCATTTGAGCGATTGGACTAGTGGAAAAGTTGAAGGTTCAATTCCATTCCACCCGCGTTGTATTGTAAAGGAACTTTGAGTGTCTATAAAGTTCTATCTAGTTCTTCTATCTTAAAATTTAAGGATTTTAATTTATTATTTTGCCAAAAAGTCCTGTCAAAATCCTATGCATTACTGTACATGCCTTTTTCTGTTTTAGATGGCTGTTTACTGTTTACTGTATATACAGAAAGTGTGGGGGAAGTGTCTTGCCCAAGGACTGTGAACTGATATACAGTATGTAACCTGTCACCCTGATTAAGTACTGCATATAAACAAATATTCTTGCATGTTATAATGTGCATTATGTAACATTTTTCTGATGAGGTTCACACAACATGATTGACTCCATGCAGATGTTATTGCTTTTCTTGGAATGTTCCACAGTATGGCATTAAACATACTGAGCTTTTCATTTTTTTTTCCCTTTAATTCATTCTTACTATGAGCGGGGTTGCCTCAAGATAGAGAAGTCTAATGCTATATTGCTGAACATTACAGTCAAAGCAATAATATCACCATGGAGACTGGCAGGTGGCTGACCCTCCACCAGGAATGTTACATAGTGCACCTTTATATATACACAATATTTATATAAAAAAATCTAAATATAGTACTAAAAAATTGTACTACCAGCCTTCCGCAGATAAGAATACCTCATCATCTCATCTCACTCATTACATATGTACAGTGGAACAAAATTCAGTTTAGCATTTAAAGCCATACTATGTCACTTTTTTTTAGCTGTGTTTACGGCACTAAAAATGTAGAAAAACGTGTGGGTGAGCTTGCATCTCCACAAACCTGACCCTCATTTGGCCTTAAATTGCTCCTCCTGCTTGTTTCCATGGACTTGTTGTTCCCTTGGCTATAATTCTCCACAGCATAAAACACATCTGTCTCCATGGAGAATGTTCCAAAGTGTGGTTTTAACTTTCTATTTCCATGGCGACGTTTTGCAGTTTTGCTTGTTAAAAATATATTTCCTTCACCTATATTTAGTGCTAATTTATTCCTACACTTATTTTCTATCACATTTTTACTCTGGATGCGTCATTAGCCTGAGGGATGGTGCTAGCATACACTCTCCCCCCTTCCCGCTCTGTAAAATACCCACAATGCACCAGGCTCCCCATAGTCTTAATATCCCTAATTCACTTTTATGCCGACATCACACTCCACGGATCGTCCCATTTATTCTGGCGCCGTAAAAACTTTGTATCTGCTTCTTAATCACGGAATCCCTCGTACTTTTAAGTATGCGCGTCGCGGTGAGTTAACGCTATGGCTAACAGTTCAATTATAGATGAGCACCAGCGCAAAGAGGCTAGCGCTAAACTTGGGGTTAGAATGAAAAAGGATTTTAATGGGATTTGGGAAGAAAATATCCAAGAGCAAAAAGAACTAATAGGATGTAGATCTTACGCAAAATGGACTCTTGTGAGATTTATAATGTTATCAATGCCTCAAAAACACATCTCCAAAGCTCAAAATGCTCTGTTCTCCCTTGTGATGTCTTGAAGCGGTAGTTTTCAAGTAAACAGCTTCTTTTACCTTTTGTTTAGTAAAGATCGGCAATTCCCGGACTGAAATGATCCAAATGATTCAAGTGAAAATGTGTGGAGTTTGAAATCACAGTGGAGCACTTCCTGTATTACCACATGACATCACAAGGTGGAACGGCGTGTCCTCAGTTTGAGAGAAAAACTCAGCCTAAATCTGCAGGGTTTGTGTGTTAAACATGTGTGAATGAAACAAAACACAACTCCAGGTCTGTTTGTGATGAGGAAACGACATTAGAACACAGATCAGAAAATAGTGTCATATGGGCCCTTTAAAGTTTATAAGCAGTATCATCGTTTAAAAAAATAAAATTGGACAATGAAGTGTGTACGTCACAGTAGCCGTGTACCAGTGACAGTGAAAATGAGGGTAGATCGGCAATGGCGAAAATAATGGATTAAAGATGACTCAAACATGCACAAATCACTTCAAATACAACTTCAGAGGGTCAGTGAGAAGAAACTACTTTAACATTGTTAAAAGCTCTGAAAAGTCCATTTTTAACTTTTGGGTTGGGGCTCCGTCACCTGCTTGTTTCTATGGATACGTCATTGCCTGGAATGTTCCACAGTATGACATTAAACAGCTCTACTTTACATTTATTCAATTACAGGTGGTTTTACAGCTCAAAAATACCTCGAAAAACAGACATTCTGACTGTGAGCGGGGTCACCTCTCCACAGATCTGACCTGTAACTTGGTCTGGTTTGGTCTCCATGAAGATAGAAAGGTTTAATGCCATACTGTGAAACATTCCAGACAAAGCAATAATGTCTCCATGGAGAAAAGTATTTGACGGACCCTCCACCAGAAAAGTTACACGATGCACCTTTAAGTGCATTACAGAGCAATATAAATTTCTCTCAACGTGTATGACCCAAACTGCCAAACTGCTTTCAATAAAATAAAATAAAGATAAAACAATATAAAATAAAATAATAATAATAATATTAATAATAATAATATAAAGAAAATAAAAGAAAATAAAAAGAATGACATTAAAAACTCCAAAGTGCGCTCAGATACAGCAGGCTCAGACTCTGTGGTGTGTTGGCTCCAGACAGAGGGCTCTTTCTTCACAGTCATAATGTGAGTGTGACCAATGAGATGAAGGAGCCACTTTGAAGTCAGAACAGTTCAAATGTTTTAAAAGAGTAGAATTATTACAGCTACAAGGACATGCCATCAGCTCAAAATCTACAGAGATACTGAAATATGAAAATAGTCCTCTTCTGTGACTCGATTTACATAAAAACCCAGCTCAGACAAGAATTTAAAGAATCTATGAATGTAACGTACTTACGAAATCCGATTCTCAAAACTACCGCAAAGACATATATTCTTACTCTGGGAGGGCCCGATTCGCCACAGATCTGACCTGTAATTTGGTCTGGCAATGTTTTTTGCTTGTTTCCACGGAAATATTTAGATTAAACTGTAGAAGAGTCCAGGAAAAAAAAAAAAAAACCCAACATCTACATGGAGTCAAGCAGGTGGCGGACCCTCTACCAGAAAAGTTACACAGCGTACCTTTAGCAGAATTATAAATTGTGTTTTTGTGAAAGTGAAATTACCAAATTTTTAAGAGATATCTGCAGTTATAATGTTTAGTGCTGACTTTTGTTGAGATCCAATACCAAGTGAGTACTGCAATACTGATCTGATATCAATGAATTTTGTATTTAAAGGTTGTATAGAGGATTTTCCAAGGAAAGAGAAATACAGCGACTGCTTGTACTTTTATCAAATGCTGTGCATGCGTGACACCACCCCCCTCCTCCACAGCTCCCTGAGTAGAAATGCCTCCTCCCACCTCCTCCTGACTCTAGAAATCCTGTTTGTTTACAGCCGGTGAGTGTGAACGAATTGCTGAATGAATTGCTCTTGAAGTTTCCAGTCCAGAAGTAATTTAGCGACCAACGTGTCAGTCTTTAGACCCTTCATCTACTTCAGTGCACGTCATCGCTGGAAGGAATCTCTGAGAATCACCTTAGTTTGGCTTCGCTCCTTTTCCCCTTCTCTTCTTCTTTCAGCAACCTCAAAAATGGACTTTCTTTTGCGGCTAACTGGTAGTGGATTCTGGTCCGCCATCGCAAAAAACTTTGTGCTGAGAGAAAGCTACAGTTTGGAAAAAGCCGCTAAGAACCGCTGCGTTGGTCGAGTAAACGGCGTCTTGTGTATGTGGAATGTGTGAGAGGTGAACGTAAACCACGTAATCCCACCACAACGGCAAGTCAGTTACACTTGAAATGCAGGGAGTTTGACTGACAACCTAACAGCCAATAGATAATGAGGTAGCCTCGTTATCTATTGGCTAATGTTTATCTGGCTCCACCTCATTCTTTTTTTAAATCATCATAATTACAATAATAATGCTATTTTGAACTTTCACTGACAATTTGAAACAAACAAAAAAAAAAATCCCCCATAGAACCTTTAAAGGGACTGAAACATCATCAACATGGCACAGAAAGGGAATCCTTATTTTTGCTCCTCCCAAAGCAGCTTGATGCCATGGACCAAGTTACAGGTCAGATCTGTGGAGAGGCGACCCCGCTCACAGTCAGAATGTCTGTTTTTCTAGGTATTTTTGAGCTCTAAAACCACCTGTAATTGAATAAATGTAAAGTAGAGCTGTTTAATGTCATACTGTGGAACATTCCAGGCAGAGCAATGACATAGCCATAGAAACAAGCAGGTGACAGACCCCCAACCAAAAAGTTACGTAGTGCACCTTTAAAATCATACTGAATGAAAATATTATCTACAATAGAATTTGAATGAAATGAAAAAGGATAATCTTGTTAGACATAAAAAATAAACCAAGTAAAAGATCAATGACACAGTTCTTGCCCTTGTGGCTGTTACATATTTCCACATTTTCAGAATGTAAACCTTTTGAGATTTTGTTTTGCTTTTCTGTACAAATAGTTGTCTTAAATGAAATGCAGAGTTCTCAGTGGCTCTTTGTGTCTGTACAGGAATGTTCTGATGTGTGGATCCATCATGGCCGCCGGGGCTCCATACATCATGTGCAAAGTGAAAGCCTTGTTTGTCACGACTGTAACTTTAAACTACATCACCCACAATCCCCCACACCCTGAAGGCCTCCTCTCTCTCTCTCGCTCTCCTCTCTCTCCCCCTCTTTCACTCCCTCTCTCCTCTCTCTTCCTCTCTCCCCCTCTCTTTCCTCTCTTTCTCTCACCCCCTCCTCTCTCTTGTCTTTTCTGTCTCTCTCCATCCTCCCCTTCCCTCTCTTCATCCCCCTCTCTCTTCCTCTCTCCCCCTCTCTTTCCTCTCTTTCCTCCACTCTCCCCTCCTCCCTCTCGTGATCCCCCTCTCCCTCCCTCCTGTATGCTGCCCCGTACAGCCTGAGGTGTTGGTAGGTGCATACCTCTTTCACAGACTCATGCTGTTTTGAGTAAGAGTGAGAGAGGGAGAGACAGAGAAAGAGAGAGAGAGAGAAAGAGAGAGAGAGACAGAGAAAGAAAGCGAGACAGAGAGAGAGAGAGAGAGAGAGAGAAAGAGATACAAAGAAAGAGAGAGAGACAGACAGACAGAGAAAGAGAGAGAGCAAGAGAAAGTGAGAGAGAGAGAGTGAGAGCGAGACATTGAGTGAGAGGGGGAGTGAGAGAGAGAGGGAGAGAGAGAGAGAGAGACAGAGCAAGTGAGAGAGAGGGAGAGTGAAAGAGAGAGGGAGAGAGAGAGGGAGAGAGAGAGACAGAGCAAGTGAGAGAGAGGGAGAGTGAAAGAGAGAGGGAGAGAGAGAGGGAGAGAGAGAGACAGAGCAAGTGAGAGAGAGGGAGAGTGAAAGAGAGAGTGAGAGGGAGAGAGAGAGTGAGAGAGAGTGAGAGCGAGAGGGAGAGAGAGAGAGCACTGACACCGGGCTCAGACTGCATGCGGTGCAGTTCAGGTTTGGTGTATTCCGTATATATAGTTGTACATAACACGAGGAGCTCCGAGCACACACACCCTCCATCACGACTTGAGCCAGAACCAAACCAGAATCACCAGAGAGTTTAATCCTGGAGGCTGCTCCTGTCTGTCCCTGTCTGCTCCAACCTGCTCCTCTTTGCTGCTATCACTTCAGTCATACAAACTTTAGACCTCATAGATGTTCTGTTTTGGTGAAACGTGAGAGCAGAGAAGCAGAGTTTAGTCCTCCTGCTCCTGTCTGCCCCTGTCTGCTCCTGTCTGCTCTTGTCACATCCCTGGCACACGCTTTAGACCTCATAGATGTTATATTTTGGTGAAACATGAGACCAGAGGAGCAGAGTTTAACCCTGAAGCTGCTCTGACTGCACAGGCCAGTGGAGATGACCTTTTCTCTCTGACCTCCGGGGGGCGGTGTAGACAAATGTGATTCAAGACACAGAAAAGCACTGTGCATCCACAGAGCCAGAGCGTGGGAATGTTTACACTCCACCAAACATTATGTACATTTGACCTTTACTCACTTTTATATAAACTTAAACATCGTGGGGAGTTCTCATTTGAGTTTTTGATTACGGGTCCTGTATGTTAATGGTCCTGTTCCAGATTTTTTTCTATGTATTTGGGCAAAATTTGTACAGATATATTGTATAAGCAGCTCTTAAGGTCAAAATAAGTCAGCTGTTTAATGCCATATGAGGAAAATCCCAGGCAAGCAGGCAGCAGAAAAGTTACGCTATGTACCTTTAACTTTGTAATTTAATGAAACCTATTAAAGGGTCCATATTAGGCTGTTTTCTGTTCTAATGTAGTTTCCTCATCACAAACAGACCTGGAGTTGTGTTTTGTTTCATTCACAAATGTTTAACACACAAACCCTGCAGATTTAGAAACACTGTTCCACCTTGTGATGTCATGTGGTAATACAGGAAGCACTGTGTTTTTAAAGTCCATACATCTTCACTAGAATCATTTGGATAATTTCAGCTCTGGAATTGCCACTTTCCGCTAAACAAAAGGTAAAAGGAGCTGTTCAATTGAAAACTTCCGCTTCATGACATCATAAGGTGGAACAGAGCATTTTGAGCTTTGGAGATGTAGACAGACTAAATATACAGTAATAGCTAAAGGATTACTTAAAGATGCACTGTGTCACTTTTCTGGTGGAGGGTCCATCAAATGCTTTTCTTCATGGAGATGTTATTGCTTTATCTGGAATGTTTCACAGTATGGCATTAAACTTTTTATCTTCACGGAGACCAAACCAGACTAAGTTACAGGTCAGATCTGTGGAGAGGCGGCCCGCTCACAGTCAGAATGTCTGTTTTTTTAGGTATTTTTGAGCTCTAAAACCACCTGTAATTGAATAAATGTAAAGTTGAGCTGTTTAATGTCACACTGTACATTCAAACTCCAGATGTTTGTGAGGCGGGAACAAGATTATATCATGCCTTGACGCTCATAAGAGTCCATTTTGCGTAATATAAGACCTTTTAATATTATATGAGAAAAATCCCAGGGAAGCAGGCACCAGGAAAGTTACACAATACACCTTTAACTTTGTAATTTCATGAAACGTTTTAGCTAATAGGGAGACATGAGTGCATTTCATTGGTTTTGGAACAGCTTTTGACATGAGTGCAGTAAATGTATTTAGTTGGAAGTACATGAATAGTCCCTCTCTGTTAGCAGCTCTGGGACAGATCTGCTCGGGCTCTGATGATTGGGCCTGACTCAAAGTGAAATCATATTACAGCATTAACACATTTCACGTGACGATATTTGATCTAATACTGAGCTTGGGGCCCGCTTAGACCTGGAGCACTGAGGATTCTGTGTTTTATCTGCTCCTCTCAGCTCCGCGTGAGGCCAGAGCCACAACTCAGAGCCACTGCAGAGAAGAGACATACTCTGAGCCGCTATACTAATGCTGGGTTTAGAATACTAGCTGTAGCTTATGAGACTGGAAACAGGGCAGACAATTTGTACTCAAGTAAAAGTAGAGTTACATGGTTAAAATGTACGCAGTGACTAAATAAACTCAACTAAAGTCCGCCACACACTACAGGATTTTTCAGGCTTTAACGGTTTTTAAACGTGCGACAAAAAGCGCACACCCCAGACACGAGGAGAATCTGATGAGACTTAAAATCTCCGAACTCAAAGACTGCAGCGGAATATGACTGTGAGCTGTGAGCGCGATCTCGTCAGCTGTTTCCTGTCTACAGTAAAACCACTCGCTTTGAGACTCTTAAGTGTTCAAAGATCAGAGTTATTATTATTTGTGAAATGTGGTGCAATACTTCAGATACATGATTTTTAAAGTAAAGTGGCAATAAAGTCCACAGGAAGTACAGTCACTATCGCTTATCTGCAGCTGCAACACACGTGAGGATCTACTCTCGCCTTTTTACTTTTAAAGAACGCCTCAAACTGGATTAACCCTCCTGTCGTGTTCGGGTCAAATCTGACCGTTTTACAACTTATAATACTCATAAATATTAGATTTTACATCTGATTACCTCAATACCTTATGATATCCTCCACACTGTGTATTTGAACATATAAAAGTGATGATCACCTATTTCATTCAATTTTGAGTGTTTTAATCAACCTTGTTTCACCTGTGGTGTTCCCGGCCAAAAGTGACCGCCATAGGAAATGAATGGGTATCCAGAGTAAATTCATTCAACATACAGAAAACATCCCCATACACACTGCCCCAGCTCACTCACTCACTCACACACACACACACACACACACACACACACACACACACACACACACACACACACACACACACACACACACACACACACACACACACTCACACTCACACTCACACTCACACACTCACACACTCACACACTCACACAATATGCAGGTGTACATGGGGAAACCCAGTACTGGAAGGGCCGAAAAAAACCAGGGCATGCGTGTTGTGCTGGACATGACAACCGGTCTCCATGGGCATAATATCACATGTGACAACTTCTTCACATCACATGCTCTTGGTCAGGAGCTACTGAAAAGAAAGCTCACCATGGTAGGGACAGTGAGGAAGAACAAGCCCGAACTTCCCCCTGCGCTGGTATCAACCAGAGGAAGACAGGCACTCATCACAATTTGCATTCACTGACACTCACACTCTTGTGTCATACGTTCCCAAGAAGAACAGAAATGTCGTCCTGATGAGCACAGTACACAAAGACGCCGCTGTCAGCACCACAGAGGACAGGAAGCCCCTGATGATCCAGGACTACAACAAGAACAAGGGAGGCGTTGACTGCCTTGATAAGGTAATGTAAAGTCTCATCATGCATTTTATTTTATTTTTATCTAGGTGAATCATAGCATTTGTGTACGACAGATTGAATATTGTTCCTAATCTCTTATTATTTATTGTTCCTTTATTGCAGCTTACTGGTACATACACCTGTAAGCGGATGACGGCTCGCTGGCCTGTGGCACTGTTCCACAACATCCTGGATGCATGCAGGCTGCAGCCCCAGCCCCAGCCACTGCCCTGGCTGCTCTCCCCCAACAAGGACATGGGCAGAAAAGGAAGCGTTGTGGCCTCTGTGCCCCTAGAGACATCAAAACGAGCCTGACATGCTGCAAATGTCATGCTTATGTTTGCAAGGCCCATTCTGACCAGAGTGTTACATGCCACTCATGTGCATGAATACACACACACACACACACACACACACACACACACACACACACACACACACACACACACACACACACACACACACACACACACCTGTTGTGTTTGGTTTTCCATTTATTTTTTGTATTACAGTATATGTTCATTTTGTAGTTCATTTTCATTGCCCAATTGTATTTTCACTGATGTTATTTAATGTTTACTTCTACAAATTGTTGTTAGACACTACTTTGAAACATTGTTCTTAACTAAAGAATGTTTAATAAAAAAAAATTGGTGGTGAAAAAAAATGTTTGTGCTAATTTAAGAGCAGTTAAAACAGACCGGTCAATTTTGACCGGGAACACTAAAGTAGGGGGCTGGAGGCGAACACGACCGGAGGGTTAATAGCGCAGCTTTGTGGACTGGATGTCATTATTTCCAGAGAACGAATTCTATGGAGAATACGGATCAGAAGCTGCAGTTTAAATTTACAACTTTATGTGAGGTGAGTAATAATTATTTTCGCTATTTCCTGAGTTTGTATCTTACGTCTTTATGTCCATTCCTGACGTTCTGTTTTATTGGCTGTTACCGTAGCATTGTTGGTGGTTGGTGGTTATGATCTGACAGAGAAGTTCAGAGTCACACTGACATCAAACACATGAGGAGCACACACACACAGAGACACACACACACGCACACACACCCACACACACACACACACACACACACACACACACACACACACACACACACACGCACACACACACACACACACACACACGAGGAGCACAGCGGCTTCAAATTCGCACACAAAGGCAAAAGGTCAGGTCACGCCTCAAACTCAGGGAGAAGCAAATCGCAGCCAAAATCGGGCAAATTGTCCTGTAGTGTGTGGCGGCCTTAAAAGTAACTGTGAATATAATGATTTTTAAAGAGGGGATATTATTATGGTGACCAAATTTTCAAAATTCAAAACTGGGACAGCCCCAGGTTGGGATGGTTGTTATAAATATACTGAAAAAGCACAGAAGAATGTCCATTCTTCACTCACTTGTGTCAGTCATAATCTGAGGGCCTTATCGTCATTTTCAAGCACAGTTTTCTGTATTGTAGATAAACAAATGACGATATATTCCTCTCTTTACTGCTGGCAGGGATCAAATTGGTCAAAATAGGGACACCTGGGACATTTCTTGTATAAAACGGGGACAAATCACTGGTTTTGTGTAAATCTGCTGGAACAGGGGACACAGGGCTCTAAACTGGGACTGTCCTGGGTCAATAGGGAGGTCTGGTATTATGCAAAATCAACTTTTTGGATTTTTTTTTTTTTTTACCATTTCTTATATATATATATATATATATATATATATATATATATATATATATATATATATATATATATATATATATATATATATATACACACACAAAACTCTATGCTACAACTTCACAAACCTGATGCGATGAGGGATGTACGCTGATTGGGTTGTCATAAACACACACACTTCATCAGACACAAAGGTAATACACTTACACACACAGACACACACACACACACACACACACACACACACACACACACACACACACACACATACACACTAATACTTTTACTAGAATCTTCCGTATGGCTGTACACACTAAACCAAATTCCAAACAACAGACACATTTAAAACATACACCAGTCACATTTAAAATTTGGCAATGTTTTTACTGCCAAACCTAGGTCTCCTCCCTTCTTTCCTGTCTTCCCCGCTCTCACTCTCTTCTTTCTGTCTTTTTCCCCTTTCTCTCTCCCTCTCTCTTTCTCTCTTTCAGAGGCATCTGGCTCTGTAGTGATGCCTGACTGACTCCAGATCATTTCATCTCAGATTTTTAGACAAGGAGAGGATGGAGAGGAGAGAAGGGGAGGCAGGGGAAAAAGAGGAGAGAAAGGAGAGAAGAAGAGGAGGAGGAGGGAGAGGAAGAGGTGGGAGGAGGTCCACGGTGTTAATTGTTTTTTTAAGCGTGGCAAATGTTCACTTCCATGAAACCAACCTGATTACACCTCTGCAAAAAAAGTAGGTCTCATCACTCCTCTCTCTCGTCTCTCTCTCCCTCCTCGCATCTCTCTATTCTTTCTCTCCCGCTCTCCCCCTCTCAAAATCTTCCCCTCGCTCTCCTTTCTCTCTCTCTCTATCTCCCCATCTTGCTCTCTTCTCTCTCTCTCCCTCTCTAAATCTTCCCCTCTTTCTCTCCCTTCTCCCTCTCTCTCTCTCCTCCGGCCTTGGAGCGTAGCCTAATTGACTCCAAATCATTTAATCTCAGAATTTTATTTCCCGTCTTTTTTAACGATCCCTCTTTTAAATTATTCATCCTTCGCTGCGTGCTTGTCTCCGCGTCTGATTCCTCTCCATCTGGCTGCGCGTCGCTGATGTTTAATTCACCTCAACACGGAGGGAAGAGAAGAGGAAGAGGAGGAGGAAGAGAGGAGAAGAGGAGGAAGAGGAGGGAGGAGGAGGAAGAAGGGTATAGGGGGTAGAGAGGAGGAGCAGTGAAAAAGAGGGGAGAGGAGGGGAGGTAGAAGGAGGAGCGGTGAAGAGGAGGAAGAAAGGAGAAGAGGAAGAGAGGAGGAGAGGAAAAAGTAGGAGGAGAGAAGAGGGGGAGGAGAGGAGTAAATGGGAGAGGAGGTGGAGGAGAGGAGGATCTGGGATATGAAGAAGAGGAGGAAAGGAGTGGTGAAGAGGGATAGCGGATTGGCAATGAGGAGGAGGAAGAAGGAGAGGAGGAGTAGAGGAAAAGAGGAGGCGATGAGGAGTGGTGAAGAAGAGGAGAGGCGGGAGAAGGAGGAGAGAAGAGATGAGGGAGAGAGAGGAGGAGAGGAAAATGAGGAAGGATGTGGAGGAGAAGCGGTGAAGATGAGGAGAGAGAGGAGGGAAGGAAGAAGAGGGGGAGAGGAGTGGTGAAGAGGAGGAGAGGAGGGGAGGAGGTGATGAAGAAAAGGAGGAGAGCGTGGCGTTAATAGTTCTTAAAGCGTGGTGTAAACGTCTGCTGGCATTAGTGTCACTGAGCGAGCTCAAAGTGAGAAAGAGCAATGGCCATGTTGGAAAGGGAGGGGAGACAAAATGTGGTTTATGGCTTTTCTGATCTGAGTCCAAATGTTAATGTTGTGTGCTCAATACAGTTTTATATGTAAGACTAAACCTTCTGACAAAGGGTACGCCTCTGCACAGACCTGACCTATAACTTGACCTAGAGACTATATAAAAAAGTCCACCATGCTTGTCTCCAGGGAGATGTTATTGCTTTACCTGAAATGTTCCATAGTATGACATTAAATATATCAGGAGCTTGACCCACTGTTGTGAGCGGAGTCCCCACTCTCCACAGAACTGGCATGTACTAGATCTGGTGGTGTCTAGATCAGTCTCCAAGGAGATAGATCGATTTAATTACATACTTTGGGACATTTTTATACAAAACAAAATAACCCTGGTGGCGTTTCCTGCTTGTCACTATGGAGATTGTTTGGAGAAGTTTAATGCCATACTCTGGAGGCAGATTGCAGACAAAGGAATAACATTTCCATGGAAACAAGCACCTGCATACCAGAGAAGTTACACAGTGCACCTTTAAGTGGCTGTTCAGACTGGCAATCACAGTTCTTTCAATCAGCATTAGTATCTTATGACGGGAGCAGTATACTAATGCATTCACAGCCATAGTCCCCCCGCGCTCTCCGTCTCCTCTCTCAGTGCATTGGCCCTCTCTTTAATAACAGCTGTAATGTCGGAGCTGTTGTCAGGCAGAACTCAGCCTTAAATGAAGCTCTGTGGCTAAGTGATTGTTTGGACTTTCTCCTCTGGAAATACAACAGCAGCATTATTGTTTTGTCATATCGTTCATAATAATATAGGGTGAATAAGTGAATACGGTCACTACATTTGAAATCTAAAATTTGTCCCAAATCCTTTCACTTTTTACTCTTTAAGTACATTTTTAAACGGGTACGTTGATACTTGTACTTAAAGGTGCACTGTGTAACTTTTTGGCTGGGGGCCCATCACCTGCTTGTTTCTATGGATATGTCATTGCTCTGTCTGGAATGTTCCACAGTATGACATTAAACAGCTCTACTTTACATTTATTCAATTACAGGTGGTTTTAGAGCTCAAAAATACCTTGAAAAACAGACATTCTGACTGTGAGCGAGGTCGCCTCTCCACAGATCTGACCTGGAACTTGGTCTGGTTTGGTCTCCATGATGATAGAAAGCTTTAAAGCCATACTGTGAAACATGTGAAGTAATAACATCTCCATGGAGAAAAGCATTTGATGAACCCTCCACCAGAAAAGTTACACAATGCACCTTTAAAGTAGATTTTTTTATGTAATACTTGAGTTACTTGATTATTTTATTTTCTGCTCCGGTATCTGTACTTTTACTTGAATAACAAAATTGAGTGCTTTTTCCACTACTGCTGAAGTTATGGCCTAAATAAATGTTTAACTATAAAGAAAAAAATAAAAACACAGGAAAGGAGAGGAAAGAAGGAGCGGTGAAGAGTAGGAAGAGAGGAGAGGAGAGGAGAGGAGAGGAGAGAAGGAGCGGTGAAGAGAAGGAAGAGAGGAGAGGAGAGAAGAAAAGGAGCAGTTAAGAGGAGGAAGAGAGGAGAGGAGAGAAGGAGCGGTGAAGAGAAGGAAGAGAGGAGAGGAGAGAAAGAGTGGTGAAGAGGAGGAAGAGAGGAGAGGGGGAGCGGTGAAGAGCAGGAAGAGAGGAGAGGAGGAGGAGAGGAGGGAGTATTGATTTCAAAATCCAGAAAGAATAACACATGATAGTAATAATACAGGTTTCTATCCCTCAGCCTTTCTTTGCACTTTACTTCATATCAGCACCATCTTTTATTTCCGCTGTTGTGTAAAAGATACAAGTTTTACAGTGATACACAACATGAACACAGCACTGGGTCTATTCATTTATTTATTTATTCTGTATCTCCACATTGTCTTTGTTTTGATAAAAGCTCCATGGACCTCTGCGTTCAGTCTTTATGACTGATATCCAAACACCAAATTGTTAAAAAGTCCCATATTACGCAAAACTGAGTCTTGTGAGCTTCAAGCCGTGTTAGAATGTTGTTACCTCATCAAAAACATACCTGGAGTTTAAAAACGCAGTGGAGCATTTCCTGTATTACCATCACAAGACATCACAACAGTGTTTACCGTTTGAGAAAAGAACTCTAAGTCTAAATCTGCAGGGTTTGTGTGTTTAGAATCGAGATTAGAAAATGGCGTAATATTGGCCCTTTAAGCGCATTTTAGAGTTTGTAAAATAAAAGCACTTATCTTTTTAATAATTACTGAACTTTAGGGCATACAGTTCTGAATTACCGTTTCAGGGTACGCCCGGCTCAGCCTACACCCAAACCCAAATCATTTCACCTCACTTTAAAATCTGAAACCACTAAGAGAGGGAGAGAGAAAGGGAGATCAAAAAAGAATGTCACTTTTAACAAATGGAGAGTGAGAGAGAGAGAGAGGGGAGAGGGGAAGGGAGGGAGAGAGAGAAGGAGGTAGGGTGAGGGGAGTTGGGAGAAAGCGAGAGGCAAGAAGTGAGGGAGAAAGAGAGGGAGAGAATGAAGGAGAAAGAGAGAGAAAGAGAGATGAAAAGGCGCGTGGAGGATGGGGGGAGAGACAGATAGCAGCGGGAGAGAAGAGGGAAGAAGAAAGAGAGAGATTGGAGACGGAGAATGGTGAGGGATAAAAGGGATAAGAAGGAGGCAGACAGATAGAAAGTGTGGCGAGAGAAGGAAGAAGAGAGAGCCTCAGATCTTGGAGTTGAGAGTGTGTTCTGCTGTCTTCTCTCTGTCTCACACTCAGAGCTGCAGAGGGAGACTCCAGTCTAAATGTAGTTTTAGGAAACCCCTGAAAACTCAAATCTCACACATCTTACATATTCTGACCTGTTTTACCGTCCATATTTCTGTAATTACATGAGAAAAACTGGCTTCTCTGTCACTATATATAAATAAAAGTGGAATTACTGGCTTACAGTATCTTCAGAAGGTGGTCCCTTTATTCAACCCCAAAGATGTGATTATTGTCAGTTAAAAGAACTTTAAGGCATAAAGTTAAAATGACGAGTTTGTAAAACCGTCCAAGGTGCATTGTGTAACTTTTCTGGTGGAGGGTCCATCAAATGCTTTTCTCCATGGATATGTTCTTGCTTTGTCTGGAATGTTTCACAGTGTGGCATTAAATCTTTCTATCTTCAACTAAACCAGACCAAGTTACAAGGTATTTTTGAGCTCTAAAACCACTTGTAATTGAATAAAGGTAAAGTAGAGCTGTTTAATGTCATACTGTGGAACATTCCAGGCAGAGCAATGATCCATATCCATAGAAACAAACAAGTGACAGATCCCAACCAGAAATTCACAAAGTGTATCTTTAAAAAGTTATAAATTCATTTAATCTGACTTTAATTTGATCTTTATTTTAACACAATATGATCAGAAAGAACTAACAGCCTCAGACAGAGCAATGCCTATGGTTAGCATCACACACCCACGCAATGTCAATTATCTTCTACTTCTCACCAGGTTTTGTGTATATTTTGTGTATAAGATAGACAAGTTTAATACCATACACTGGAATATTCTGTAGGCATAGCAATAACATCTCCATGGAGACAGCCCTCCTCCCCACATCAGAAAAGTCAGTGAAACTTTAAAAATGTTGCAAGTTTTCGGTTGGCGATCCATCGCTTAATTGTAGTAGTTTATTCGGTCATTTTGCAGCACTACAAAAACAAAACAGAACAAAACATAGACTACAACCCCACGGATCATGACCGAAAGGGTTTAGGCTGATGTCAAAAATACTTCTAATGCCTAACCCTATTAAACAATGACAGAATTCCAAGAAAGAAAAGCAGCGTATGAACAGCAAGTTTACATTTACAGTTTCACTTATGACTTATTGTAAATATAAGAAACAAAATATCAATTAAAACAAACAAAATTTAGTGCATAATTCATTCAGTCCAGAGCTTATACTGTTTTTTAAAGGCTTCTATAGTGTTAATTTTTTAAAATCATCACTCAGGTTGTTCCATATGCTAACTCCTCTAACAGAAATACAGTCACTTTTTTTTCTTAGTTCTTATCTTTATTTTTTTTTTAATGCCTGTGTTGCTATGGATATGTCATTGTGCAGCCTGGAATGTTCCACAGTACGGCATTAAACAGCTCTACCTTCCATTTATTTTTATAGCTCAAAAATACATAGACTGTGCGGGGTTGCCTCTCCATAGATCTGACCTGTAACTTGGTCTGGAGGTTTAATGCCATACTGTGAAACATTCCAGACAAAACAATAACATCTCCACGGAGACAGCCCCGTCCCCCCATGACTAGAAAAGTTACATAGTCAAACTTTAATTTACTCTTTCACTATATCCATACATTTCCTTATACGACTGCAGCAGATTCCACACTTTACTGTATCTGACATAAAGCAAGCCAAACACCAAACACTTCTGTAAAAAAAAATGCTTCAGATCTCATTTTCCTCCTTCCTTGTTTTCTGACGGCAACGCTTCACATTTGCATATTTCCTGCTCAAAAATTCACTTCAGATTCCTCTTTACTTACTCCATCTCGTCTCATTTCCCCAGCTAGACAAGGGGCGATGTGTAGCCAAAGATGATCGTGGGAGGCCGATTTTCTGTCAGAACTTCAGAGAGCAAGAGCATTCAAGATTCATCTCCGCTCCTCAGATGTTCCACCTTTGAAAACCACAATTTTTCCTCTGCAAAGAATTTTAATTATGCAAAAAAAATAAAATAAAAAGGAAGGAAAAAAAAATCCTCCTCTCAGGTCTGTTCCCTAATTTAGCCTCTAATGCTACATATGTGTTTTTATCTGATTGGAGATTGGGAGCCGCCATCTTTGTATTCCCAAACTGATTCATCATTTAGCAGCAGTGGGGTTTAATTTCGAAGCACAGCCCAGTTGAAGTATCTTGGGATGCAAAAATAAAATCAGAAACGCAGATTTGAGTCAAGCCGAGTTACAGAAATGTGGAGGAACCTTGGGTGTGGAGTGTGTGGAACTAATGAGGCCAGGCACAGTTTTATTGGTTTATAAAGACGATCTACAGTCAATATGATAGAAGTGATACTGAGACTATTCACCCAAACGTCCGTATTGATACGTTATAGTGACATCGCGCTGGGGGAGTTCTACATGTGTCTCTATTGGCGGAATGCTCAGTAGTTCTCATGATGATGCAATGCACACATTAGCAAACACCGACAAGGACGTTTTAAGATGGAGAAAGGAGAAATACAAAATGGATTTAAAGAGCACATTATCTGGAACCTGTGATCAGTCTGAGTGTTTATGGTCCTGTTCAGGAGTTTGCTAGAGTTAACTCCGCCCACGGTCAAAATGTATAAAATCCAACAAAGTGGGCAGTAACCGGCGGGTTGGGGAGTGGGAGTGGGGTCATTGACCTATGAGTGACAGAGTCGGTCAGTGAGAGCGAGCAATAGCTACTGCCAATGAAGAGTGACAGAGACGCAAATTTGGCAAGTTGAGAGGGGCTCCTCACGGACCGCCCACAGATCATGAGCTGACCGTGAGTGGCTGTGCTCGTCACGTAATAACCTGCATCTGACTCCTTGGCGGCCGTTTGTCCAACCCGGAAGTTCAAATGTAGAGGCCGTAGTTGATCCTAAAAAGGGTTAAATATGCACTAAAACGCCAAAATAAGGCCAGGGACAGGTTTACACTTCTATTTTAGTCCCATTTACACAGTTAATCAGTTAAAAAAGTGGTTTTGGTGTTTAGTGGCTCTTTAAATTCTAAGAGAGCTTCTGACAGAGCAGTGCTTACAGTTAGCATCACACACCCAGGGAATGATCAAGCAGACGACAGCACTGTTGATTTGCGTACACATTATCAGTCTGGGAGAAGGAGGAGGAGAATTATAATTTGCACATCTTAAATCCCAATATTTATCTAAAACAAGTCCACTGATTTCCACGTTGGAAACTGTGGTGCCCACCGGAGCTGACGTCGCCATAAACGTCATCACAACAAAAAGTCGGCACCTCTGATGGATAGCTACAGATCACATTAGCGAGTAGCAGATTTTTTTGTTCACTTGTACCAAAATGTGACTCTGCTGAATCCTACGTGTATTACAGATTAATAAAATAAAATAGGAGAATGAAGTAAGTACGTCACAGTGGGCGTGTACCAGTGGTGGTGAAAACAGGGATCGATCGGCAAAATGGCATCTTGAAAATAAGTGATTAAAGATTACTCAAACATGCTCAAATCACTCCAATTACAACTTTCAGAGAGTAAATGAGATGGAAATAACTATAAAATTGTTAAAAACTCTGCGCTTCCCTCTGCACATTTTCACAAACAAAACAGTATTTCTGTTCAAGTTTAACATTTCGCCTGTGGTCTGTGCCCAGTGCTGCTCTGTGACTGACCGCTCACCCAGAGGTTCAGACAGCACAAGAACAAAAACTCATCTGCTGCTGCAGGTGCCACAGTGGACGGCAGTGGCTCTAGTAAATACTGCTGTTGTGTCCAAGACTCTTCACCCACATCGTCTAGTATGACTGTGGTGTGTCTGTGAGTGGTCGGGGGAATGATCATACAGGCAGCCTCACTTCCATCAGTATGTGGCTACAGTGGAGCTCAACAGTGACTGCTCACTCCGGTTCTGGAAGTACATTTTGTATTTGTTTTTCGAATAGAGTTTTCAAAAAGAGTCAAAAAATCAAATATTGAGAATTCAAAGACATCATGGAGGCTAACCAGCTAGATGCTAAGTCCAATGAGGTTCATTTGGTCTTCCGATAATTTATGTTATTAGGTTCTTTTTTTCAGACCAAGAGTTTGTTTTCATACCTGACAGTTTTACTGTTCACTAGCAGTCTTCTAGTGGTCACATGATGTTGACCGGCAGCTGACTGGACACGTCACAGCAACATCACCTGACACTCTGAGGAAGTCCGCTACTAAGCACTCAAAACTGTCAGGTATGAAAACACACTCTTGGTCTGAAAATAGGACCTAATAACATACAGCTACATGCTAATTAATGTCCATAAGTTTCAAGTCCAAATAGCTCATTTAAAGTACAAGATTTTGTGAAATCTTTTTAATAACTTTGTGGTTTATAAAGTTTCAGGAACAGATAAAAAAAAAAAAAAAGGTTTGGTGCTCAAGTCAATGTAAATAACAGCTTACCCCCTCAGAGTGTGAATAAATGAATGAAAAGTGGATGAATTTCTAAAGCGACTTGTATCTCTGAAATACTGTGCTAGCCTCATGTTTAAACCCAAAGTGAATGTGATAAAAACAGTGAACGGAGATCATAGAGCGGTCAACCCCAGCCCAGCCTCTGCTCTCTCTCCTGAATAAAGATGTATTTCCCCGAGTCTGTCTTCAGCATAAATAAGCTCTCCTCTGGGACATCTCAGTTTAATCGCTACCGTGGCAACAGTTTGATCTGAACCTCACAAACAAACGCAAACAAAAACACAGCAAAAAGGAAATGATTCAAGATTATTATTGTAATCACTGAACCTCTGTAGATTTTCAGTGTGTCGTGGTGAGCTGTTCTGTTGCAGCAGAAGCAGAGATGGTGATGGTGAAGGGTCAGATGTGATTCATGGTCTTGAGGCAGCGTGACGAGGAAAAGGACATAATGAGATCTATGTGAAGTCATGGCTCATTTGTTTAACACCAGCCACAAGAGCAGCGGCACCACCAGCACCAGCACAACCATGAAGCTATCAGGATAAGAATCAGACCAGGAAGTATCAGGAATTAAAACTAGGACAATAAACTCAGATTTATGAAAAGAATAAGAGCATAAAACCAGCAAGAGAGATTGAGTTAGACCAGGAATTATCAGAATAAAATCAGGAATTATTAGGAGAATAAGAAAACCAGAAATTATCAAGAGAATAAAACGAGGAATTATCAGGAGAATGAAACAAGCAATTATCAAAAAAAAAAAAAAAAAAAAAGATGATGAATTATCAAGAGAATAAGAAAAAAACAGGAATGATCAAGAGAATAAGATGAGGAATTATCAGAATAAAATCAGGAATTATCAAGACAATGAGAGGAGGAATTATCAGGAGAATAAGAAGACTAGGAATTATCAAGAGAACAAGAAAACCAGGAATTATCAAGAGAATAAGACCAGGAATTATCAAAATAAAACCAGCAATTATCAAGAGAATGAGAACAGGAATTATCAGAATAAAACCAGGAATTATCAAGAGAATAAGAACAGGGATTATCCAGAGAATAAAAATACCAGGAATTATCAAGAGAATAAGATTAGGAATTATCAAGACAATAAAACCAGGAAATATCAAGAAAATAAAACCAGGAATTATCAGGGGAATAATATTAGGAATCATCAGGATATAACCAGGAATGATGAGAAAATAAAATGAGGAAGTTAGATTAGGAATTATCAGGAAACAATAAAACCAGGAATTCTCAAGAGAATAAGACCTGGAATTATCAAGAGAATAAGAGCAGGAATTATCAGGGTCTATTGTTTTAAGGCTGCACTCCCACTTGCACATCACCGCATCAAAACTGGGACAAAGTGAGACTAAATTCAGAACTGATCCTGGACTGGACTAGATCGGGACTCAACCAGGATTAAATCATAACAAAAGCAAGTCTACATCAGCAGTACACTTTGAGCCAGGACTGAAGAAGATTAGGAACTATAAATTGGTGGTTTTCAGATTCTAGATGTCATACTCCCAGATGGAGGCAAGAGCCATTTTTTCCTATTTCAGTATTTCTCAAACTGTGGTACGCAGGTCCCTCTGCAGTTTGAGTCTTCACATCTATTCATGTTTTTGACCTTCTCTGGGTAAATCACCATTGAAAACTTCCATACTTAGTCCTAATTTACAACTGTGATAGTTTGGATTCAGATTAGGTAGTACTGGGAAAGCCATATTTTAAGTTAAGTGGTACTTGGTGTAAAAAATAAAATAAAATCAAGAACCACTGAATTAAATTGTATTCTCCTGAGAAATATCTAAAAGGAACATCCACAAATGATGAACCTGATCATTTATAGAGACGTAACCTTAGAACTCCCTGTATTACAACACAAATCAGCATTTTACTACTTTAATTATTCTGAATTGTATTCCCATGTATTTGATGCTGTTTGTTATTATATTGTAATGTCTAAGCTGCTGTGTCCGACTAATTTCCCTTGTGGATCAATATTTATCTGTGTCCATAATGGGATTCACTTCACTACACTCGTTCATTTGTGTCTGTGAAATGTTGTCCTGGTTTTAATATGTGTAGAAGGCAGACCTGTTTTCCACATACGCGTTAAAGGTCTTGTATCTGATTTCTTTTTTCATGTTTTTGAATATGTGTTTGCAGAGACATCACGCTGGGGGTGTTCTGCATGTATCTCTATGGCGGAATATTCAGGAGTGTTTATGGTAACGCAATGCACACATTAGCAAACACTGTCAAAAAAGGTTTATAATAGTCTGAAAACTCAAGAAAAAATACAAAATAGATTTCACATTTTCAGTAGCCTGTGATCAGTCTGAGCATTCATGCTCCTGAGTTTGAATTTCAACAAAAATGATGAGAGTGACTCACTGAAAAACTGTTGGCTAATGCTAACTAGCTTGTGACTGTAATTTTACGTATGAGGTTTAAGAGCACAAATCAGCTCTCCTGTTGTAGTTCAGGCTAAGACAGTTCTTTCTGGTCATATTACCTTAAATTAAAGCTCAGATCAAAGCCTAACAAAGCCTCAGCATCAGCAAGTGTGTGGTTAGCATGCTAGCTGTTATTAGCTTTACAGTGACTGGACTCGGGTCTCTGAAATTTGTGAAAAGTGCTTACAAATTCATCATGGTGAATAATTATGATGTTCTGAATGTTTAAGGTAAGTGAGGAAGAACTTTGGACCACTGCAAACTGTTTCAAATGAACTAGTTTTGTTTTTCACCTTTTTTTAGACAGTACGGAGCCTTTAATGTAAGATCATGACCTCAATTTCAAGTGATTTTGAGATTAACGCGTCAAAACATAGCACTTTGAACACTTACCTCCCTCCCCTCCCTCTCTTTCTCTCCTCTTTCCTCCTGTCAATCACGCGTTTATTTACATAGACGTTTAAAGCTGTTTTCCTGTCTTGGGGTTGAAGGCTCCCCTCTGCTCCTCTATTTTTCACTTCGTATCTTGTTTTCGGAGCCACTTTTACACCGAAGTCTATCAGCTCCACAGGGACGAGAGGCGACAACAGCACTGTCAACCTTCAGCCCCATCACCCACAATGCACTGCTGCTCTCATTTAGCTGGGTACGCTCCTGTTTATCCAGATATGACACATGTTTTTTTGTGGTTTTAATGTGGAAACTGAAAGGAGATGGAGGCTACAGTTTGAATTCAAATCTTAACAAGGAAAAAGACTGCGGTATTTGAAATACAGGTTCTATATTTTGGGTTTTCCATGTTCTGGTCACCTTAGTAAAGTAAAAAAAAAAAAGTAATGAATGAAAAGAAATGTAAAAATCTATTGTGTTATGATTTTTTATACAGAAATATCCAGTAAGGTACACAAAGACAAGAAAAAAAAAATGCTGTAATTCCAGTTGGTCAGTAGTGGTGGGTAGAGTAACCAACATCTGACCTAAAGTAAGAGCAACGTTACTTTAAAATATAGTTACTCAAATAAAAGTAGTGACCACAAATAATTATTCACGTACAAAAAGTACTTTTAACATTTGACACCAGTTCTACTAAAGTTTGAATGAAAATACTTTTGGATTTTTCTCAAAACAATAAATATGGTATCTCTCATTCTAGTGGTGGAACAAATGGGTGAGGAGTAACTGATGTCTGATCCCTGAGCTCAGAGACAGATGTGACTGAGACAGGAAAACATCTGGAGCTGTAGTCCTCATAGCACTTCAACATTCCTCCACTCCTCAATGCGCTAACATCACTAACATCACTAACATCACTAACATCACTAACATCACTAAACGCTAGGGTGTCCCAGCAGATTTATACGAAACCACTGATTTGTCCCAGTTTTATACAAGAAATGTCCCAGGTGTCCTTATTTTGACCACTTTGATACCCACCAACAGTAAAGAAAGGAATATATTGTCATTTGTTTAGTTAAAATACTGAAAATTGAGCTTAAGAGAAAAAAAAAAAAAGCCCTGTCAGAAGTCCCTCGGATTATGATTATGACCCACTAAATTAAAGAGCCACTAAACACCAAAGTTTTTTGTTTGTTTTTTTCCTACTGATTAGCTGTGTAAATGGGTATAAAATAGAAGTGTATACCTGTCCCTGGCCTTATTTTGGCATTTTAGTGCATATTTGTTAAAAATCTGACTTTTAGGTTAAAGTCGTGTCTGTAACGGCCTCTTTAGAATCAACTAGGGCCACGACATTTGAATTTTCAGGTTGGACTAACCGCCAATGAGTCAGATGCAGTTCTGAGGTTATTACGTGAGCCCCTGGAGGTCTACAGGCGGTACGTGAGGAGCCCTTCTCAGCCCCGCCCCCACCTGGCACCGCTGGGCACCGCGATGTCCCGCCGTGTCTGGAGAAAAGGGAAATGGCGTGATCTGAACACAAATGGCCATTCTGTTTCAAAGTCTGGAGCGCACCGGTCCACGCCATGTTGGATTGTTGTGGCTGTTGGTCGGCTGTCAATCGTCGCTCCAGAGCCCGCCCCACACCCTCTCCCCCCAACCCGCCGGGCACTGCCTACTCTGAAGGACTTTTCAGATTTGCTTAAGGGCAGAGTAAAGCTTCAGAAGGGTGTTTAGTGGCTCTTTAAGAATGGACAATGTTACGCTCTCTTTTCACAGTTGTATTTATACCAACCATCCCAACCCAGGTGTGTCCCAGTTTGGAATTCTGAAAATCTGGTCTCCCTACTAAAAGCTCTAACATCACTAACACGCTCCATTGTAGCTCTCAAACATGCTAACACAAGTGAGACAACTATTTGAGCAAAAAAAAAAAACAATTTTTAACATTCTCCAAGGAGATAGATCATTTTCATGCCATACTGTGGTATATTATAGCCAGAGGAACAACATTTCCATGGAAACAAGCAGGAGGAGGCCCTCTTCTAGGCCAAATAAGAGTCAGGTTTGTGGAGATGCAAGCCCGCTCAGAAAGGATAAAATTTTAGTCTATTTTTTAGCTAAAAAGTTCCATACTGTGGCTTTAATTTACTTTAAACAAAGGCTACAACTGACAGATAACATTTGAAACTTTCTGGTGAGTAAAATAATGAAAATATATTTCATTAGCATGACTGACGCAAACTCGATAAATGACTCAAACTGTTCCTTGTCTGCCGCTCAGATTAAACACGCAAACACACAACACCACCACGAGCCGCTATGCTAACTGCTTGTGAACAGCTAATTGGCTTGTTGACGGTGAAATATTTAAACAGAATCATGAATTATGGAGTCAGACATCGATTGTATGTTCTGAACGTGAATAAAACATGAGCTTGCCGTGTTGTGTCGCGTTAGCATGACCCCCTCCCCCACAACGCCATCTCAGTCATTAAGCCCCAAACGCCATTATCAGCATTATACAGCGTTTACCATACCATTTCATTTAAAGCCGCCCTATGTCACTTTTCTTGTGAAGTTCTGCCACCTGCTTGTGTCCGTATCTGACTTGTAAAATGACTTAATGGAATCTCCTGTCTGAAAATAGCTTAAAGGGCCCGTATTATGTTATTTTTATGTTCTAATGTAGTTTCCTCATCACAAACAGACCTGGAGTTGTGTTTTGTTTCATTCACACATGTTTAACACACAAACCCTGCAGATTTAGGCCGAGTTCTTCTCTCAGACAGAAAACAATCTGTCCCAACTTGTGATGTCATGTGGTAATACAGGAAATTCCGTTCACCGTCGCTAGAATCATCTGGATAATTTCAGATCTGGAATTTGAAATCTCTACTGAACTAAAGGTAAAAGGTAACTGTTAGCTTGAAAACTACCGCTTCATGACATCACAAGGTGGAACAGAACATTTTGAGTTTTGGAGATGTAGACAGACTAATGATAAAGGATTATTCAAACATGTGTGAATGAAACAAAACACAACTCCAGCTCTGTTTTTGAGGAGGGAACATCATATACTGTGTGGAGGCGACCCAGCACACAGTAAGAATGCATGGGTTAACTAGCAATAACGCCTGTGACTGAATAAATGCAAGATAGATAATTTTAATGCCATACTGTGGAGCATTCCTAGTAACTACCAGACTATGCAACTGCCTTAAAATGCATCTGAGGTTTTCATGTTTTTTGTAATTATTAGACTTGGTGGAATAGCACATAAACATGATAAATATTAACACAGTTTTACACCACTCAAACAGTTTTTAATTTTGTGGAATTATATGTATTGTAGACCACTACTTTGTACTTCTACTTACTTACTTCTTAGTTGAGTACAGTTTTTGAGTTGGTCTAAAAGTGAATCAATAATGCAACGATCATTAAAAGAGTTCAAATAATTATAACTCATACATTATATCATGATTATTATTTGAACAGGCCTTTGATTCACTCTCTGCGTAATCTGTAGTGACGTCTCCCGTTAAACCGCTCTGTTTGCTTCTTTTAATCAGCACATTAAATGTTAACCATGTTTCTTTACACACTTCATTTGTTCTCACTCATTATTCATTCAGCCGTATACGTTATTTATATCTTAATTTTATATTTAAGGATCTGAAAAAATAGGCTATTAAATGTGACTTTCAATACGTCAATTCTCATTTATTTTATTTGTAAGTACATGTGCTTTTCAGTTTCTCTCTCTTGCATCCTCGTGCTTATAAACTCACTTTCTCTGTCTTTCTCCCCATCTCTTCCTCTTTCTCTCTCTCTCTTTCCATCTCTCTCCCCCCTTCTCTCTTGTTCCCTCTCTATCTCTTGCTCTGTCTCTCATTCTTCCCCCTTTTCTCTCCTTCTCCATCTCTCTCTCCCTTTCTTCTCTCTTCCTCCCTCCCTCCCACTCTCCTTCTCCATCTTTCCCTCTCTCTCTCTCCACCCCTTGCTCTCTCTCCATTTATCTCGTTCCCTCTCCATCTCTTGCTCTCTTTCCCTCATTCTTCCCCCTTTTCTCTTTTTCTCCATCATTCTCTCTTCCTCTCTGTCTCCCTCTGTCCCTCTGTCTCTCCCTCTCTATCTCTCTCTCATTCTTCCCTCTTTTCTCTCTTTCTCCATTGCTCTCTCTCACTTTTTTCTCTCCCTCTCTCTCGCTCCTCTCTTTCTCTCCCTCTCTCTGTCTCTACAGTCTCGCACCCTCATGCTTATAAACTAATTGTAGTGAATAATTAGGATGCTCTGTCTCTCTTCTCCCTCTCTCCCTCCATCTCTCATTCACTCCTTCATGTTTTTCTTTTTTCTCAGTAGTTTTAATTAGCGCAGTGCCCGGGGTCAGGCTCTGGTCTCTCTCTCTTTCGCTCTCATTGCTTTCTCTGTTATGACAAATACAGTCGTTTTTCTGTGCTCTGGTCCAGAAGGAGACGCCGTGAGCCCGGCTGCCTCGGACCAAAATAAAAACTCCCATGATGCTTTGCAGGAGCATGACTCAAGTGTCTGTAATAGTTTTGTGTATTAACCCTGTGAGATTTACACTATTAATACTGTTACTAAATCGAATCAGGTCTAACACAGGACTGAACAAGGACTAAACCATGACTAAACCAGGTCTAAACCAGGACTAAACCAGTACTAAACCAGGACAAAACCAGGACTAAACCAGATCTAAACCAGGACTAAATCTGGTCTAAACATGGACAAAACAAGGTCTAAACCCAAACTAAACCAGGTCTAAACCAGGTCTTGCAGGACTAAACCAGGTCTAAACCAGGACTAAACTAGGATAAATAAAGTCTACAGCATCTTCATTCATACAGTTGCTCACCGCGCCCTAGATCTGACCTGTTACATGTATTCAAGAACACAGACTAATGCTACACCATGGAACATTCCAGGCCAAGCAATATAATCTGCAAACAGTCAAAAGTCTAAGCAGTTTAAGATTGCATTAAACCCACAGGTGTTTTTTTTGTTTTTCAGTTTTTTTCTTCTAAAAATACACATTGTAGATACATTTTTCAGTGTTGCTCCCTGTGTCCCAGTTCTGAGTCAGTTCAAAGCTCTGCACACACACACACACACACACACACGCACACACACACACACACACACACACACACATATAGAAACGCACACACACAGGCAAACACAGATGCCCACACCTACACCTACATGCACACACAGACACACATACAAACACACGCGCACACACACACACTGACATACATGCATGCACGCACACACATATAAACACATGCGTACACACACACAGACATACACGCATGCACGCACACACAGACACACACACACATACAAACACACCCACAGACACACATACAAACACACATACAGACAAACACATGCACACACACACAGAGACACATACACTCACACACACACACACAACCACACACATACACACGCACGCACACACAGGCACACATACAGACACACACACACACACACACACACATTTTAAAACATATCTGTCAGCCTGTAACAAACAAATGGAGGACTGATCTGACAGGGTCCATTTTCCTCCATAACACCAGAGGAACCAGAGCCTTCAGACTGAGGAGGGCCGGCCAGATTTAACAGGGTACTTTTCCCACTGTGGATCATTCTGTTATGTAGTTTGCACATTTAAAATCTCAATATTCATCTAAAACGACTTAACCAAAGAAACAAGTCCACTGTCGTCGCTGTAAACATCATCACAACAAAGAGCTGTGAAGCTGTTAGCCCCTCCATTGGATAACTGCACATCACAACAGCAAACAGCCGACCAAAATAAAATAAGAAAAAAAAGAAAAGAAATAAAATATGAAATTGGAGAATGAAGTATGTACAGAGCAGTGGGCGTGTACTGGCGATGGAGAAAATAGGGGTAGAAATAAAGCAAAATAAGCAATTACAGATGATTCAAACATGCACAAATCACTCCAAATACAACTCAAGAAGATAAATGAGAAGGAAACAACTGTAATTATAACGTATGATATAAAGTTTTACATGTGCCATCTACTGGTTAAAAAAAAATCAATGGTGCACTATGTAACTTTTCGGTTGGGGGTCCGTCACCTGCTTGTTTCTATGGATATGTCATTGCTCTACCTGGAATGTTCCACAGTATGACATTAAACAGCTCTACTTTACATTTATTCAATTACAGGTGGTTTTATAGCTCAAAAATACCTCGAAAAACAGACATTCTGACTGTGAGCGGGGTCGCCTCTCCACAGATCTGACCTGTAACTTTGCCTGGTTTGGTTTCCATAAGATAGAAAGGTTTAATACCATACTGTGAAACATTCCAGAGAAAGCAATAACATCTCCGTGGAGAAAAGCATTTGATGGACTTTTCTGCTCCACCAGAAAAGTTACACAGTGCACCTTTAACAAGAAAAAGCTATGAATTATTTACACTAGTTCTTTGGTAGAACATGCACAATAATAAATAAATATGTGATGAGTACATGACCTGTCAGATCTGTGTAAAAGTGTGAATGTATCTCCATTCTCAGGCTCCCAAACCCGCCCGGCAACACAAACCCGTCCAGCAACGCACACTACAACACGACTGCGAGGAGAGGGGGCTACATGGGAGCACTCTGATTAAAGTTTCAGTGCGTTTAGTCGTGAATGTGAAATGTGCGTTTGAGATCTCAGAGGAGGGACGGGGTGAGAGAGGGTCCAGACATACGAGCCGGGGGACTGCAGCGTCAGGACTGGAGAGAGGGTTTCAGAGAACTGGGGTTACAATGTTAACTGTGTGGTTTAGAGTAGAGAGCGGATCGAGACGTTTTTTTTCTGTCCAAGACCGTCCCTCGTCCAACAGAGCAGTGATCGAATCTGAACTGAGCCCAATAGGCATTAAGATATTTGTGCCCGAGTCGGACTGAACCCGACACAATTAAAATCACACTATTTTCATAGGCCGACTAATGACACATGTAGGATATTGTTTGTGTGGCCTCTAACGGACATGGCTAGAGACGCAAAATAGTGAAAATAATGAGAAAACTGTACAACTGAGACGCCCCATTTATAGTGGCATTTCCTCTGCAGCATTTTTGTGTGTGTTGATCTTTTTTATGTTGTTATTGTTGTTTTTTATTATTGTTGTCTTAATGTTGTTTTTTTGTTATGTTTTTTTATGTTTTTATTGTTGAAAATGGCTATGTACTATCTTTATGTGCGATCCGATGTTTTCATAATTTGAATAATCACAACTGAGGACAGAGCAGTGGGCGGGGATAGGGGGTAAGTGAAAACAGAAATTTTTAAGCATATAGGACAATGCAGGATCACTCAAACATGAATCACTCAAAATACAACTCTTAGTAAGCTAATGATGAGGAAGCACTTTGATAACATGGATAAAAACTCAAAAGTTCAATTTTAGTAAGTCCCCTTTAAGTGAGGAAAAACATTTAAAAACAAGGAACATTTTATTTATTTTTTCATTTTTTTTATGAAGTAACATTAAATACACTTAAGCCACTATACTTGACATAATTAGACAGACCAAAGTGCATTTCAGTGGAGTATTAGCATTAGCAAAACAACCTCGTACGTGTGAGTGATACTGGAGCACAGTCTTACTCACATCTCAGAGTTTAATGTTGAAATTCAGAAAAATAATTAGTCTATGGCCTTGTGTCTTGAGCCTCTTTGTGTCTTTTGTCTCATACAGTGGAGAGAGAGATGAAGATCTGATATGAAGCTTTTCATTAGACAAACAATGAAGAAAACACACACACACACACACACACACACGAGTTCCAGTGCTTCTTGGGGACACTACATTGACTTAAATTTATTTCCTGAACACTTATCCTAACCTTTAAAGTGTCTCTCCACAGATCTGACCTGTAACTTGGTCTTGTTTGGTCTCCATGAAGATAGAAATGTTTAATGCCATACTGTGGAACATTCCAGACAAAGCAATAACATCTCCATGGAGAAAAGCATTTGACGGACCCTCCACCAGAAAATTTACACAATGCACCTTTATTGGCAGTCACTACTTGCTTAACTTTAACCTAAACGCTAACCTAAATATATTTTAACTCATATATCAACTGTGACTCATATAGTTGATCTTACAATGCATATTTCATGTCATGAGGACTTGATTTTTAATAATAATTAATTAAAGGAATACATTTGATTCGAATTAGGTCTAAAAAGGTCAAATTTGGACAAAGTAATCTCTTAAACCCACATACCGGGACAAAAAAGTGGTACTGTTTGGAACTAGTTTAGAGATAGGAGAGTCCTGATTTAGACCTTGTCTGGTCCTGGCTTTGTCCTGTTTAAGTACTAAGACCTAGTTTAGTCCTGGTTAAGTCCTGGTTTAATTGTATTTAATTGACTTGGAATAGTCCCATTTAAGTCGTGGCTTAGATCACATTTAGTCATTGTCTAATTTAAGTCATTCTGGAATAATATATTTTTGTCTACATAGAGAATACAGGTCCCCATGATGTGAGTGTGTGTACAGATCCAAGTCCCCGCACTGTGACAGATCCCGTACCACACACACACGCACAGATAACGCTGGGCTGTGTCTCATAAACAGGACTTATGGGGTTCATTTGCAGTTATGGCGACGCTCTGCTCCGACCGGATAAAACTGTGATCATCGTCAGCCACAAACTCAGCCACAAATCTGAAATGAAACATGAGTCTGCAGACATAATACTTAACCAGGTCTGGACCAGGACTAAATCAGGACTAAACCAGGACTAAACCACGACTGAGCAAGGTTTGCGTAAAATGCAAAATGGTCTAAAGCAGAACTAAACCAGGTCTAAACAAGATACTAGCATTGAACCACCAGGACTAATTCAGAACTAAACCACGACTCAACAAGGTCTTAACCAGGACTAAATCAGGTCTTAAACAAGTCTAAATCACAAATGAATGACTGAATTTTGGCTTAAAACAGGATTAAGAACTAAACCAGGTCTAAAGACTCAAGCAAGCAAGACTCAAACAGGTCTAAACCACAAATGACAGCACTAACACGAGAACTAAGCAAGAACTAAACCAGGACTATGTCAGAACTCTTAACCAGGACTAAAATAGGTCTAAACAAGGTCCATTGACAAGCCCCACACTTGGACTTAACTCAGAATAAAGCACAGTGAAATCAGGACTAAACCAGGACTAGAATAGATCTTAAACGGGTCTTAAAATACCATTATCATAAGAAGCAGAAACCTGTTAAGAAATGCATACAAATGAAAATGAAATCACAGTAAATGTTGTGAAACTGGAGTGATAATGATGTGTTTCTGAGAAGTTTTTGCTGTTGAGTAATTACAGATAAAAATAAAAGATAAATGATTGGTTCTGTTCAGGAGCAGCATTGTCATGGAGATGAGCTGACAGGTCAAGATGAAAATACAAGAAACTAATGAAAAAAGTTACGCAATAAATGAGTTTGAAGAAAGTTGAGGCCAATTTTGAAATAAAGTTTGGTGAAAATTATATTGAGTCACAGTTAAGATCTCATGAAAAATATGCTTGTTTGGTCACTTTTTAATTTTGGTGTTAATCAGGCAAAAACAATTTAACTAAAACAGTTCTGGAGAAGGATTACGAGAATACTAAATCAGGACTAAACCTGGACTAAACCAGTTCTGAAGAAGGATTAAGTGAAGACTAAACCAGAACTATAGGACTAAACCTGGACTAAACCAGTTCTAGAGAAGGACTAGGCAAACACTAAACCAGGACTAAAGGACTAAAGCAGGCCTTAATTAAATGAATACATTCAGTCCAAATCAGATTTAAACTTGGACAAAATAATGTCTTAAATATACCAGAACGAAAAAGTGGTGCAGTTTTGGTATTAGTTTAGACCTATAGCATAATCCTGGTTAAGTCCACTTGAAGTCCTAGTTTTTTCCTGGTTTAGACCTGGTTAAGAACTGATTTAGACTTGGTTTGGTCCTGGTTTAGACCTGGTTTAGTCTATTAGGTTTAGTGCTGTGAATTCTAGTTTAGATCTGGTTTAGTCCTATTTAGTCAACCTGGAATTTAACCATTTAAGTCCTCATTTAGACCAAGTTTAGTCCTGGTTTAGACACGGTTTAGCACAAATTTGATCTACCTGGTTTAGTCCTGGTTTAGACCTGGTTTTGTCCTATGTAAATTCTAGTTTAGACCGAGTTTAGTCCTGATTTAGACATGGTTTAGCACAAATTTGATCTACCTGGTTTAGTTTTGGTTTAGATCTGGTTTAGCATAAGTTTGATCTGCCTGGTTTAGTCCTGGTTTAGACCTGGTTTTGTACTGGTTTAGTCCTGGTTTAGACCTACGTAAGTTCTAGGTTAGACCAAGTTTTGTCCTGGTTTAGACCTGGTTTTGTCCTATTTAAGTTATAGTTTAGACCAACTTTAGTCCTGATGTAGATCTAGTTTAGCACAAGTTTGAGCCACCTGGTTTAGTCCTGGTTTAGACCTGGTTTTGTCCTGGTTTAGTCCTGGTTTAGACCTACGTAAGTTCTAGTTTAGACCAAGTTTTGTCCTGGTTTAGACCTGGGTTTGTCCTATTTAAGTTATAGTTTAGACCAACTTTAGTCTTGATGTAGATCTAGTTTAGCACAAGTTTGATCCACCTGGTTTAGTCCTGGTTTAGACCTGGTTTTGTCCTATGTCAGATATAGTTTAGACCAAGTTTAGTCCTGGTTTAGACCTGGTTTCACACAAGTTTGATCAATCTTGTTTAGTCCTGGTTTAAGACTTGGTTTTGTCCTGATTTAGACCTGGTTTTGTCCTATTTGAGTTCTAGTTTAGACCAAGTTTAGTCCTGGTTTAGCACAAGTTTGATCCACCTGGTTTAGACCTGTTCCATAGCCAGACATTTTGTAATTTGAAATGTTGAGTGTGATCTTTCCAATCTTGTAATACACAGACTGCAGTATCAGAGGTTTAGTCCTGAGTGTGAGTGTGAGATAAGCCAGAGCTGTGCCTTCTCTGAGATACGAGCTGTTTGTGATTCTGTGGCTGACTCTCCCTCCGCACACAGGCTGGAGACTCACTCTGGATCCCACCGAACACAACACAAAAGCATGTTTACGTGGTGCGTTCAGTGGATGTACGGATTCACAGCTTCGCGCTTTGATTTTTTCAATAGCTACATGATAAAGTCTTGGTTCGGGTTAAGTCAAGAATGAGACTGTACACATAATTTCAGATCGAAGACAGGGATCTGTATAACTCTGGACTAAACTAGGACTAACCCAGGACTAGAACTGAATCAGACTAAAGTCTACTTCAGGACTAAAACTGGTCTAAACAGGCACTAAAGCTGAAATTAAACTGACTCTAAACTAGGACTAAACCAGGACTAGAACTGAACCAAACTGAAGCCTACTTCACGACTAAAACTGGTCTAAACTGGCACTAAAGCTGAAACTAAACCTGGACTAAACTAGGACTAACCCAGGACTAGAACTGAACCAAACTAAAGTCTACTTCAGGACTAAAACTGATCTAAACTGAGACTAAAGCTGAAACTAAACCTATAGCAAATTATGACTAAACCTGAATAAAACTGGACCAAACTAAAGTCTACTTCAGGACTAAAACTGTTCTAAACTGGGTCTAAAGTAGAACTAAACCAGGACTAGAACTGAACCAAACTAAAGTCTACATTAGGACTAAAGCTGGTGTAAACTGGGACTAAAGCTGAAATTAAACCTGGACTAAAATAGGACTAAACCAGTTCTAGAATTGGACCAAACTAAAGTCTACTTCAGGACTAAAATTGGTCTAAACTGGGACTAAAGATGAAACTAAACCTGAACTAAGGTAGAACTAAACCAGGACTATAACTGGACCAAACCAAAGTCTACTTAAAGTCTGCTAAAACTGGTCTAAAATGAGGACTAAAGTCTTATATTACATAAAATGGATTCTTGTGAGCTTTAAGTCATGTTGTTGCCTCCCCAAAAACAAACCTGGAGTTGTGTTTTGTTTCATTCACACGTTTAACCCTTTATTATTAGTCTATCTACATCTCCAAAGCTCCAAATGCTCTGTTCCACCTTGTGATGTCATTAAAATAGTGTAATATGGGTCCTTTACTAAGAAATCTAGCTAATTAACTGAAAAAAAAATAATATACAAAAAATAGCAGTAGTTTTGTTATCTTCACTTTTTCCCCCTGACTAAAACATTGCATCAGATGAAAAATGTGAGTTGTTTTCCACATTTTAAGAGCTTTCTCTAACACTCGTACACACTGGAGGTGCTATGGAGACTCTGCACTGTGAGTGAGGAGGTCAGACCGAGCAGATAATGACGAGAGAGGAGATGAGGAGAGATGATGAAATACAAGAGGAAATGTTGTGTGGGCTGTGAGAGGAAAGAAAGTGTTCCTAAAAGACACACGGGGCACACAAGGACTTCATAAGGACGCAACTGTTTACTAAATGTGCATCAGAAACAGGTCTATGGAGAGAGGTTGTTACAGTGGAGACAAATTTAGTGATTTGGCTCTTTTATGAGATCCGAATCTTTCAAAAGACTGGCTCTTTTTATAATTAATATATGACAGAAGCCAATGTGTGAACTTATTTTAACAACAAAATAATCTCTGAGCGAAACCACCACAGCTCAGATTTGTTTAAAGGTGCACTATGTAACTTTTGGGTTGGGGGTCCGTCACCTGCTTGTTTCTATGGATATGGTCATTGCTCTGCCTGGAATGTTCCACAGTGTGACATTAAACTAAACAGCCCTACTTTACATTTATTCAATTACAGATGGTTTTAGAGCTCAAAAATACGTAGAAAAACAGGCATTCTGACTGTGAGCGGGGTCGCCTCTCCACAGATCTGACCTGTAACTTGGTCTGGTTTGGTCTCCATGAAGATAGAAAGATTTAATGCCATACTGTGGAACATTCCAGACAAAATAATAACATCTCCGTGAAGAAAAGCGTTTGACGGACCCTCCACCAGAAAAGTTACACAATGCACCTTTAAAGTGATACAAGAGTTATTTAAAAAGTAACTGTTATTAAGATGCTAAGTATGCTTTTGTACACAGATCTCTCACTAGTGTTGCCCACTCTGCTACTGTGCTGATTCTTGTTTTGGTTCAGCGTTAATTAGGGCAAAAATGCGTAAAATTTGGAAAGAAAAGATTTGGTTCTTTTAAAAAATGAGCAGGTGGCGGACCCTCTACCACAAAAGTTACATGGCGTAGCTTTAGACAGTAAGCCATGTAAACTTCTCAGTGCAGTCTCTAATGAAGTGTCCCTTTGCTCCCTGATGATGTGAGCGCGTTTTCTCTGTTTTTCATTTGTTTTTCTATATTAATTGGTCCTCTCCTTCTGTCTCTGGGTTTGTTTTGTAAAATATTTCATCTCCTCGTTTCCTCTCTTCTCCTCCTTTTCTATTCTCCTCTCCTCCCCTCGTGTCTTCTCCTCTCCTCCTCTCTTCTCCTCTTCTAATCTCCTCCTCTCCTAATCTCCTGTTCTCCTCACCTCCTCTCCTAATCTCCTCTTCTCCTCCTCTCTTCTTTCCTCTCTTCTGCAGCAGCTCAGTCTCTGCTAAGAAAAGAGTTCTGAATCAGGCTGCTCCGGCTCTGACCCACATCCCAACGTGACAATACAGAAACCCAGCCAGAAAATCACCAACAAAAGGCCTACTGTCAAAGCGAGGGGCTGCAGAGAGAGAGAAGAGAGGGAGAGCAGGGAAGAGAGAGACAGAGGGGAGGGAGAGAGAGAGAGGGAGGGGGTGATGGAGAGGGTTGGGAAGAGGGAGAGAGGGAAATGGAGGGAGAAAGCGATGGAGAAAGAGAGGGAGGGAGAGAGAGAAGGTAAAAGAGAGAGAAAAGAGAGGGGGAGCAGAGAGAGAGAGGGAGACAAGAGAAAGAGGGGAGTGAGAGGGTGAGAGAGCGAAAGGAAAAGAGAGGGAGGGGGTGAGGAAGGGGGAGAGAGAGGAGGTAGGGTGACCAGACGTCCTGAAAAATTCGGGACAGTCCCGAAATCTAAGCTGTTTTCCTGAATCCCGAATCCAGCCCTGAATGTCCCGAAAATGAACTCACGCAGAATACTGAGTAGTTATTTTCTGATAAACATGAGGCTGAGGTTGAGTCGACTGATGCAGCCCTGACTGCTGCTGATAGGCTGCACACAGCCTCTGATGGCTTCTCAGTGGCTACGACGTCTATATCCATGTGCACATACAAAGAATCAAATCGCACCTCCCGTGGCCGACGCAACGCTGAAACATTCGCTTGAAGCCGCTTCAGACGCGTGAATTAGACGCTCTGTTTGCAAGGCGAACATTTGCCTTGGTCGCCTCCAATGTCATAAAAGGGAAGAGCGTCTGAGTGAATGCGCGGGCAGACAGGGGAGGCAGGTGAGGCACTGCCACAACCAGGTTTTCCCCTGCATTATGGAGTTTAGCTCACTACGTTACTTGGCTTTAGTGTGAACGCTCTGTGTTCAAGACCCAGATTTGTTGTTTACATTTTTATTTTGTTCTCTCTTCTGGTTTGTGTGTAAACAAAATAATTTATTAAAACTTGATTTTTGTGTGTTTGTAAGGAAAAGCAACTTAGGGCACATCAACACATTTCTGAGCCTAAACTAAAGAAAAAGAGAGCGATCGAGAGGGAGGGAGAGAGCAAGAGAAAGAGAGAGATACTAACTTAACTTAGTGCACCTTATATAATGTTGGAATTTAAATGAGATGTTGGAATTTAAATGTGCAGATATATTGTAAAAGCAGCTCTTGAGGTCAAAATAAGCCCAAGTGTTCTGTCTGAATGTAATTAAAGCGCATAATTGTACGATAATCAGGAGGTATGTGGTTGGCATGCTAGTTGTCAGCTTTACAGTCAGCGTCGATCTCTGAAAGTTGTAGAAAGCTCTTATAAACTCATCATGGTGGATAATTAGGATGCTCTGAATGCATAAGGGAAGTGAGGAAGAACTTTGGACCACTGCAAACTGTTTCAAATGAACCAGTTCTATTTTTCACGTTTTTAAGACAGTAAAATTCATGTAGACCTCTTCAAATCAATGTCCCTTTTCACCACTTTGTTCATATTTTTACCAACAGTTTTGTCTCTCCTTCCATCCTCTGCCAGAATACAGCCCATGTTATACTGATACGTGTTTTTACTGTAACAGCTCTTGAGTGCAGCCATCAAACCAAAAGACTGACTTCTCAATGGCTCCTAATGTAGTCCACGTTTGCAACATATCATTTACTTTTCACTTTCTCAATAATCTGCACCTGACAAGTAAAACTGTCCTCCACACTCACTCTCTCACACATCCATCCATTCTTCTCCTCCACTTCACCGATTTTTAGCAAAAAACGTAGCAATTTGGGTGCGAAAAGGCGTTAAGAGATCCATCGGAGAGAAAGGAAATCGCAGTGTGGCTTCAACTGAAATGAAGTCTCGTCGAAAAGGTCAACGTTCCTCCGCGGCTTCCTCAAAATCCGGCGTTTTTCTGTGGCCACTTAATGGAATGTATGGCATTTCCTCTCCTCCTTCGTCCCCCTCCTCCCCTCCTTGTCTTTTCTGTTTCATCCCTCGCTCCGGCCCACGCATTTGGTAATGAAATGTAAACTTTGACATTTGTCGACTTAGCGCCTCAGCGTATAGCGTAACATCTTGGGGCTAAACTCCACATAGTCACAGAGAGCAATGACCCGGACTCTGAGTATGAGATGTTTATGTGAGGAGAGGGTGTGAGCTAATAAAGCGCAAAGTGTTAGCGTGCTGTTGTAAAAAAATGACCTTAAAAATTTGCATATTAACAAGCTAACTCAAAGTACGAGATGTGTTTATAGGGAGAGAAGCTACAGTGAAGAGGATGTGAGTTAACAAAGTGTAAATAAAGCGCAAAGTGTCACTTTTTGGTTGGGGGTCTGTCACCTGTTTGTTTCTGTGAAGATGTCATTGCTCTGGAATGTTCCACAGTCTGATGAATTTTGGGAGAGAGTTCCAGAGCGACGTTGCAACGGCAGCGAAGGCTCGGTCCCCCAATGTCCGGTGCTTTGTCCTGATGAGGGGAGTGAGGAGGTATTGTACGGGGAGCCGGTGGAGTTGCTTGAGGACAGGAGTGATGTGGACTCTGGAGCGGGTGTGGGTGAGGAGGCGTGCGGCGGAGTTCACTTAATGCACAGCTGTTGGCTCTGGGTCTATCAGGCTTTTTCGGAAGTGGCACAGAAGTCTGATCAACTGAGAGTAATTTTACGCTAATAACGTCCAAAAGTGTTACATCTGACCTTAAAGCAGATCTATTGTGCTTGTGTTATAATCAATGGTGGATCATTATGTTGTATTTTGGACATTTTAAATCACAATGTTCATCTAAAACGACTTCATAAAACAAACAAGTCCACTGATTTCTGTATTTAAAAAACTGCTGTGCGCAATGGGAGCTGACGATGCCGTAAACATCATTACAACAAAGAGCTGCTATCTCCTACGGATAACTACAGATCACACTAGCAATTTTTTTTCATTTGTACCAAAATGACTGCGCAACGCTGCTGAATCCTACACGCTTCACTGATTAGGAAAATAAAATCAGAGAAAGAGGTAAGTAAAGAGCAGTGAGCGTGTACCAGCTCATCGGCAAAATGGCGTCTTGAAAATAAGCGATTAAAGATGCTCAAACATGCACGAATCACTCGGAATTTGGGTGACCAGATTTTCACAATCCAAACTGGGACACGCCCGGTTTGGGGTGGTTGGTGATAATAAACTGTGAAAAGAGCACGCAATTAAGAATATTATTATGCACTTTGTCCATTTATGACTTCTTCACATATCTTGTCAATCCAGTACATTGGTAAAACGTGAAAAAGCAGTTTTTTTCTGTATTCTGGCAAAACAAATGAAAATGTATCCCTCTCTTTACTGTTGGCCGGGGTCAAACTGGTCAAAAATAAGGACACCTGGGACATTTCTTGTATAAAACTGGGACAAATCACTGGTTTTGGGTAAGTCTGCTTGGACTGTCCTGGGTCAATAGGGACATCTGGTCACCCTACTTTAAATACAACTTTGGATGAGTAAATGGTGAGAAGAAACAACTATAACATGGTGAAAAGCTCTGAAAAGTTCTTATAAGATGTGTTTACGGGGAGGGAAGTGGGTGTGAACTAATAAAGAGCAAAGTGTTAGAAAAGTTGACCTTAAAAATGAGCATATTAGCAAGTTATTCACAAATGAGATGTTTCTGTGGATAGTGAGACTAAAGTGAAGAGGGTGAGAGTAAACTAAAGTGAGCTAATAATGAGCAAAAGTGTTAACGTGTTGTTGAAGATTGTATTAGCCGGTTCTTTACTAGCCAATTTTAGCCTATACACTTTACAACACATAGGGTAAATAGATATAGGCTTATAATCATATAGATAGTTTTATTGTCACCAAGAAATAAGTTTACACAAATACATAGATGTTTAGATTTTTATGATTTTTTTTTTTTTTTTTTCCAATTTTTCTTTTCCAATTTCTTTTGTTTCAGGTTAGCTTACTGTTTGACTGGATGATTTATTTTAGTTAATTAAGCACAATTTTTTTTCTTCTTTTCTTGTTGTGCACACTGAAATGTATTTACTTTAAACCAAGTATGATACAATTCAGATTTAAAAATATGCGGTTATGTCACCCCCAGCGTGATGTCACTGCAACATATCGATACTTCATTTTTTGCTCAGTTCCGCTGACTCTTTCTCTCCTCCGAGCTCCATCCGTTCATTTTGCTGTTTTAACCACAGGTATGATGTTGTTGGCATTTTAGACACAGCTCACAACATGGAGCGAGGGATCTTTTTCTTCTTGGCTCGGGTCCAGCAGAAGGTCATCCTCCCACCCTCCATTACTCCAAAACAACATCTAAAAATACTTCCTCCTCCACAGAAAAACACAAAATCTTGTTACAAAAAATCCTCCCAAATCTTCTAGTATGAGTCATGTTCGGTCTGTCCACTTAATTATCTTCTCCTGTTGTTCTTGTCCTCCTCTTTCGGTCCTTTTTGTTTTTCTCTCTCTTCTAAACTCTTTCTCCCTTTCTCTCCTCTCTTCTGTCTCCTCCCTTTCTCTCTCTCCTCCTTCTCTCTCTTTCTCCTACCTCTTTTCTCTCCTCCCTCTCTTCCATTTCCATCGCCTCTCTCTCCTCTCTTCTGTCTCCTCCCTCTCCCCTCTCCTCCTTCTCTCTCTTTCTCCTACCTCTTTTCTCTCCTCCCTCTCTCTCCCATTTCCATCGCCTCTCTCTCCTCTCTTCTGTCTCCTCTCCTTCTCTCCTTCCATATCTCCTCTTCTTTCATGTCTTTCTTCTCTCCTCCCTCCCCCTTGCCTCTTCCTTCTCATCTTTCTCCTCCATTTCTCACCCATTTCTTCTCTCCCCTCCCCTCCATGTCTTCTCTCGCTCTCTGCTCTTTTTCTCTCTCTGTCTTCACTATTTCTCTCTCTCCTCTGTCTCCTCTCTCTTTCCTGTCTCCTATCTCTCTCCTTTCCCTCTCCTCTCCTCTTTCTCTCTCCTGTCCTTTGTCTCCTCTCTGTTCCTCTCCTCTCCCATGTCTCATCTCTTTCTCTCTCTTTCCACTCTATCTTCCTGTCTTTTCTTTCCTCTCTACTCTCCTCTCTCTCCTCTCCTCTGCCTCCTCTCTTTCTCTCCTCTGTCTCCTCTCTTTCTCTCTCTCCCACCCTCTCTCTCTCTCCTCTCTCCTTGATCCATCCGTTAATTTAATTCTCAGCTGACACATAATCTGGTTTTCTTTTCTTCTCTCTCTCTGCCGCTCCCTTCTTTCTCTTCGACCTCGTCTTTCATTCCCCAAGTTCATTGATAAAGTCTTTTTTTTTTCTCCATTTAGGCCTTATTTCATATTCGGATCCGCGTGGTTAGAATCAATGGCCGTTTCGTGCTAATTCCCCCTCTCACAAAGCCCCAGCCCCTCCTCCGCACTCTGATATGAATATTCAAATGGTGCTCGGAATAAAGTGGGTTTTATCCTCACGTTTGTTTTCCAAAATCTGGGGCATTTCCAAAGATGTACAGTTCTTCTGCCTCACAGCAAGAAGGTTCCTGGTTCAGTTCCTGGACAGATTTGTGGACTTGCGTGTGTGGAGTTTGCATTGTTTTCTTGGTTAATCAGCAGTCATAACAATTCAGGTCACATTGTAATTGTAAAAAGTAAAAAAAAAAAAAATACTCATGACAATTTTAGGAGCAAAATTAAAGGCGCACTAAGCAGCTTTTCTGGTGGTGTATTCGCCAGCTCCTCCGTCTCTGTGGAGATGTTATATTGCTTTGGGTGCAATCTTTTACAGTATGGCATTACATTCTTTCTATCCTGTATTTATTCAGTTACAAGTGTATTGTAATTATTTTCAGTGCAACTTATATTAACGACTTTGAATCAGTGCAATAAAAAAAAAAGAAAAGTCACATTTCTTCCTCCTGGCTGTAAACCACATTTTACTGACAGAGGACTGACTGCAGATCTCTCCTTTAAAAAGACTCAAGATGATTCCTTTGCAACATTTGGATCCCAACTAATGAAACTCTGATTAATTGCACTGCCCTTATTTACAAGTAACGTGAAGAATGAATGCCAGTGTGCTGTGACCTTACAATTAAGGCTCCTTAAATGGTTTTTAATAGTTATCATTTATGAATATTTTAAAATTAAGATCATGTTTGCTAACTTCTTGTCACACAAATCCAGACTGATATCCCTGACTGATATCCCTCCCTTAGACTAAGACAAACCTTAATGATCCACAAGGGAAATGATTTAGACACAGTAGCTCACACATCACAATATAATAACAAAGAGAAAAACATATAAAATGTAATAATACATTCTAAATAAGAAGCAAAAAAAGACAGCAAGAGACAGGTGTCAAATAAGGCATAATTATATAAATGTATATGTACAAGTTAAATAAAATAGACAAATAAGTAATAAAATATAAAATCTCAACTATATACAAGAGGTCATAGTAAGACAGTGCAACAATGATATGACTGACAGGACATAAGGTTATCTGTTACATAAGGGGGAGTTGTTGTACAGTTGTAGGGAGTATTATCTCCTCTGTCCCTCTATAGTCTGGTGCAGTGGGTGAGTTGTTGTACAGTTGTAGGGAGTATTATCTCCTCTGTCCCTCTAGAGTCTGGTGCAGTGGGTGAGCTGTTGTACAGTTGTAGGGAGTATTATCTCCTCTGTCCCTCTATAGTCTGGTGCAGTGGGTGAGCAGGAGTGTCCATGATGGAGAGCAGTTTGTCCAGTGTCCTCCTGTCCTTCACTGTGACAAATGTCTCCAGCTCAAGTCGATCACGTAACCCGCTTTACAGATCAGTTTGTCAATCTGCCCAATGTCCCTTTTACTGGTGCCGCTCCCCCAGAAGAACCACAGAGAAGTCCAGGGCGCTGGCCTCCACAGACTGGGAGAAGATCTCCAGTAACTTGCTGCACACATTGAACACATTCCCTCTGTCGCATCTCGAGCAAAAAACACGACTGTCTAATCAGATCTGCTTATTTCAGTGACGCATGTGAAATGAAGGACCTCACTGGTCACTTATCACTTTGAATAAAATGAAACTTCTCTCATTCACACAGTTCAGTGCCTCGCTCATTGATTCCGCAGTAATTCACCATGTTTTTTTTTTGTTTTTTAACTGAGCTGCCCGAATCATAACCAGAACAAACTCCATCAACCACATCACTCCAGTCCTCCAGCAGCGCCACTGGCTTCTGGGTCACTTCTAAATTCTATTCAAGATTCTCTTACTCACCTTTAAATCAATTCATAATCTGACCCCCACCTATCTCCGTGATCTCCTCCATACCACGACACACTCCCGCTCCCCATGCTCCTCCTTCTCTCTCCAGCTCTCTGTCCCCTCTGCTCCTCACCTCGTCACCATGGGGAGCAGAGCATTCACTCACTCTGCTCCTCAGCTCTGGAACTCACTCCCACCCAACCTTCGTAATCTTGATTCACTCCCAACATTCCAATCCAGACTCAAAACCCATTTATTTAAATTAGCCTACCCCCATTAATGTCCTGATGTTTTAGAACCTGTCCTGTACTGTTTGATTGTTTTTAATTATGTGTCTTAATTGCTGTTTGTACGGTGTCCTTGAGTGCCCAGAAAGGCGCCTTTAAATAAAATTATTATTATTAAGCATTATTATTATTATTATTATTTATTTGTTTTTCAGTCCCTTGTGTTTGATATATTGTCCTTTCTTTTTTCCTCATAAGCAGCCACTTTTGTGTTGATACTGAAGGACCATGCGTGCCCCTGATTGGCTAATCCACCTGTCAATCATGTCCATCTGGACTCAGGGAGATTCGACAGTGACCAGACTCACATCACTGTATAAAGTATTGGAGAAGAGTGTATTCTGGATCCCAGGCAGTTTTACTCCTCGATGTGTGTTTGAAGCCAGTATAAACACAAAACAAACAAATCAACTCTTAGATTATGGACAGCCTTGCCTTCTAAATCTCTCTTTACTGTTTTGGACTTGACGACAGTAATTCCTTCTGTCAATAGGGATGACTCTCGACAGATCAGAACTGTAACCTGCTTGTCTCCCTTGTGATGGATATGTTTAATCTATACTGTGGAACATTCTAGACAAAGCAATAACTTGTCTACGGAGACAAGCAGGTGGACCCTCCACTTGAAATGTTACACAATGCAGCTTTAACATGATGAGTTTATAAGTGCTTTTCAGAACTTTCAGAGAAGCTTACGCATAGATATGTGTTTGAAGCCAATATCAAATAAATAAACAAACTCTTATGTTGTGGATAGACTTCTGTTTTTCTGTTTACTGTTCTGGCCTTGACTTCTGTTGTGTGTGTGAGTAATTGGAGTGGAGATGGACTTGTTTGGGGCTTGTTTTGTTGTGAAAAGTGCAGAAGAGGCCGATGCACAAGGCCACAGCACTCCGCGGGGGGTTAGCAAAGCCACGCTAACTCTATAAAGCAGAGAGAGCTGTTAGCGCAATAGCTACATGTGAGGGCCTCCGAAACGGTGTTAATGTGGTGATTTGTGAGCACAGCGCATTGTCAAATGAACGGAGAGGTCGGAGAAATAAATGGAAAAACACAGCTCAGGGCTTTTGAAAGAAGCACTTGGAGAAATGTGTCTAGAAACATGGAACATTTTGTGCTAAACAATGATAATATTATAATGTTTATATAAAATTATAATATTATAATGTTAGGGTTACAAAAGAAAAAAAAAAAGGATACAAAAGAATACACTACAACTTCACAAACCTGATGTGATGTGCAGTAGTTTCATTACGGGATGCACACCGATGTGTTGTCAAAGTGCTCTGAAGGGGAAGTGAAAACTGCACTGCACAACTTTTCTGATGGAGAGTCCGCTACCTGCTTGGCTCCATGGAGATGTTATTGCTTTGCCTGGAATGTTCTACAGTATGACATTAAACATCTCCATCTAACATTTATTCATTACAGGTGTTTGTATTACTCAAAAATACAATAACTCCTGTAAAATGGGGCGACTCTCCACAGATCTGACCTGTAATGTAGAGTAGTGCTGTAACCTTCTCGTCTCCCTCATCATAGATACTGTAGGTTTAATTTATACTGTGGAACATTCTAGATAAAGCAATAGCGTTTCCATGGAGACAAGCAGACGGAGGACCATCCACTAGAAATGTTACACAGTGCACCTCTAACTTGCTAAGTTTACTAGTGCTTTTCAAACCTTTCAGAGACCAGAGCGCAGTTTTACCATCACGTTAAGCTAACAACAACTTGCATGCTAACAGCACACTTCCTGACCAACAGACACTAAAACGCTTTATGATTTGATGCAGCAGTACACAGTGGACTTCTTTCTATATTCCTCACTGTTTGATTGACAGAAGCGAATGTGAATGAATAATGATCTAATAATATGCAAATGAGTGAGAACAAAAGAGAAAGTGCGCGTGTCTTTTACAGTTTCAAGGTTATCGCTTCACTACGGGGATTTCACTGCAGCTATTTTTAAAAAGATTCAACTTTTTCATAATTCTAACAAGCTAACAGGCCTACACAACCAGCTATAGGCTCCCTTAGGTGCTATAGTACATCAGGAGTCTAACCCACAACCTCCTTTACTGAGAGGAGGAGACAGGCTAACCACTCTGCCACAGTCACAGGCACATGCACGCTCTGCTCAGAGAGGTCCCGAGTCTAACCCAGGGAAATTGCTGCAATTTTTGTTTCATTTTGGCAAATAATAAAAGTGAAATCTATTGAGAAGACTGTGAGGCTAATTTAGTTTGAAATTTGACCCAGTGAGGCCTCCGTATTTGAAGTATTTAACCTCATTGTTGAAAATATGCAGATGAATGAAGTCAGAGCCAGTGTGAGTGCGTGTAACAGGTTCAGATGTTCTGTAAACAGCGGATGAACACCTCTGACCAACATGAACAAAAATCTCATTATATCCATTGTATTTCATACTTAATGCTGCTACAGTTCAAGTGTAAAATGTTCTGCTCGGTGCCCTTGGATGATGCTCGCTGCTCTGTTTTATGACACAAACTGCAGAAACTCTGGAAGATTCCCAGGCTAAAACTATCAGCTAAAGCTAATATTTATAAATGGACAATACTAAAGCTTTGGTTAGACTCGCAGACTCTCAAACTCTCAGAATCTCTCTACTAGATGCTTACAGACTCAGATACTTTTTGCCTGTGTCACCCTGATGCTGTGAATCCTGCTGTGACATCATTAAAGGTACTGTAGAACCATCTCTGTGCCTCTGCGCCTGTTCTTTGCAAGATAGAACAGAAATGAACACAATGGACAGAGCAACAAGACCAAGGACCCTCTGTTTTTACTGAAGGAAAACCTGTAGCAAACAACCTTCACCCCTTTGTTTCCTAAAGAACTGATGGAATAGCAGGAGTCATGGACAAACCTCCTTGTCAACGCTTGAACTAGTCAGATCTCTGTGAAGCTCAGTGAGGCCGGGCCTGGTTGGTACTGACTGCTGGGAAATCAGGTGCCACAGTGGGGCACCAGTGACAAAAAACTGTTTTTGTGTCCTTAAGCAAGACGCTTCACTTTGTCTAGTATGACAGTGGTGTGTGTGTGAGTGATGGTGGTGGTCAGAGGGGGTCCAGGGCAAAAAAGTGCTATATAAATATGATGCAAATAGTAGCAGTAGTAGTAGTAGTAGTGCTAGTAGTAGTAGTAGTAGCAGCAGCAGTAGTAGAAGTAGTATAGTAGTAGTAGTAGTAGTAGTAGTAGTAGTATTATAGTAATAGTATAGTAGTAGTAGTATAGTAATAGTATAGTAGTAGTAGTATTAGTAGTATATCATTAGTATAGTATTAGTAGTAGTAGTAGCAGTTGTAGTAGTAGTAGTAGATGTAGCATTAGTATAGTATTAGTAGTAGTATAGTAGTAGAAGTAGTATAGCATTAGTATAGTAGTAGTAGTAGTAGTAGTAGTAGTAGTAGTAGTAGTAGTAGTAGATTAGTAGAAGTAGTAGATTAGTAGAAGTAGTATTAGTAGTAGTAGTAGTAGTAGTAGTAGATTAGTAGAAGTAGTATTAGTATTAGTAGTAGTAGTAGTAGTAGTAGTAGTAGATTAGTAGAAGTAGTATTAGTAGTAGTATTAGTAGTAGAAGTAGTAGTAGATTAGTAGAGGTAGTATTAGTAGTAGTAGTAGTATTAGTAGTAGTAGTAGTAGTAGTAGTAGTAGTAGATTAGTAGAAGTAGTATTAGTAGTATTAGTAGTAGTAGTAGTAGTAGTAGTAGTAGTAGTTGTAGATTAGTAGAAGTAGTGTTAGTAGTAGTATTAGTAGTAGTAGTAGTAGTAGATTAGTAGAAGTAGTATTAGTAGTAGTAGTAGTAGTAGTAGTAGTAGTTGTAGTGTTAGTAGTAGTAGTAGTAGTAGTAGTTGTAGATTAGTAGAAGTAGTGTTAGTAGTAGTATTAATAGTATTAGTAGTAGTAGTAGTAGTAGATTAGTAGAAGTAGTATTAGTAGTAGTAGTAGTAGTAGTAGTAGTAGTAGTAGTAGTAGTAGTAGTATTATAGCAGCCCTGGGGCAGACTGACAGAAGCGAGGCGGCCAATCTGCACCATCGGCCCCTCCCACCACCAACACTCACACAAACCACATTCATACTCGGCATGTGTGGGTAAAGTGTCTTGCCCAAGATACACAACAACCGTTTTTGCCCCTGATGCCCCACCGTGGCACCTGGGATTGGCAGAGGTCTCCCATCCACGCACTGCCTCGGCCTCAGAGGTCTGTGCAGATACTGGGAGAAATCATTTAAGATACATGTTCTTCCTCCTCCAAACACCAAATGCCTCATACCACGACGACGGCACTTTGGTTTAGCCTGAGGATGAACACAGGTGAGCGATAAACAAGAGAAAGAGAAGGAGAGAAGACAAAGAGGGAGAGAGAGAGAGAGAGGGAGAAACAGAAAGAGGAGAGAGAGAAGAGGGCACGGTGCTGTCAGGGAGGCAGACACAGCCCAGAGCCAAATATACAGCAATACAACAATACAACAGCTGCACTGAGCTGTCAAACAGGTAAGACATCGCCATGGTAACAGGAAAGATGGAGAGAGGGAGAGGGGGACAGAGGGGATGAGAAAAGGAGAGAGGAAAGAGAGAGAAGAGGGACAGAACGGGTGGAACGGTATAGGGAGGGAAGTGGAGAGAGGTATGGGAAATATGAGAGAAAAGGGTGACTGAGTGAAAGAAAGCACGACAGAGAGGGGGAGAGAAAGACAGAGGGAGCAGAGAGAGAGACTGAGCAAGACATAGAGGGACGGAGGGGAAGAGAGAGAGAAAGGGGTATAAATTGGAAAGGTGGGCAGAGTGACAGAGAGGGGTTAGAGAGAGGGGAACAGTGGGTGAGAGTAGAGGAGAGAGAGAGAGAGAGAGAGCGGGAGAGAGGAGGGGAAAAGAAATAGTGCATATGAGATGGATAAGAGCAGAGAGAGATGAGTAGAGAAATGAAGAGAGAGGGAGGGGTAAATGGGGAAGAGAGTAGAGAAGATGAAAATGAAGGGGGGAGAGAGAGAGAGAGAGAGAGGAGGGTGTAAGAGAAATAAAAAGAGAAGGAGAAAGAGGAGGGGCTATAGAGAAATAAGAGGAGAATGGGCAGAGAAAGAGAGAGTAGGACTGACAGAAAAGAGAAGAGGAGAGGGAAAGATACAGAGAGCGAGGAAGAGAGAGAGAAGGTAGAGGGAAAGAGAGAGAGAGAAAGAGAGAAAAAGCTGAGACAGAGAGAAAAAGAGGGAGGGAGGGAGGGAGGGATGGAGGAAGAGAAAGAGGAGAGGTATAGCCCTGATAGAAAGGGAGAGAGAAATAGGGGGAAGGAGAAATAGAGGGGGAGAGAAAGGACAGAGAGAGAGAGGAAAAAAAGAGAGAGGCAACAGAGGCAGACAGTGAGAGAGAGAGAGGGAGAGAGGTGAGGTAAGACACAGCTAGAAAGAGAGGAACAGCCCTGATAGAGAGGGAGGAGGCAGTGGGGTATACAGAGAGATAGATAGAACGGAGAGAGAGAGAGAGGGAGAGGAAAGAAACAGAGAGAGAGAGAGAGAGAGGAGAGAAAGACAGAAAAAGAGAGTGACAGAGAGAGGAACACCCCCGATAGAGAGGGCAGCCGTGATGGGGGGTAAGGGAGCGCGTAGCAGCTAGGATGAAGGGAAGATAAAGGAAGGATATCGGAAGCATGCCGTCTCCATGGAAACGAGGCAGAACCCCATTACAAACCCACGTTATAAGAGCGATGGAGTGATTACAGGGAGGAGAGAAAACATGGCTCAGGTCTGAAATGATACAAGTGGTTTTAGCATAGAGGACAAAGAAAGAAATTTTGATACTAAGGAATAGACTCGATACCGATTCCGATACCATGATGATAATAAAAACACTCTTTCTTTAGACAACAGATTGATTTTCAGCAATAAATCATAGCTTCATTTATGTCCTGTGAATCGGACTTTTTTAGTATCGATACCTGCGAAAAATGAATCTAGTGTCAATACTAGTTTTTGTATCGCTTAGTATTTGATTTTCGATACTTTTGGAAAACCCTAAGAGAAGAATTGAATCAAAGTATTTGAAAAATTAAAACCTAAATGCATTACAAGAGGATCGTGGTATAAAAATATAACAGGACAAGCTACCTTTAAGTTTTAGTTCAGTAGAGATTGTCAGTTCCACGTCTAAAATCATCCGAATGACACTAGTGAAGGTGTGTAAGTTTAAAAACACACGGAGCACTTTCTGTACACTGCAAAATCGAACACTAGCATTAATTTGCATTCAGCCGGTTTACTTTACTCGCAGCTACGGATGTGTGGATCTTAATGATTGTGGTAAAGTAACAGTTACTTCCAGGGTGAAAAAAGCACATTATTTGTCAATTAGACTAAGGTCAACTTGAATGAGACGAGTAACTTCAACAGTGAAGTATTATTGCATCCAGCTCCATTTCCCAGTCTGTTCCGGTCCTCCTTTTACCTCCCTGTTTTTCCTAGAGCTGCCAATCATTCCCTCATCAACCCAGGGCAGTCTCTCTACACTCCCTCTGTTCTTTCAGTCTCTATACACTCCCTCTGTTCTTTCAGTCTCTCTACACTCCCTCTGTTCTTTCAGTCTTTGCCAGATTACACCTGTTCACCTGTTTTGTTTCTTCCAGCATTTTTTGAGCCCTAAGTGGGGGGGCTTGGTTGAGTTCACGTGGAATGACCGAGCTATATTATTTTATTCTTACACATGTTACGATGTGTTTTGAACTTAAGCTGAACAAAAGTTTTGCTAAGTTTTTTTCAAAGACTAATAAATTTTCAAATCCTTGTGTACCTGATGCAGATCTGGCATTATTGTAGAATAAAAGGTGTTTTTACTCTAACTTGTGTATATAAGTAACATTTACTTGCTCAATTCAAGGCAAGCGGTTTCCATGGTTTTACTAAGTAAGATGAACTTCCTCTTAAAGTAAAGTTTACTACATATTTCAGATTTGAGGAACTGACTGATTAGTTGGCACAGCTTCACAACATGAGTTCTATGAATGAAAACTAAAGTACACTTCACTTGCTGTGCCTAGTTAGATGAAAGAGGAATTTACTGCACACGACACTGAGGAATTACCTGTAAACTCATCTTTAGATTCACACTCCACTTTAGTCAGATTTTTCAAGGCAATCGGTTTCCTAGATTTTTTCCAGTAAGGTCTACTTATTATATTTTACAGTGCACATGACATCACAAGGTGGAACAGAGTGTTTTGTGAATGAAACAAAACACAACGGTTCTGTTTGTGATGAGGAAACAACATTCAGATCAGAAAGTAGCGTAATATGAGCCCTTTAAGAAATATAGAATATGATGAAACCCAGCTATTAGAGAAGTGTATATTGTGGATCCCAGGCAATCCTCCATGTGCCCGCTTAGTGCCAACCCTCGCCCCGTGCCAACCCTGCTCTCCATCTCCTTCTGATGGTCCAAAAGCACACGATTATGACAGCTCTCCTCTGGTCTGCACACGCTCGCAGCCAAAGTGTGGAGTTGTGATGACTGCTGCGCGGGCACACATCCAGGACGGAGGGGGATGCGAGGCCAATTCCACGAAACAACAAAAGCCAAACATGGACCCTGGCCCCCCATCGCTAACACAGACTGCTAATGTGAGTAGTTTTCCGACGTCAAACTTTTACTCCTACTCGAGTACTATATTGTACAGTGTAACAGTACTCTGAAAGGTGCATCGTGTAACTTTTCTGGTGGAGGCTCCGTCACATGCTTTTCTCAATGGAGACATTATTGCTTTGTCTGGAATGTTTCATAGTATAACATTAAACTTTTCTATCTTTATGGAGACCAAACCAGACCAAGTTACAGGTCAGATTTGTGGAGAGGCGACCCCGCTCACAGTCAGAATGTCTGTTTTTCTAGGTATTTTTTGAGCTATAAAACCACCTGTGATTGAATAAATGTAAAGTAGAGCTGTTTAATGTCATACTGTGGAACATTCCAGACAGAGCAATGACATCTCCATAGAAACAAGCCCTGAGTTAGCCAACGAGCAGAGGTGGGCAGTGTTCAGTTACATTTACTCAGTTACATTTACATTTTAAAGGAACTGTTTTCAGATGATCTTAAAACTTTTTTGGCAGTTTTTGCTAATGTGTGCATTGTGTCACCATGGTAACTGTTGACCATTCCACCCTACAGATACATGCAGAACACCCCCAGCTTGATGTCCCTGTAAAGTATCAATACATACCTAGACCCAAGCTTAGATAATAGTACGTCTCTATAGTAAAGTATGCTTTCTTTGGCATTCAAAATGCCTCTTAAGAATTGTTCAAATTTAAGCAAGGCATGTTTATTTGTACAGCACAATTGGTATACAAAGTAATTCAAAGTGCTTTACAGAATAAGAAATACATTAAAATCATAACACAAACAAATCAAAACATAAATAATCATCATAAAATTAAAAAGAGAAAGAGACTTTCTGCTTTCTGCTGCCCTCTGCTCCCAGGACAAAGAGTCAGGACAGAGGTAATGTCAGGCTGGGGCCCTGTGATGGAGCTTTATCTGCAGTTACACCATGTAGATGGGTTAACAGAAGAACAGTTAGACTGGCTAATCAGAGAAATTTAGTTCACATTCCCTCTAAGAAGATAACATCCAGTCCTACTGAAACCAATCTGAAACGTGCTGTGTTCAGTGTCAGATCTTTATGTAACAAATCATTTTTAATTAATGATTTTATTTCTTATTTTAATCTTGACGTTATGTTTTTAACTGAAACTCGGCTTGACAAAAACACAGGTAATGCAGCGCCTCCCAATTTCAAATTTGAATCTGGAGGTGGGAGGTGTGTGTGCATTTGGTTACACACAGTTTGTCATTTGGGGTGTCTTCATCATTTGAGTATTTGAATTTAAGAATGTCTCCTCTAATTTTATGCAAACCTGTAATAATAATCCCACTCTCTCTTATCTGTATTATTGTATACAGTATATTGTGGTGGTGCTTTTCCATGTTGGTCTGGCTCTACTGTGTACTGTGTACATGTACATGTACTGTGTACATGTACACAGGTTCAGAGTGTACTGCAGAAAGAGAGGGGACTGTTAACGCAAAATAATATTATCAAAGTAGAAGTACAAAGTCGTGGTTCAAGAAATTAGAGAGATTAATTAGTTATTATATATACATAAATCTAGTGTGACATCATGCTGGGGGTGTTGTATGTATGTATCTGTATGGTTCAGCATTTACCATGGTTAGGCAATGCACACAATAGCAAACACTGCCAAAAATGTTTTAAAATTGTCTAAAAACTCAAGAAAAAACACAAAATGGATTTAAATAACACATTTTCAGGAGCCTGTGATCAGTGCGAGCGTTCAGGGTCCTGTTTAGGAGTTTGATTTTCAACAAAAAGATGAGAGTGATTGTAAAATGAGTATGAGTTTAGCACAAAATCAGCTCACGTGTTGTAGTTCCAACTAAACCAGCTCATATATAACTACTGAATATGTGTTGTTTAAATCCATTTTGAGTTCAGTTTTCAGACTCAAGAAACACTTTTGAGTGTTTGCTGATGCATGCACTGTATCACCATGGTAACCGATGTCCATTCCTCCATACATGTAGAACACCCCCAGTGTGACGTGATTGCAAAGCACCAATAATTCAACCATTACAAAGAGAGGGGAAAAATGCAACGGACTATCTTTCTTTAAAGTCTGTGTACATTCTCCGTCTCGTCTTCTTCACTTGTGTCTGCTCCACTCCAGAGCCTCCATGTTTCTCTTAAATGTCACTGTCTTATGTCATTTCCCACACGCTGACACATCTCCAAATATGGTCATCACATGGTGGCTTCCTGACCTCCATGTGGACTTGTGATGCTTCTCAGGCCCTCTGCACTTTTATGCATTTACATTGTGGAATTATGGATCATCCTCTCTCCTGTTTCCTCTACCAGTCGACCAACACACCAACGAGAATCAGTATCAAGTATTTGCTATTAAACTGAACATATGCAGAGAAAGATTTTACATTTTGTTCACTGTAAAGCGCAGTACTGATCTACAGTTATAAAAGTAAGAGAGCTTCTTTGACTTCCTGTTCAAATCTGCAGAACTGCCAAGTCTGAATCATTTCAATAATTGCAATTAAGTACAGAGCAGTGGGTGGAGATAGGGGGTAGGTGAAAACGTGAATTTTCTGACCACTCAAGCCTCAATGAAAAAAATACTCAAGTAAAAGTAAAAGTATTACATGAAAAAATCTTACACTTAAAGTATTAGTACGTAGTAAAGTATGTATTGTGTAAATTTTCTGGTGGAGGGTCAAATGCTTTTCTCCATGGAGATGTTATTGTTTTGTCTTGTCTTCCACAGTATGGCATTAAACCTTTCTATCATAATGGAGACCAAACCAGACCAAGTTACAGGTCAGATCTGTGGAGAGGCGACCCCGCTCACAGTCAGAATGTTTTTCTAGGTATTTCTGAGCTATAAAACCAATGTAAGGTAGAGCTGTTTAATGTCATACTGTGGAACATTCCTGGCAGAGCAATAACATATCCATAAAAACAAAAAGTTACATAGTGCACCTTTAAGTAAAAGTATTAAAGTAACTGTTTAAAAATGCACTTAAAGATTAAAAAGAGGTAAGTATTTTGTACATATTTTGAGATTTTATAAGGCTTCAAATGTAGTATTTTTTAATTGTATATTTTTGTTAAACATAAACCCTCAGCCTTTTCAGCAGGTCTCAAACTAAAATAAAACATTAATAAAACAAAAATAAATAAATTAAAAAAAATCCTATACTTTTACTTTTCAGTCCAGTTCAAAAATGCAGTGGAATACAGATACCTGCTCTTAAATGTAGTGAAGTAAAAGTAAAGTAAGTACAGATACTTGAAAACATACAATTTTACGCTTAATTTAAAGTGGCTGTACCAGATTTATTTCCATGTAATAGGCTTAAAGTGAAATGGGTCTTGGTCCAGTACAGATATATGGTAAAAGTAGCTCTTATAGGGTAAAAATGAGACCACAAATTGTTATAGGTGTTTTTTTTTTTGTTTTTTTTTTTAATCAGAGAATCAGGAAGTGCACTGTTAGCATGTGAGAACTCTGCTTTGACCTGTTAAAATAACTCATAAAATGTACACTTAAAATGTATCCTCAAGTACTTTCCTGCTTTTACTTCGTTACGTTTCACCGCTGATGTTTAAATGCTCATATATTTCCCATAGATTGTCCTAACGCTGTCTTCATCCTGTCTCTTCTGATAGGACAGAGTTTTGAACAGGTACAACAGTTCACTCTTCAGTATTTGTGTTGACAGTTGCTATCGGCAACACTTGCTCTAAACTTGTGTTATATCTGCTGCTGTGTTTGACCTCAGAGCCCGTCCCATACAAATGAATGGATCTCTATTCATCCCACAGCCTGAGCTCACGCCTCTGCTCCTGTCACCGTGACAACCAAAGCTACAACAGGGGAAGGGCTTTAAACCTGGAATATTTCATTTGAGTTTAAACAAGTTTAGTTTCACCGATGATGGAAGTTTTGAATATTATTTTGTATTTTCTTGTTTCAAGGACATGAGGAACAGAACTGATTTAATACATTTTCTTTAATTAATGTCATAGCAGATCATTTTGCTTTGAGAAATTAAATCGACTCTTTAGGACTAATGAGTAAATAAAAGATGTATTCAAAAGTATGAAAAACTAAGACACATTTTCCTTTTTTTTATTTATTCAACCTTAAAAGGCCTGTACCAGATTTTGCTGTTGTTTTATTTGCTTTAATGTGTCTTGCCCAGTACAGATATATTATACTATATGCGGGTCTTGAGGTCAAAACATGTCCACTGTGTACTCTCTGCATCTAATTAGGAGGCATTTTACAGTACGATAATCAGGAAGTGCACTGGTAGCATACTAGCTGTTGTTAGTTTTAGACAAAGTTGTGAAAAGATGGACCACCGCAAACTGTTCAAAAGCAACTATATTGTTTTCACGTTTTTAAGACAGTAAAAATGTGGTACAGCGCCTTTTAAGATACTATTTATAAGAAAATGGAGTAATATTGTGATTCGAGTCATCTGATTCATATTCTTCTCTTTTATTTACTGAAATGAATGAAACTGAACCAAGGTTTTCACTGTTGTTTGGTGTCAGGGGCAGACTGGGACCAAAAAACGGCCATGGACTTTTCCCCCACAAATCGGCCCTTCAGTGGTAATTGAGGACTGTTTAAACCTTGTTAAGACCTGGTTTAGTTCTATAATAGAGGAAAGGTGATTTATTAGACAATAAATGAAAGTGAACTAAGAATTTCATTGTTGTCAATTCTATATTTACACACACACACACACGCACACACGCACACACGCACACGCGCACACGCACACACGCACACACGCACACACGCACACACACACACACACACACACATATATACAATATAATTTTATTTTTTTCCAGGTCCTTTAAAAGTACATGATCCATTTCACAGTATATATAGCTGTGATGCTTTAGAACTCCATCTCTCATTTATGATCAGTGTTTACATGCTGTTGTGGAGTTTAATGCCTCTGTCTGATAATTGCCTTATTTCCAGCGGTACTTGAAGGCAGCGCAATAGCACTGTGCACAGATGGGCTGATGGCTCCAGGCCTGACGAGCCGCCCCGGGGCAGTCTGCTCGGGTGTGGCTCTGGCTCATACAGGCTAATGCTCCACACGCAGAGACTGCAGACAGATGTCCTCACGAAGAAGACGAGATGTATTGACCTGGTTTAGTTCTGAATCAGACCTGGTTTAGTCCTGGTTTAGACCTGGTTGAGACCTGGCGTTGTTCTTCTTGAGACCTAATTAAGACCTAGCCTGGTCCTACGTAGTTAAGACCTGCTTTAAACCTGGTTGAAGTCAGCTTTAATCCTGGTTAAGACCTAGTTTAGGTTAAGATCTTGTTTAGTCCTGGTAAATACCTGGTTGAGTTCTGATTGAGACCTGGTTTAGTCCTGATTAAGACCTGGTTGATACCCTGTTCAGTCCTGGTTGAGACCTGGTTTAGTCCCCCTGATTGACCTAGTTTAATCCTTGTTTAGTGTTGGATGAGACCTAATGCTGGTGTATACCTAGTTTAGTCCTGGTTAAGACCTGGTTTAGTTCTGGTTGAGACCTAGTTTCAACCAGGTCTGTTTTGGTTAAGACCTGGTTTTGTTCTGGATCCTAGATGAAAGGTTTACCTGGTTTATCCCAAGATTTCATAATTGCTCAGATCTGGTTTAGTTCTGGTTTAGTCCAAATTTTCTATTTAAACTGACGTATGTATAGGTCCTGGTTGAGTACTTCATTAGCCCTTGTTTAGACCTGGTTTAGTTTGGGTTCAATCCTGATTAAATCCTGTCTCAGTCCTGGTTTAAAACTAGTTCAGCCTTGTTATTTCAGTTTCAGTTTGTACATTCACCATAAACATCATTAAAAACATGTCTGAATTGACTGTGAGATGCATATTAGCGTTAGCATTAGCCCTGCTCCTGTCCTGGTCCACGCAGCGCTGTGATCTGTGCGCTCAAGCTAGCAACGATCAAATTAAAACACACAGAAAACGCAGCCCCACTAGTCCCATTTGAACGCCCGCTCGTCCTGAAAAATAATTAGCTTTGTGGAGATGGCAATGGAAACATTTAATGATGGAGTAGAGTATGGAGAGGAGAACTCTTAGAGGTCCTACATATATTATGTATTACCCAGACTTCTTCAGCTCCACGACTTTAGTCTTGGTATGTCATCATGTTTTATTTTAGCAAACAGCAGATTTGAATGTACGTGTGTTTACTGTGGAGAAATGGCAACGTGACATTTCGGACTCTACATGTATGATCTAGAGCAGGGGTGGGCAATTATATTTTCCATGGGGCCAAATGAGAAACAGAAAATACTGTGGAGGGTCGGGCCAAAATGCTTAATTCAATTCTGCATAATATGAATTGTATTTCTTTATAAAAAGCAGTAAATAGCATTTTATTTTGGTAAGACTGGGAAGAGTTTATGTGGTTTATGTTGCAAAAAATGTCATTTAAAAAACACCTCTAGAATAAAAACAATGCAGCTTTAGTAAATGCAGGTAAAATGAGGTAAAATTATAAAATATGTTTATTTTGTAATTCCAAATGAGCTTAAAGGGGCCGGTCAGAGTCAACCAAAGGGCCGTATGTTGCCCAGGAGCTGGACAATGTCCAGGTCTGATCTAGAATCTAGGGGGTAGGTGAAAACAGACATTTTTTGGTCTTAAAAACATGAAAAACAGAATTAGTTAATTTGAAATGGTTTGCAGTGGTCCACAGTTATTCCTCACTTCCCTTATGCATTCAGAGCATTCTAATTACTCACCATGATGAGTTTATAAGAACTTCTCACAATTTTCAGAGATGAACTGGGAGTTTTGCAGTAATGGTAAACAAACAGTACTCAGACATGCATGAATCAGTTGGAATATATTGTTTTAACATATGCAGACGGTTATAACAAGTTTATAAAAGGAGATTTCACATAATAAGTCTCCTTTAAAATAAATGGAAAATATTTGTTATTTCACTTCTTACACATCAGCTACAAACAGGACAAATGCAGGACCAATTAGTAAGTAACAGCATACCTACAATCAAAATCACAATTCTAATCGCAATCAGAAAAATCTCAGTTAGATGTTTCTTTCAAATCATTCAGCCCTAGTGTAATGCCTAAAGGCCGCCGCACACTACAGGATTTTTTAGTCATAAACTATCTTTTAACAAAAAGCACACACCACAGACACAAGGAGAATCTTATGAGATTTTAAATCTCCGATCTCAAAGACAGCGGAATATGGCTTCAGAGCACAGGCTGTAAAGTTGTGAGCGCGATCGCGTCAGCTGTTTCCTGTCTACAGTAAAACCACTCGCTTTGAGACTCTGAAGTGTTCAAAGATCAGAGCCCTGCACTTCGAGTTTAGATGCAAATCAAAACTGTGTTGTTATTATTATTAGTACACAGGAAGTAGAGTCACTATCGCTAATCTGCAGCTTCACCGTGTGGATGTAAACAGAGACACGTGAGGAACAACTCTCAACTCTCTTCGCTGTTTACTGAGTTTGTATTTTGCACCTCTGTGTCCGTCACTCCTCTGCCCCTGACGTTCTGTTTTATTGGGTGTTACCGTAGCGTTGCTGGTGTTTGGGGGTTATGATCTGACAGAGCAGCTCAGAATCACACTGACACCACACACATGAGGAGCACACACACAAACACACACACACACACACACACACACGAGGAGCGCAGCAGCTTCAAAATCACACACAAAGACACAAAGTCGGCTCACACCTCCCCAAACTCAAGGAGAAGCAAATCGCTGCCAAAATCGGTCAAATTCTCCTGTAGTGTGGGGCGGCCTTAAGGACAATTTGCCAACAGTTTGTGGTCAGAGAGGATCTAACCACTAATTTTAACCTTTATCAAAATGGCTACTTTCATTTTAAAAATTTCATAAAATGTCATTCAAATTTGACCATAAGATTTAATGTAATTTGCTAAAAAAAAATGAACCAGTCACAGGACAATCTGAAATCATTCTCCAGCAGAATAATGGCCCCTCTCTCCTCTGTGACTGAATCTGAACTCGGCTCCACTGTTGTCACTAATTACCTGGGATTTCAGAATGGTGTTGGGGTTTGCCACAGAATCCTTTTGTTCTAAATTCTTTTATTTTCTCTCCTCTTGAACCAAATGTTCAAACGACAAAAGCATCTCCAGATTTTCAAAGACTCTGATTCAAATCGGGCTCACGAGTCCCACTCCCACACGACGGACTCAAAACAGCAGAGGAGCAGTTACAGTCAAAAGTAACAAAAACATAAAAGTCTTAGATATGGTGTGGAGGTGACCCAAATCTGTTTTCTCAAAGGCACACTATGTAACTTTTTGGTTTGGGGGTCCATCACCCCCAGCCTTGTTTCTATGGATACATCATTGTTCTGCCTGGAATGTTCCACCGTGTGACATTAAAGATAAGATAAGATATGCCTTTATTAGCCCCACAGTGCGGAAATTCCAGTGTTGCAACGCACAGTTCAAGAACAGCAGGAAAATGGAACATGCAATAAAAACAAGATAATAGATAATGGCTAAAAAAATAATAATTTAGAAATAGACTTAAAGATAGACTCTAATTTTGTTCCGCTCTACTTTACATTTATTAATTTACAGGTGGTTTTATAGCTCAAAAATACCTTGAAAAACAGACATTCTGACTGTGAGCGGGGTCGCCTCTCCACAAATCTGGCCTGTAACTTGGTCTGGTTTGGTCTCCATGAAGATAGAAAGGTTTAATGCCGTACATAACATTCTATACAAAGCAAGAACATCTCCATGGAGAAAAGCATTTGACAGACCCTCCACAGAAAAGTTACACAATGCACATTTAAAGTTGCTGTACCTGATTTTTACCGACTTAAAAACATGAAACACAGAACTAGTTCATTTCCAACAGTTTGCAGTGTTCCAAAGTTATTCCTCACTTACCTTATGCATTCAATATGACTTTATAAGCGTTTTTCACAACTTTCAGTGACAAACCCGGAGTTTTGCAGTAATGGTAAAGCTAACTACTAGTGTGTGTGTGTAGTACTCTAACACACACTTCCTGATTATTGGACATTAAAATGCTTTGTAATTTGATTCAGACAGTTCACAACTGACTTATTTTGACCTCAAGAGCTGCTTTTACAATATGTCTGTACTGGGACAAGTACATGAAAACTAAATAGGATACAGACCCTTTGCTTTGAAAATCTTCACAAAAACCCTGGTTCACTATAAGTTGCAATATATAACTTTTCTGCAGTGTGGGGGATCTGCCACCTGCTTGTTTCCATGGAGATGTTATTGCTTTGCCTGGAATGTTCCCCAGTATAGCATTAAATGTATTTATTTTGCATATAATCAACTATATGTGTTTATATATTGCTAAAAATATCTTGGAAAAACATGCATGTAGGATCGTCTCTCCCCAGATCTGACCTATAACTTCGCTTGGTCACCTGCTTGTCTCTATGGATACAGTGAGTTAATGTAATGCTATACTGCTGAACATTCTAGACAAAGTAATAACATGGGACATAGTAATAGTTCTTCTTTCAATGAATTTATCCAATGTGGCCATTTTCAGTTATTCAGATCAGGATAGAGGAGACAGGCTAACCACTCTGCCACAGTAACACAGGGAGAACATGCACACTCCGCTCGATCAGGAGTCTAACCCACAACCTCCTCCTCACTGCAAACATATTTTATAAGACTGGAGTCCATCTATTGTACTGGCCCAGACTCTTAATACTTTTATTCCTCTGGGCTTGTATTGTAAAATGGTCCAATTAAACTTCTGCTCCCAAACTGACCTCTCCCTCTCCTTTCCTCTCTCTCCCTCTTTCTCTCCTTCTCTCCTCTCCTCCCTCTCCTCTTCTTGCTCTCTTTCCTCTTTCTTCTCTTCCTCACTCTCTCCCCTTCCTCTCTCTCTGTCTCTCTCCTCTCACTCTCTTCACTCTCTCCTAGCCCTCTCCTTCTTTCTTCTCTTCTCTCCTCACCTCCCCTCTTCCTCTCTCCTCATTCTCTCGTCTTCTTTCTCCCTTCCTCTCTCCTTTCATCTCTCTTTTCCTTCTCCTCTCCCTCTCCCCTCCTCTCCATCTCTCTTCTCTTTCTGCGCTCCCACTCCTCACATCCCATCTTCCTCTCTCCTCATTCTCTCCTTTCTCCCTTCTTTTCTCCTTTCTTCTTTCCTCTCCCTCTCCTCACCTCTCCTCTTCCTCTCTCCTTATTCTCTTCTCTTCTTTCTCCCTTCCTCTCTCCTTTCCTCTCTTCTCCTTCTCCTCTCCCTCTCCACTCCTCTCCGTCTCTCTTCTCTTCTCCTTCTTCACTCCCACTCCTCACATCCCATCTTCCTCTCTCCTCTTCTTTCTCCCTTCTTTTCTCCTTTCTTTTTTCCTCTCCCTCCCCTCACCTCTCCTCTTCCTCTCTCCTCATTCTCTCCTCTTCTTTCTCCTTCCCTCTCTCCTCTCCCTCTCCTCTCTCCTTCCTCTTCTCTCTCCTCTTCCTCTCCTCTGCTCCAGTCTATCGCTTGGACTTAGGGACATATATTTTTAACATATACATTTAGCATTTTGCATTTTTGAGTTCAGCTGTGACAGAAGTGGAGGAGGTGGAGAAGTGGAGGAGAGAGAGGGACTATTCTCTGTCAGAAGCCCGATGGAGGTGAGGCGTTTGGGGGTAAAGAGCTGTAGGGCCCTGGGCGTCCCTCACCGAGCCTGGAGCCTTTCGTCTGGCCTCCAGAAATGAGAGAGTGAAGGGGGAAGAGAGTGAGATGGGAGAGAAGAGGAGAGAGATAAAGAGAGAGAGGAGAGAGTGAGGAAATAGATAAGAGGAGAAGAGGAAACAGGAGAGAAGAGAGAGAGGAGAGAGGGGGTGAGGAAAGAGGGTGAGGAGAGTGAGGAGGGAGAGAAGAGAAGAGAGGAGGAGAGAGATTAGGAGAGAAAGTGAGAAAGGATAGATGGCAGAGATAGAGAGACGAGAGGAGGGAGAGAGAGAAGAGAGAAGGAAAGAGAGAGGGATAGACAGAGGAGGAGGGAGAAGGGGAGAGGAGGGAGGGAGAGAGGGGAGAAACAGAGGAGGAGAGAGAAGGGGAGAGAGAGAGACAGAAGAGGAGAGAAAAGAATAGATAAATAGATAGAGAGAGGGGGGAAGAAAGAGGGGAGAGACTGAAGAGGAGAGAAAGAGAGTAGACGAGAAGGACAGGAGAGAGAGAGAGGGGAGAGACACAAGAGAAGAGAAAGAGAGAAGACGAGAAGGAAAGGAGAGAGAGAGGAGAGACAGAAGAGAAGAGAAAGAGAGAAGACGAGAAGGAGAGGAGAGAGATAGAGATATAAAGAGAGGAGAGACAGAAGAGGAGAGAGGAAGAGGTGAACAGAGCATGAATGGAGTGATTTACCCGCTCGGAGCTGGAGGCAGTGGCTGGAGCTTTTTCAAATTGGATGGTTCTGAAAAAGTGAACTTTGTGTTAATACATAAATCACACTGAGTCCACATGGCTCTATGGACTCTGGATGTGGTCACCATGTCTGAAAGAACTTCCTGTGGTGTCTCCATCGGGCCTCCATCAGCCGAGAGAAGACCTGAATCTGGTCTGGACCAAAACTCAGATTCGTCCACAGTATTCCCTATTGGACACTGTTTTGGGGTCTCATTTTTAGTGCTGTTCCGAATGTCCGGTGAGTGAAAACGTAGCACTTAAAATAAAAATTAGGGAGCTCCAAAAAACTGCAGTGCGGATCTCTCTTTTTTTGCACAATTTTTGTCTTTGGACCCAGCACGCAGTCGCAACTTTTATTGGATGTGCATGTCCCTATCTACCAGTATTGAAAACATAGTGCACTCAAAATTTTCCACAATGCACCTTGAAACGTAGTGTCCAGTGGTGGTCACTACATAGGTCAATACAGAAACCAGAATGCATCACGAGAGTTGGAAAAACACAAGCAGAGAGAGAGACAGGTGTTTAACTGGACACAACACGACTGAATGAAGCAGAGAGAAGCGCTCGTTTATGGCTCTGTAGATCATGATTCTGAAAAAAAAAAAATAAAATAATAATAATAAAATAAAAATAAAAAACTCTCATAAAAAGACTGTTATGATGTAAAGTTGCTAGCATTAGCCGCTTACCTTCATATAGTATAGATTGTGGCATTTTGCATTTTGTGGATCATCTGAAGATCTATTGTAGTTTCACAGGGGCCCCAAATTGATTTTTTTGCACTGGACTCTTCTAAATCTGCACACGGCCCTGTCCCTGTGGTAAACTTCCTGGTCACATGGTCGACTGTCTCTTTTTTTCCCGGTGAAACACATTTGACTAAAATCTTTGGACAGTGGGTTTCCCGGGCTCCTGTCCGATCTGTTTGTGGAGGAAAGGGAACAGTTTGGTTCTGAAGGGGTTTGTGCTCAGGTCTGTCTCAACCACGGGTTGTGTAATCAATCGTACCTCTCCTCTCTCCTCCTCCTCTCTCCTTCCCTCCTCATCCTCCTTCTGACCTCTTCCTCCCCTTCTCCTCACCTCTTACCTCCTCTCATACTCTGTCACTGCTCATCTCCTCTCCCTCTCTAACTCTTCTCCTGCCCATTCTTTTCTCTCTACTCTCCGCCTCCCCCTCTCCTCCCCTTGTCTCCTCCTTCTCCTCCCCTCTTCCTCTTCTCCTCCCTCTCTCTCTCATCTTTCCTCCTCCTCTCCCCTCCCTCTCTCCCTCCTTTCCTCTCCTCCCTCTCTGTCCTCCTCTTTTTCCTCCTCTCTCCTCTTCCTGTCTTTCATCTCTCCTCCCTCTCTCCTCCCTCTCTCCTCTCCTCCTCTGTCCTTCCCTGTAGCTCTCTTGTCTGTGTTGGTGATGGCTGATGTGAGGGTCAGGTCAGGAGCCTGGTTTGTTCACATTCAGCTGATCTCCACAACAAAACTCGATTAAAGCGACATATTAGGCAAAATGGACTTAGACTAAAGAGCTTTTAGTTGTACGATTGTATTTAGAGTGAATCATGTCTGACTCATCTTTATTCTCCTGCATCTAAAACACCACAACTGTTTTCACTACAAAATGTACTGTACTTGTGCCAAAATCGTCTGAGGGCACTGCCATGTTTTTTTAGAGATAGGCCGATATATCGTTTGGCCGATATTTGGACATTTTAGTCTCTACATTTTAGGACCAAAACAAAAGATCGGTCTATGCTGTGCAAAGAGCTGTGGGGAAGTTTGTAGTAAATTTAAAAAGAACTGATTTTTCTATCTCTACTTTTTGTTTTGTTTGAACACTTCACTTTTGGCTCCACCCAGAACTCCAAAGCTGCTCTGTGATTGGTCCGCTCTCTGTCCTATCCTGGGGAATCTGAGTCCAAATGTGGGAGTGGGACAAGATGAATTTACTGAACATCTGAAGTATAGGACCCAAAAACCTAACCTTATTTTTCTTAAACTTAACCAAACCCACCAAACCCAACCCAAACCAAAGCCATTGTCTGAACATTGACCATAGCTCTGTTCCACATCATTTCCCTCCCCCTAAGTGTAACCCTGTGATTCTTTACATTAGAATCCTGTTTCTAAGCTTCATCATTAGAATGACCAATCAGATCAGACCGTCCCTCCGGACAGTACTATCTATCACGGACCTCCTGTAATGGGGGTCAGGTATGGTCAGTTCTCCATCTCCTCTGTTCATCTCTGCTCTTTCTTTATCTATCACTCACCCTCTTTCACTCTATATCGCTCTTTACCTCCTCCTCTCTCTCTTACGCTCTATCAATCGTTCTCTCTCTTTATCTCTCTCTCACTGTCTGTTTCGCTCTCTTTATGTCTTTCTCTCTCTTACCCTCTCTCTTTATCTACCCCTCTCTCTCCTCGCCCTTGCTTTTGCTTGTCTCTCTGTCTCTCCTTATCTCTGTCTGTATGTGTGTCTCTTTCTCTATCTCTCTCTCCCTCTCTCCTATCCCTTTCTCTTCATCTCTCTCTCTCCCTATGTTTATTTCTCTTTCTCTCTCCCCCTCTATCTCCATTTCTCTCCCCCGCTCACTCCCTCTCTCTCCCCCTCGCTTTCTCTCTCCCGTCTATCTCCCTCTCTATTTATCTTTTTCTCTCTCCCTCTCTGTCTCCCTCCCTCCTCTCTCTTCCTCTCTCTCTCCCTCCTCCTCTCTCCCGCTCTGTCTCCCTCCCTCCTCTCTCTTCCTCTCTCTCCCCCGCTATCTCCCTCTCTCCCGTCTATCTCCCTCTCTCTTTATCTGTCTCTCTCTCTCCCTCTCTATCTCCCTCCTCCTCTCTCTTCCTCCTCTCTCTCTCCCCCACTATCTCCCTCTCTGTCCTTCTCTCTCCCTCTCTCCCATCTATCTCCCTCTCTTTGTATCCCTCTCTCTTTATCTTTCTCTCTCTTACCCTCTGTATCTCCCTTCCTCCTCTGTCTCTCTCCCTTCCTCTATCTCCCTCTCTCTCCTTCTCTCTCCCTGTCTCCGGTCTATCTCCCTCTCTCTTTATCTGTCTCTCTCCCTCTCTACCTCCCTCCTCCTCTCTCTCCCTCTTTATCTATCTCCCTCCTCCTTTCTCTCCTCTCTCCTCTCTCTCCCTCTCCATCTCCCTCTCCGCAGACAGACCCTGCACAGCTCAGAATGAACTATAGCTGTAATAAAGTGGTGATCTTACACACGTTCCAAGATGTCCGCCTTCCTCCAGCTCCTGAACAACTGCATGGCCTCCTCCAAACACACACTAAAACCTCACACAATAATACACAATCACACAGAACCACACAGAACCACACAGAATCACAGTGAGGCCTCTAACAGCTCAGATACACAGACGCTCATAATGGGGCTGTTTTAATTGTGTCCCATTCAGGCTCCAGCAGATGTGAAATAATAAAGTGAAACTGCTTTGGACCAATGCAGAGATAATAATGAGAGTGTGAGGGCAACTATAATACTGAAATTAAATCACAAATAATACAGATACTGGCATTCGTTGTGTTAATGAAATTGTTAAAGGAGCACTGTGTAACTTTTCTAATGGAGGGTCCATCACATGTTTGCCTACACATTACCTAGAATGTTTCACTATGGCATTAAAAGTATCTCAGTGGGGACTTAAATGCAAGACAATGCCAGGTAATGCCATACTGTGGACAATAACAACAAAAAATTACATCTCCATGGAAACTAAAAGATGACAGACCCTCCACCAGAAAAGTTACATACTGCACCTTTAAAGTGCATGGGTTGCAATAATAACCAATCATGCCTATTGGCACAGTGATCCTGGAAGATATAAATATCTTGCTCAAAAACACAACAACATAGTGCTATTGGGAATTGAACCAGCAACCTACAGATTAGTGGGCAGATTTCTCAACCCTGAACCATGGTACTGATAAACAGGGCTTTGGAAGTGCCGATAGCCGATATAACCACAGTTTATATTTAGTGATGTAAAAAATCACTTTAAATCTTCAACTCATTATAAAACTTAGGTCTGGCTCAATTAGATTTTAAGTTGGGTTTATTTAGGCAACATTTACTGTTATTTTGTCTCTTTACAGCCATATTTAAAGACAGTAGGTCACCTTAATGGCACTGCAATAATTCACGTTAATCATATGAGTAAATACGGAGCATTCACACCTCTATTCAGAGCTCAGTTACATACCAGTGCGTGTCCAGTAACATGTACAGCCACTATAGTCACTTTACAGATGGCCAGTGTAAGAGAAAACAGGCTGTTTATGTGAGGTAGCTAACAGCAGCTAAGCGCTAACCAATGAGAAAGAACGAAAAGTAGCTCTAAAACCAAAACATTTGTAACATTCACCGCTCACACAGGCACCTCTCAGATCACAAGGCTTTACAAATAAGTGTCCTTTTAATATAATCCAGCATGCTGACAGCAGCTGTGTGTGTCTATGGGACAGTCCTCTCTCTATGGGACAGTCCTCTCTTCTCTGCACTCGCACTTTGATTAAAACAGGCAGTAGTTTTGATCAGACACATAAGTCTTTAAAGCTAGCGCCTCAGTGCTGCCTCAGATCACACTGGTGTAAACAATTGCACGTGAGTCACATGACTCATTCAGGTGCAGTATGGCGTCACACACAGACAAATTACTCCTCAGTTAGCCTAAATGTTGATGTGGGGCTACATATTAGGACATTTATCTATTTGTGAATTGAATTGTTTAATACAGAGAATGTAAGCTTTATAATAAGGTATAACATGCCCATGTGGACTATCGGCCCATATCAGATAGATTTAGGCCGATAGCCAATATGTCTCCACGTGCCCATATCGGCCGATAATATCGGACAACCAATATATTGGTCGGGCCCTAACTTGGATTAAAGTTCTCTCTAATATGAACATATAATCAAAAGAGTCCCAATAATATGGGCTGTCACTGAATTACACGTCTCTTCATTTACTGTTATGGTGCAGCAACAGCTAAAAAACAGATGGAACTACATAGACCATGATCCTTTGGTCCGTTTCAGTGCAGGCTATACAAAGAAATACCTGTTTTAAGCACTTTTACATCTTAATTCTTTGCATTATGACAGAATCAAAGTCTTGTCAGGGCACTTCAAAAGGAAAAAGTAGGACATCACAATTTTGTTAGCCTCCACAAAATATTGCAAAAAATATCGAACCATGAGATACAAAGACTACAGTATTTGTGTAAGTTCAATCCTGATTCAATTTGTTGTGTATGTGTCTCAAAATCATTGTATTCTTATGATGTACCAACTACACATACAAAAATTGTCCTGAGCCAAAAGACCATCTCAAAATTCACAACTTCCCCTTTTAAATATGAACAAACTGCCAAAAACGGGAGCTGAACCACATTTGTTGGCATTCTTGTTTGCCCGTTTGAATGTTTCACAACACGCAAAGCCGAGGTTTAGGGTTAGGGTTTGGGTTAGAGTTAAAGTGTCTTGCCTAAAGACACAACAACAGCATAGTGTTAGAAACAACAAAACAGTAATACAATGAACTGCCTCATTCTTCTCTGTCTTTTCTCCCTGGTACAGTCCACCACAATCATTTCCTTTACTCCTTCGTCTCCTTCGCTCCTCTCCTCCTCTTTCCTTCTCTCCTCTCCTCCTCTTTCCTTCTCTATTCTCTCCTTTTCTCCTTCTCTCATCCCTCCTTCTCTTCAATCTTCTTACCTCCTCTCCTCCTCTCTCTGTCTTTTCTTCCTGGTATAGTCCACCACAATCACTTCCTTTACTCCTTCCTCTCCTCCTCTCTCCTGGTCTCCTCTCTCCTTCTCTCCTCTCCTCCTCTTTCCTTCTCTACTCTCTCCTCTTCTCCTTCTTTCATCCCTCCTTCTCTTCAATCTTCTTACCTCCTCTCCTCCTCTCTCTGTCTTTTCTCCCTGGTATAGTCCACCACAATCACTTCCTTTACTCCTTCCTCCTCTCTCCTGGTCTCCTCTCTCCTTCTCTCCTCTCCTCCTTCCTCCTTTGCTCCTTGTCTCCTCTCTTGTTCCCTCCTCTCCTCTATCCATTCTTACAATAGCATGGCATACATGAGGACTACAGTATTTTTTGGTTGCAAAGGGGTACATTCAAATCAGTGTATCCATATTGTGTAGCAAATTCATTTTTTTATTTGGAAAGAACAAATATAGAGACAGATTTCTTCCAGTTTAACTATAGTATCTTTCCTAAATTACTTAAATGGACTTTTCCATTTCTACACCTGCATGAGACAAGCGTAATTACACAGTCAAAGTCTATTATACCATCCTTGGCTGTGCTGGTATGTTAAAAAAGAAAGAAAACTGGAAAAAAATGAAAGACTAATGCATTTGCACAAGGGAACTTACAGGAAAAAATGCAAACAAACAAAAATACGGGTCAAATTCCCACAAAAATAGTTAAAATTTGACTATTTTTGACTTGAAACATGGACTCCTTTCTTCTTTCCTCCTCGTCCCTTTTTTCTCTGTCTCCTCTCTCCCCATCTCTTCTCCTCACCTTCCTCCTTTCCTCATCTCTGTTTGACCTATCTTGTATTTTCTCGTCTCCTTACGGAACTTCCTTTTAATTCCTCCTTCTCTCCTCTGCTCTCTCCTTTTTTTCCTTGTCTCCTCATTTCTTAACTCCCCCCTCCTTCTCTCCTTTCCTCCATTCATGGCAATCCCCCATTTCTCTCCTTCTTTCCAATGTCCTTGTCTCCTCTCTCCTTCTCTCCTCTGTCTGTGTCTCTCCTATTCTATGTAGTTCACCCCCTTTTTTCCCCCATTTTTGATTTGAAACATGGACTAATCACTCCACCAAACAGAAGCATTTCCTTTCTCGTACCTCCGCTCTTCTTTCCTTGTCTCCTTCTTTCCTCCTCATCCCTTTTTTCTCTCTGTCTCCTCTCTCCCCATCTCCTCTCCTCCTTCCTTGTTTACCATAATCACACCTTTGCAAAACCTCCCTTACTCCTCATCTCCTCTCCTCTCCCTCTTCCTTTCCTCATCTCTATTTGACCTGTCTTATTCCTCCTTCTCTTTCCTCCACTCCACTCCTCTTTCCTTTCTTTTCCTTGTCTCCTCATTTCTTAACTACCCCCTCCTTCTCTCCTTTCCTCCATTAATTTCTTGTAAAATCTCCACCTTCTCTTCTTCTTTCCAGTCTCCTTCTCTCCTCTTCTTTGTCTCTCCTATTCTATATAGTTCACCACTCCTCTTCATTCCTCCTTCTTTCCTCCTCTCCTCTCGTCTCCTCTCTTTATTTATACAAAATATATGAAAATCAGACTGTTTTTGATGTGAAACATGGACTAATGAAGCCAAAGCTGAGCTAGAGCAGTGTTCTCGTTGGCGTTTTGTTCCACACAGTTGTAATAAAGTAGTTTTCCCTCCTCCAGCTCTGGACCCAGACTTCACACCGTGTTTACACCTATGGGCAGCTAGCTAGCGCCACAGGTCCGCCGCGCTAAGCTAACATGTGCACAGCCGCGGAGAGGCTATAGGGAATCGCACCAACACACTGTTTGCTCGGGGGCAGCATGCAGAGAGGAGATAGGGCAGTTTAACAGGCCCGGAGCTTGTGTATTTCAGGCAGAATTATGGACTGACGGCTGCGTACCTACCACAGAGAACTCACAAAAGCAATTTATTCCACAAAGTAGCTCCAGTCGCTCCCTCCTCACCAGCCCCTTCACTTTCATGTGCTTTGGTCCTATCTTTTCTACAACAGACTGCACAGGAACAAGGCACAATGAAGGCGAAATGACAATTAACTAGAGGTATTTTGAAGTTCTAAAGGTGTGCTGTGTAACTTTTCTGTGGAGGTAGCATCCACAGAAAAAGCTCATCCAAGCTGCGAAACGTATTCGACCAAATAAACTCTGTCCAGTTGACAAATTAAATTTCTCCTTTTGATTCTACCTGGACGACTGAGGGATTCTACACACATTTTTCTGTGGAGGGTCCGTCAAATGCTTTTCTTCATGGAGATGTTATTGTTTTGTCTGGAATGTTTCACAGTATGGCATTAAACCTTTCTATCTTCATGGAGACCAAACCAGACCAAGTTACAGGTCAGATCTGTGGAGAGGCGACCCCGCTCACAGTCAGAATGCCTGTTTTTCTAGGTATTTTTGAGCTATAAAACCACCTGTAATTGAATAAATGTAAAGTAGAGCTGTTTAATGTCACACTGTGGAACATTCCTGACAGAGCAATGACACCTCCATAGAAACAAGCAGGTAGCGGACCCTCCACCAGAAAAGTTATTGACCTATGATGTTAAATCTGGAGAGCCTCTTTCTGTATGTGGCTCTCTCTCTCTCCTTCTACTGTTGATGCCTTTCAATGTATTTCCTTTTTGTCATCTGTTTTTTTCACTGTCATTCGTTCACGTCTCTTCTCTCTCCTTCTCTCCTCTTTCCCTTTTCACATTCTGTCATTCCTCCCTTCTCTTCAGTCATATTGTTTCCGCTCTCTTTGTCTCTTCTCCTCGTCTCCTCTCTCCTTCTCTTCAGTCCTCTTACCTCCTCTCCTCCTCTCTCTGTCTTTTCTCCCTGGTATAGTCCACCACAGTCACTTCCTTAACTTCTTCCTCTCCTCCTCTCTCCTCATCTCCTCTCTCCTTCTTCCCTCTCCTCTATCCTCATCTCATCTGCTTCTCTTCTTCCTCTCTCCTTGTCTCCTCTCCTCCTTCCCATAGTTCACCACAATAATTTTTTGAAGAGCTCCTTTATATCACTCCTTCCCTCCTCTCCTAGTATCCTTTTCTCTCTCCATCAAAATAATTGTTTTTATGCATCTGTTGATTCTTGTTGGAACATAATGTAATTTTCATTTTCATTTGAAAGAAAAAATATATCCCTATGATTTTAAACCTGGAAAGCCTCCTCTCTCTCTCTCTGTCTATTCTATTATAACATATTTCCTTTTTGTCATCAGTTTTTTTCACTCCGTCACTCATTTACGTCTCTTCTCTCGCCCATAATCTGGTCCAAATGAGCTCTGCGGCACCGTAAACACGCTTGTTTTATTCCAACTTTTCATTTGCCTCCCCCGTTGCCATGGTTACTCTCTCTCTCTTTTTTTTCCTCTCAATTCCCCGTTTTCCCCTCTCTGTCCTCGCTCTCTCTTTTTTGCTCCTTCCTCTCCTCTCTCTATCTCTCTTTCTCTCCCTCCCACCTTTCTCCACCTATCTGCTTTCCTCGTCTTTCCCTCTCTCCTCCATCTCTCTCTCTCCTCTTCCCCGTTGCTATAGAAACAGACTTATTTAAAAAGAAGAGCAAAGAAATTATCTGTTTTTTTCATCCCTCGCTCCCTCGGCACGCCTCCCTCCTCGTCTCCTTTCTCCTTGTCTCCTCTCCTCCTTCCTTGTTTACCATAATCACCTCATTTCAGATCTCCTTTATTCCGCCTTCTCTCCTCTCCTCCCTCCTCTCCATTTTCCTGTCTTGTTTTTCCTTATCTCCTTTGTCCTTCCCTCCATCACTTCCCTGCAAATCCCATTTTATAGTCCTCATTTTCTCCTCTCCTCTCTCCTCCATTCTTTTCCTTACTTCCTCTCTCCTTTCCTGCTCTCCTTCTTCCTTTAGTCTGCACATTCAAATCTTGTAGAACCCCCCTTTTATCCCTTCTCTCTTTCCTTGTTTCCTGTCTCCTTGCTTCCTCTTCTCATTCCCTTTTCTCCCTCCTACAGCACACCCGCTCCTTACAAGACACCTCCCCTTTATTTATCCTCCTCTTCTCTCTCCCTCTCTCCTTTCACCTTCACTCCTCCGAACAGAAGCCTCTTATTTGTTCATATCTCTCTTCCTCTCTTTCCTTGTCTCATTCTTTCCTCTTTATCCCTCTTTTTTCTTTGTGTTCTCTCTCCTCCTCTCTCTCCTTTCCTCTCCTCTCTTGTTGTGTTCTCTCTGCTTGTCTCCTTTCCTCCTTCCTAGGTCACCCCCCATTTATTCCTCCTTCTCTCCTTGTCTCCTCCCTCTTTCTCTCGCTCTCTCTCTCTCTCCAGTCTCCTTCTCTCCTCTTTCTTTGTCTCTCCTCCTCTATGTAGTTCACTCACACAACCATTTTTATTCATCCTCATCTCCTCTCCTCTCTCCTTCTTTCCTTTCCTCCTCCCTATAGTTCACCATTCATGCCTTGTTAAACCCCCCATTTATTCCGCCTTCTCTCCTCGCTCTTCTTCTCTCATCTCTCCTTCTCTTCAGTCGTCTTGTCTCCTCTCTATCTCTGATATAGCTTGCCACAATCACTTCCTTTACTCCTCCTTTCCTCCTCTCTGCTTCCTTCCTCTCCTCTATCCTCAAATCATCTGCTTCTCTGCCTCCTCTCTGTTTGCCTCCTTTTATTCCTCCATGTCTCCTCTTCTTCCCTCTTTCTTTCTTCCCTGTTCTTACCTCGTCCTTCCTCTCTTATTATCTCTCCATCTCTCCTCCCCCTCTCCCTGTCTCCTCTCCTCCTTCCTAGTTCCTAATCACACCCTTACACATATCTCCACCTTGCCTCCTCTCTTCTCTCCTTCCCACGCTCCTTTTTTACACACTACTCTCCTTTTTTCTTTCTTTCTTTCTTTCTTTCTTTCTTTCTTTCTGTCTCTTTCTCTCCTTCCCTCTATCCTCCTCTCCTCCTTTCCACTTCCTAATGACATCCTTGTAGGTCCTCACTTCTCTTCATTTATGTCTCCTAACTTCTCGCCTCCCATCCCTCCTTGTTTACTCTCTCTTTCCCTCTTCTCCTTTCTTTTTCTCTCTCTCGTCTCTTCTTACTTCCTAATCACCTCCTTATAGAACCTCACTTATCTTCCTCTGTGCCTCCTCTCCTCCTCTTTCCCCTCTTCCCTCTTTCCTATGTCAGTCTACTCTCGCCTTCCCTTGCACCTTATTTACTCTCCTTTCTTTCTTTCTTTCTTTCTTTCTTTTTCATTACTTTCCTTCTCATATCCTCTCCTAATTCCTACTACCTTGTTGCAAAACTCCACTTTTCTTCCTTTTTATCTCCTCTCCCCTCTTCTCTCCTCCCTCTCTCCTTGTCTCCTCTCCTCTTTCTTACTTCAATACTGCATCCGTGCAGAATCCCACTTTTCCTCCTCCTTGTCCTCCTCTCTTTTCCTCCCTCCCCTCTCTCCTTGTCTCCTCTCTCCTTCCCTCACTCCTTGTTCACCCTCTCCTTTCTTTCATTCCCTCCCCTCTCTCTTCCTCTTTGCAAAACTCAACTTTCCTACTTCCTAATCATGTTCTACAATCCCTCTGTTATGTTGTAGATTTGCACTGACCCCCCTCCCTCCCTTTCTTGTCCTCTCCCTCTCTCCTTTTCCCCTCCCTCTATCCCTCATTCCTTCTCATCTCTCTCCTCCTTTTCCTCTCTCTCTCCTCCCTTCGCTCATTCACCTCCATGCAGAATCCCTCTATTATTTCTTTATGTTGTGGATTTGAGCTGATCTCCCTCTCATCCCTCTCTCCCTCCTCCTCTCTCTTTCTCTCCTCCCCCTCTCCTTGGCGGCCGCACGTGTCTTGCTCATTAACAGGCGCCCCACACAGACCTACATTCATAAAGTGAATTCTTGGTTTTGTCGTTGGATTTCTCTGGAGACAAGCCAAAGAAAAGAAAAGAAAAACCCTGCGTTCTTTTGAACGGCGTTTTAATCTGTGCGCTGCTCATTTCTCCTGCAGGAAAACACCTTTTGTCTTTTAAACTGATTAAGATCCTTAAAGAGAGACAGAGAAACAGAGGGAGGAGAGGAGGGAGGAGAGGAGAGGAGGGAAGGAGGGAGGGAGAGAGGGAGTGGAGGTGGAAATGAAAACAAAACTTAATTTAAGCTATCTGAATCAGATAAGCAGAGAATTAAAACAAGTAGTAATGTCTCCTCCGTGGCTGCGATGGTTGTGGTTCGCTGCTCTTGTGGCTGACTGGCTGGCACACTGAGCAGTTTTTAACCTTCTTTCATTTTTATGTTACATTTTGAACTTAATATTTTGTCATTTTGACCAACGGAGAAGTGCAGCTTGTGCATTTCAAAAGAGTTAAGCACTACTGGATTGTGTATTTTGAGCAGAGGTGGAAAAAGTACTGAAAAATTGTAATTAAGTAAAAGTATCTTTACTTTGCTTAAATCCTACTCAAGTAAAAGTAAAAGTACCCGTCTGAAAATGTACTCGAGTAAAAGTAAAAAATTACTTCATTTCAAATGTACTTTGAGTAAAAGTTACTTAGTTACTTTCAATTAAAAAAAAAATAATACAGTAAAAATGCAGTTTTTTTCATAATGTTGCTGCACATAAATGCAGTCTTAAATAGACAAACTGCGGTAAACTAAATGTGATGCACTACCATTTAATTCCTCTAGGAGCTGAAGATATATGGGATAATGAATCTAGACCAGGGGTCGGCAACCCGCGGCTCCAGAGCCGCATGTGGCTCTTTCATTGTTCTGTCGTGGCTCCCTGTGACTTTGGAAAATAATAATGAGTATTTAATTACATTGTATTTTTATTTTAGTTTGTTCATTTTTAAATGTAAATCTAAAATTGTAGATAATGGTAATCTTGTAACATTTAAATACAACGTTTTTAATATTTTTGTCGCTCAAAACATGCGCCGCCGATGTGCGCCACCCGCACACACTGGCAGCCCGGACTTACCGGCACCTAAATCAGCAGTATGATTTTCGGACAGTGGATAATTTAAGTTTGGATTTTTATTTCCTACGAGGAGGACTCAAATAATAATGTGTTTATTGCAGCCTTGCGCACATTTGTTTACGTTATACAGAAGCAAAACTTAAAACCACATGGCTCATTTGCATAAACTAGAAGCGCTGAAAAAACAGCTCGCTCCTTGTGCCGCTGATGCGGTCAGCTTCTGTCGGACTAAAGGGCAGGACTCAGTGGAATATGCGTGTTCTTTCTGTGACTGAGGGATGTTCTGCCTATGGTGAGTCTGTTCTGCGCTTCTATCGCGTTGGAGATGTTCATGTTAAACTTTTCAGAGATTATACGTGAAAGCATGCATTTTGTTCCTAGGCAAGGTTAACCTTCACCTGTTCTCACATATGCTAATTTTAACAGTTGTGGAAACACTTGGTTGCAACCAATACTTCTCAAATTCAGACCTTGTCAACTATCTGGTATTTTTGGCTCACAAGGAAGTCCAACAACACTCCATATATGTAACACACTCTGGTTTATTTTTCTTCAGCATATATAAAGATCGAACTGTGACCTCTTAGAGGCTTGCTTTCTATCCTCGCATGTCTTCTGTATATCTCCTGCTTGTAACTCCCTTACATCTGGCCAGATAAAGAACTTCTTTTACGACTCTACCTGGTCTATTGTCTCTTACTTTTTCCAACTTTGACTTCAAATTGGCGTTGTCGGCAGGATTCAGCCCTTGATACAGGTAAGCAACTTCTTTTTTTGCTTCCTTATGCTGAATCGGACCCGGAGTGGTTGGAAATTGTTTAATGAGACATTCTAATTGGTTTTGTATCTGAACATTTTCTCTGAAGTCTGATTACCATTTCTAAACTATTTCAGCGAATACCAGGTCATACTTATATATATACTGTATAGCAAACAGGTGAAATCCACGTTGAATGATTTCGTGGTCGGATAATTAACCAAGGATTCGCTGCGAAGTTTGATTTCGTAGTATAGGAATGCCAAGGGGAATTATGCTGGTTTTCCGGTAATTGACTGAGTTCTTACTGATGTCAGGGCTAATAGAGGGCTCTACGTGATTATATAGATAATACAATATGACTGAGTTTTCGTATTTAAAGGTTATGAATGGCATGGACCAGAAGTTCCATGTTTGAGTTAAATGGCGTGGGCCAGAAGTTCCATGTTTGATTGAGAATAGTGAGAATAATGGCATAGACCAGAAGTTCTATGTTTGAGATAAATGGCATGGGCCAGAAGTTCCATGTTCCATGTTTAAGATGAGCGGCATGTAGACTGAGTTCCATGCTTGAGAATAGTGCGCACTAGAATATTTATTTATTACTATAAGCAAACAAGGGTTTTGCTCTAATATTATTTTATATCTCCTGTCCACAATCACTAGTAGTTTGATTCTCTCTCTCTCTCTCTCTCTCTCTCTCTCTCTCACTCTCACTCTCTCCTCATGCCCCCCTCCCCTCCCTTGTCCCACACATTCTCCAGTCCCTCTCGCACCCCTGTCCTCTCCTTTTTCAGTGCCCCTCCTCTGGACTTTGCTGTCTCCTGTCTCTATCTATTTTCTTCCTAACAGTTTATGTTCAAAGGGTTGATCTTAACAGTTTCATTGTAATATTTTCACCTGTGATACCACAGGGTTTAGCATCAAACTGCAGTTTGATTGACGGTATTTGCTGACTCTTTTGGAAATGGGTTGTTATTCTTCAAGAGGATATGTCCCAGAACATTCAATAAATTTGAATGAATATTGAAATCTATATAAATATGAACAATCCACTCTAATGTACAAGTCAAACAAATTTTGTTAATGCAAAGGAATTGTAAAATTAATGTGAATTGAGTTAACGGCAACTTTACAGAACAACATATTTGACCATACATTTTTGGTGGCACTTTGGTAAAGACCAGGTAGACCGAGTAAAAAAAGGGTAATCGTTGTCTTGCATGATTGATTTGTATATACCGTCGTTATGGGGGGACTATTCAGTGTTCCAGTCAACAGTTATGAAATTAAAGTCAAAAATGAAGATGACCTACCAAAACGTGAAAGAAAGGAGTTTAAAGCCTTGTTGAAAACTAATCCGCAGTTGAAGTTAGTCCCTGATAAACCTGCTAATCGTCTCACACCGCGAGAATGGATGACTCAAAAATTAGGCATATATTATGCTGAACCGTTTATTTCTGAATTGGCGATATGGTCCGACAATGCTTTCCCAAGAGAAGGTAGTTTTACAAAGGATAAACTGAGTTTGGCCCGTGCTTACATTATTGATAAGACTAAAGTGGCAAATCCTATTTGGCAATCGAGTAATTATATGAGAGAAGTTTTATCAGCTTGGGAAAGAATGGCGGCACAATATCCTGGCAATTCCGGTTATAGTAGAAGAACTAAATATGGACTTCCATTCTGGCCAACCCTGTTAATGTCACAGCACATTGAAAACAAACCAGCTTCTCTTACAGACAAAAATGAATTCTACCCATCATTAGCAGTTGATGCGTCCGTCGTACACGCATACACAGACGGTGATGACGCGGATGATGATGATGACATTGATTTGTGTATTGCGGGATTCACTGTTAATGCTAAACGTCAGAAAGATTTTAAGACACTTTCAATCCAATCGACCATAATATTTCCTGAATATGATACTGCGGATACGGATGAAACAGACTGGCAGAAAAAATGCATCAGGTCATGGTTTGAAAACGGTCAGCGTGCTTTGGAAGGAATAGCACGGCGTAAAGGGGATAATGAAAGAATTAAAAGAGATCAATTGACCTATGTACGTGAGTTGCTTAGAGCTGAATTTAAACGCATTTTCAGATTGATAAAACACAAACAAAATCCGGCGATTGAGTTGGCTCCAATTTGTTCATACATAGTGAAGTGTTGGGGATCTTGTATGAATCTTTATAAAACTAAAACGGGAATAGAGATAGATGTTGAAAAACCTATCAACAAAACAGTAAAAGAAAAGATTATGAACATGATACCGGAAGAGAACGTTCAAAACCTTCAGGATTTATTAATTGAATATGGTAAGGAATCACAAACAAAAAAAGATGCTCCATCAGTACAACTTAATGCTCCATTGCTTACTTTTGATGACAAGGTCATGGACAAACCCTTATCTCTTGCAGAAATTTCTAAAATAACACGCGATGCTCCTTCGCCTTTGGTAAAACCAACTGCCTTTATGAATTGGTATGAAACTCTGATAATGCATGGTTCGCTATCAGGAAAGGATGTACGCTATATATTGACAACGGTAATGCCGCACATAAAGATGCAATCTTTAATTGATGAATGTGACACCCTTAGTGAGGACAATGACGGCCCTATTGATCATGAAACAATACCTGAAAAGAAGTTTCCATGGTTGAGTAAAAAACACAAAGAAGAACATATCACTGAGTTTAAATAATTTCTGAAAAAGAATGCTACACAGGATAGGGATATTTCTCAAATACTCAATTGTAAACGAAAACATACTGAATCAATGTCTACTTTTGCGCAAAGGTTTCAAAAAGCATGGAAAGAGGATGCGAAATTAGAAATAAAAGACAGCGAAGATCCGTTATTTGTGTCAATGTTTTTGAATGCTTTGGACTCACAATCAGCATATACTGTAAAAGTGTCATGTCCAGAAGTCTTCACGCTCGCTCCTAATGATCTGTTGAAAAAGATTAGAGAGTTGGAATCTGTTGGTCTGTTTAACAAACCAAAGTTAATGGCAGCTGCATTACCTGTTAGCTCACCCCAGTCTCCAGTAAATACAAGAGAGTTTCACACAATAGTAAAACAGCAGCCTATAAGGGGTACAGGACCTAATGAAATGCCTTACAATATTCCGTATAGACAAAAACGAGGAAGACCAAATAACAGAGGTCAAATGCCAAACTATGATGATGTTTGCTATCGCTGTGGTAAGTATGGACATTGGGTTCGAAACTGCAGGAATGTACCACCAGGTAACGTATACAGAAATACTTTTCAGCAAAAACAAACTCCACATGCATCGTTTCTAGTAAGAAATGATAGATTTAATCAGGGAGATGTAAGAAAGGACTTACAAGTTTCAGAAAAAGGAGCATCCAATCCTATTTGGCAACAATAGGGGTACCGACAGGAGGACGCTGACAGTAAAAATAATTGCGTGTTAACAGCACCACAATTTCAACTTACAAATAGCCCATCTGATCTACCAAGTTTTAATATTACAGTTGATGGTAAACAAATTCCTTTTTTGGTTGATACAGGAGCTACAATGTCATGTATTAATCAAACCGATTTTCTCAAACATGCAACAAAAGAAACTGTCTTGTCTGTCGGTATAGCGGGCGTCCTACAATCGCAACCTCTAACAAAACCACTAAAAGTTGATATAAATCAACAACAAATGAATCATCCATTTTTGTTAAGTAACACAGTCCCGCTTTCACTATTAGGAAGAGATCTATTATGTAAATTGAATGCCACCATATCGTGTTCACCTAATGGAATGTTACTAAAGATTCCAGAGCAGACAGTTCGGCAATTCTTTGAAGATACACTCACAGGCGACCATAACTTCCAGACACATGTCAAAGTCTCTAGTGTTAATGTTATGGTGACCTTTGAGGATATCAAGAAATTGGCTAAATGTAGTGCTGCAGCTGCAGTATCACTTCTCGCACTTAGACCAATTAATAAGCCTTTCTGTTTGCATTCCGAAACAGCTAATGGTACATGCTTGAATATACAATGCTTTTTTCTATGCCCAGCAGGGTTTATTCTGTTAGACAAAATTGATGAAGTACATTGCAACACCTTCATTTTTGCAGTAAAAGATGATTTGTCTGACATCTCTTTCATTACAGATTCTCTCAAGAGATTACTAGAAATCTTACCTGATGAAAAGGAGGAGAACAAAACTTATGTCGTCTGGTCTTATGCTAAGGTACCTGAGCATTTCTTCATCAAATGCAAAAACATAACTTCTGTACCAGTCACAACAGACATTTCTTTTGATCAAATTGAAATATGCCCTATTTCAATTTTATCTAAAGTACCTAGACACTTGTGGGCTTTACATGCCAATCATGTGGGTCTTCTCCGGGTTCCACCATACCATGCCAAAATCGACTACAGCAAATTTCCAGTACATGTTAAACAATATCCTTTATCCCAAGAAAAGGAAAAGGGTATTAAACCAGTCATTGAGAGCTTACTGGAACAAGGTGTTGTTATAAAGAAAAGAATTTCTTGTAACAGCCCTATCAATCCAATTGTGAAGCCAGAAACAAACAGGTGGAGATTTACACAAGACTTGAGAAAGGTTAATGAAATTGTTTTTCCTATGGCTCCAACGGTTCCTGATGTTAATGCTATACTGACAACACTACCACCACATTCTAAATTTTACACAGTAATTGATTTGTCATCTGCCTATTTCTCCATTCCCATAGATGAAGAGACGCAAGAGTTATTTGGTTTTCAATTTCTAAATGAGAGTTATTGTTTGACCAGATTATCTCAAGGTTTTGTAGATTCAGCTGCATATTTCTGTAGCATTGTGAAATGGCACTTGTCGCATCTCACTCTCCCCGGGTCTTCTGTGCTAGTACAGTATTTTGATGACCTGCTCATTGCTTCACCAACAGAAAATGACTGTGTCAGAGACTATATAGCGCTTTTGATACATCTGGCGGATGGAGGACACAAGGTTTCACTTGCCAAAATGCAATTTTGTCAAGAAGCTGTCAACTACCTGGGCTATGTCCTGAAAGACGGATGTCGTTTTTTGTCTATGGACAGAGTAAAAATGATCATGGACTTGAAAAGGCCTAGAACTAAAACTGAAATATTGTCTTTTTTGGGATTAATCAATTATTCCCGTTCTTGGCTTCCTAATGTTGCCTTATATGACTCTGTTTTGCGTAAGGCTACGTTGAAAGATAAAGCTGATACTGTGTTTTGGACTGATGAAATGAAACATGCTTTCCGACACATCAAATACCTTTTGTGTAACGCGCCAGCGCTGGGATGTCCCGATTTTGAATTAACGTTTCATCTCTTCGTGAGCAACGACGAAATCGGAGCCTACGCTGTGTTAGCACAGCCTCATGGGGAAGGAATGCGACCAGTTGCATACTATTCCAAAACCTTGCCTCTCATTGTCCAGGGAATGGTTCCTTGTCTTAGAGCAGTAGCTGCTGCAGCAATGATGGTTGAAAAATGTCAAACCATCGTTCTAGGTTATCCTTTAGTGTTGCACACCACACACATGATTTCAATCATCTTAAACAATATAACCAATCAACACATGACCAGTCAAAGAAGGAGTAACTATGAACATATCCTGACAGGTACTGAGAATTTCACAATTTCCACTGTGTCACATACCAATCCAGCGTTACATTTGCAATTCTTATTGTATGGCACTGGGTATGAACCAGAGGATGAATCACATGACTGTTTGAAACTTATTTCAGAATCCACAAGTATCAGAATGGATTTACAACAAACTCCATTAGCTCAAAATGATTTGATACTTTTCTGTGATGGATCAGCTATGAGACCAAATGACAAAACTGTGTTAGCTGGATATGCAATTGTAAATGATCAACAGACCTGCCTGGAAGCATATTGCTTACCAGTTAAGTCTGCTCAAGCTGCTGAATTAATAGCATTAACACGAGCATGTACCATAGCAAACAACAAACGGGTAACTATTTACACTGATTCTAAATATGCATTTTCCGTAGCACATGATTTTGGGAAAATTTGGGAAAACAGGGGTTTCTTGACAGCCGCAGGGAAAGAGATAAAAAAATGCTCAACTTGTTAAAGATCTTTTAACTGCTATGATGCTCCCAACAGAAATTGCTATCGTCAAATGTACGGGACATGGTAAAAAAGATAATCCTGTGACTATTCACAATAATTTCGCAGACAGTTGTGCTAAACAAGCAGCTCAAAGTGACTCTTTTCCTCCCTGGCTACAAAAAACTTGTCCTCAGACTATTGCTTCTGACTCAGATTCACTCTCTCCCCCTTTCTCTATTGCAGATTTGCTTGCAATCCAACAAAAAGCTTCAGAGACTGAAAGAAAACGTTGGATAAAAAAGGGATGTTTTAAAGATGGGTTATGGAAAAACACCAATTCCAAAGTCGCACTTCCTAAAATGGCTTTCCATCCATTGATAGCCTATGTACATGGAATTACACATGCAAATTACCAAGCGATCACATCATATATCGACAAATTCTTTTTCACTACAGGATTAGAAAAGCATGTGAGGCGCTATATTCAACAATGTATGGTATGTGCGCGTTGTAACCCCGCAGTCAATCCACCAAGACATGAACATCTCCCTATGCCAGAAGGCCCTTTTCAACAACTACAAATCGATTTTACGCATATGCCTAGGTGTAGAGGCTTTTCCTACTTATTAGTCATAGTAGACTGTTTCTCTAGATGGCCTGAGGCATTTCCTACCAGAAAAGAAAACGCACAAACGGTAGTAAAGTGTTTGATGGAACATATCATACCTCGTTTTGGTATACCTATGTCGATTGACTCCGATAATGGCACTCCTTTCACTTCACGAGTAACTAAATTATTGGCAACTGCACTTGGCATCAAATGCCAATTTCATGTGCCATGGCATCCACCTTCGAGTGGAATGGTGGAAAGATTAAATCGGACAATAAAAAATAAGATTTTGAAAATTCACATGTCTCGGCAAATGACTTGGCTAGACACATTACCTCTGACACTATTGTCCATCAGAGCAATGCCTTGCAAAAACACTGGATTGTCTCCGCATGAAATTCTAATGGGTCGTCCCTTTCCTTTGGCAGCAAAACAACCTGACGCGGCAGCAGATCTCACAATTCTACAGGAACTGCAACAACAATATGTACACAATTTATTCACTTTTATTGCTCAGTATCTCCAGCAGGTATCTGATGCTAGTCCTGTCCTGTCTGACAAACCTACTCATCCTTTTCAACCGGGAGATGTGGTACTGATCCGAAGTCTGAGCCGACTGCATCTGAGCCACGATACGGAGAACCGGTCGAAGTGCTGTTAGTCACGAGAACTGCAGTAAAAGTCAAAGGAAGTCCAGCATGGATCCACGCCAGCCGGGTCAAGGCAGCTCCGAAAGCAACAATACCCAACTTACCATCTTAGAGTATCCAATGCACACTCTACATTTTTCTTTTAAATATGCTCTAGGCATACTAATCATTTTAATTGGAATTGTAACCCTTCTCAGCTACAATGTTGATCCTTATTACTCGCATGGGAAACATCTATATAAAAGACTGATTAGACCACAAGAAGACTTAGATTATAACAAACCTATATCTAGCACTGACAAATACAACCGGGTAACTTTGGAAGAATTGACTGAACAAATGACTGCAAGAATTTTTCTTTTGTTTCAGACACTCGCAACCACACAAACCCACTCTCAGTCTACTGGTCGGATGAAAAGAGAACTGTCTCATATTCCGGTGAACCATCTTGATTTTCAATGCTTGTATTACCCCCTTCTGGTAAATGCTACTCAATCTTTTTACATACACAATGCAAAGGAATCTAGTGGACATTTTTCCCTCCCTTGGTTGGATGGTATAGTTGATTTCTTTACAAACAATTCGATTTTTTGGATGGTTCATTGGAATCTTAACACCTCTCTTTGTAATACTTCTGGTAGCGAGTCTACTGATCCGCTGTTGTCTACCAATTATTAGAAAATTCATCATAAAATCCATTTCTTCCTCATTTGCACAAATACAGACTCAGACTATGACTGTTTATGACCCTCCTGCTACTCCTGATGCTCTCTCTACTTGTAGTTCATCTACAGATTCAAGTATATACCCTCCGTGTGCTGAAAAATGTCACTTCAACACTTGAGTGAATACCTTGGACCAGTTTGAAACCAAGGACAATGTGTGCTGAACCCACGGAGATATCAAATGGACCTTACAAAGATTGGAGGAGGATACTAAAGAATCGAACAAGCGACTAAGGATGACATCCTGAAAATATCAAATAGGAGCAGCAGCGATAAGCCACGATATAAGGGAATATCTTTCCTTTATGTTAAAATTACTATAACATATTCACAATATTGCTCATGTGAATAGTGGAGACCTTAATTTTGCCGTGTTTTTGTTTATATTTCAGATAGTCTTTCGCAACTCTCATCCCACTGGATGATGGAAGAAGAACAACAACTAGACCAAGAATTCAGATGGACTGAAAAGCATCTAAGTTTTCGGACAATCTTAGATCCAAAGTGACGTCAACATCTGAAGTTCATACTACACATTAAGTGTTGTTTTCTTTAAAAGTTGTCATATCTTCCATCTTCCAGTAGCAGTATCTCAATCAAGTTGTAGTTGCTAAAGACTAAACTGATCTGTTATATTATAGTATTTTATGTTTATCTACTCTTGCTATTACTAAGGTATACCTACGTTATCCTAGGCCTATGTTCAATTTATATTTATGTTTGTATGAGATATATTCAATTAAGAGCCTCGGACCACTACAGCGGGCACCTGTGGTGATAGGATGAATTTTTCCCATTCGAACGATGAAGGAACATTGAATCATAAAGGAAGGAATACAGAGTGAAAGATGAATGACTATGAATGATGGGTGTGCTCAATGGGTTTTTTGTCATCCTATTCTTAATTGGGTATATCAATGTTGTGATTTGTATAAAAGACATAAAAAAAAATAAGAAAAAGACAAAATTTAAATAAAAAAGGAAGGATTGAAAGCATGCATTTTGTTCCTAGGCAAGGTTAACCTTCACCTGTTCTCACATATGCTAATTTTAACAGTTGTGGAAACACTTGGTTGCAACCAATACTTCTCAAATTCAGACCTTGTCAACTATCAGGTATTTTTGGCTCACAAGGAAGTCCAACAACACTCCATATATGTAACACACTCTGGTTGTTTATTTTTCTTCAGCATATATAAAGACCGAACTGTGACCTCTTAGAGGCTTGCTTTCTATCCTCGCATGTCTTCTGTATATCTCCTGCTTGTAACTCCCTTACATCTGGCCAGATAAAGAACTTCTTTTACGACTCTACCTGGTCTATTGTCTCTTACTTTTTCCAACTTTGACTTCAATACGTGTGCAGGTCGTACGTGTGCAGCGCAGTTCTTTATTTCACTCATGCACTTTATTTATGTTGCTACTGTTGTGATGAAAAGACTGAAAGGTGTAAATAATTCTCTTAAGACTCGCGCTTATGAGCTGTAGTGGAGGATGGTGCTTGTTGTAGTCCGTTTTCTGGGAGTTGTAGTTTTGCCTGTAGTTCCCCTGGTTAGCGCTGGTTTAGAGTCAAAAGGGTTTTGTGGCTCCGGGTGTTTTCTTTTCTGTGGGAGACGGTCCGGATGGCTCTTTGAGTATTTAAGGTTGCCGACCCCTGATCTAGGAGCTGTTGAATAAGATAAGATAATCCTTTGTTGGCAGTTGCGCAAAACCCCGACACAAGCCAATGTTATTCTGCGGTGATCGCTCGGCTGCCAGGATATCACAGAAAAATCTAGTAAATTCTCTAAACATTAACTGTCATGATGTTGTGTAGTCTAGTCATGTAGCATCACTCTTCATATCTAAAACCATCATAATGTCCATTTCGTTTAACGTTACATTTAGCGAACATGCAAAGCTTGCATTCTCAACCAATCCATAGCCACTTTTGATGGACTAGCACTGTCCACTCGAAACTAGTCCAGGCAATAACCCATGAACTATCCTATAGCCAACATAAATTAAGATGATTTATTAAGAGACCAATCGCAAACTAAAGTCCTGCATTCTTATTATTTCTGACTGTCCTCTAAAGCCAATTTTAAACGTGAGGTGATTTTCCAACTCTCGGCTACTTCACTTGAAACGTTAGTGATCAGGATGGAAAATAATTGAAATCATGAAGCCAGATTGTGTTAACCAAACAACAATAAATATACCGTTTGGGTATAACAGGCAAAACATATAGGCCTATATTTGTAGCCTACTTACCACAACATGCTTTCATAGATTCGGTTCGGCGGGGCAGACACATTTTTACATTGCATGATTATGTTGCTGCCTTTTTTGCGTTTAAACGCGAATAGGTCATCGAGGTTTGGCCAAGGGTTTCTATGGCTTTTCTCTCCAGAATTTAATGCATCTTCTTCTGGTCCTTCATCTTCCATGACCTCCATATCTGGCTCCGCACTGGTCATCTTGTTCCAACGCCTTGATTCAGATTGTGAAACAATGGAACTGCCGCACGCAAACCCGCGCAATGCAATTTCCTTTCAGTTCCGGCAGATTTTTTCCCCCGCATTTTATTTTTTGCCCCTATCGATGTTATTTTACTCAGTAACGTGGGCGGCTTTCAATGCAGCGAAGTAAAATACTTGGCTTAAAATGTACTCGAGTAAAAGTAAAATTACCTGTTTCAAAAACTACTTAGAAAATTACAAAGTACTCATAAAAACTACTCAATTACAGTAACGCGAGTAAATGTAATTCGTTACTTTCCACCCCTGGTTTTGAGCAGTTTGTTATTCCTGTATCCATGGTGACCCTGTGCTAACCAGCTAGCTCTGAAATGCCACACACTTTTTACAACAGTGCAAGATTATTTCGGTAAGAGTTATTGTCCTGTCTCCTCCTCTCAGTCTCAGGTAGGAGGTTGTGGGTTAGACTCCTCTTTGAGTGGAGTGTACATGTTCTCCCTGTGTTACTGTGGCAGAGTGGTTAGCCTATTATCCTCTCCTTATCCTATGCATCCAGGAAGTAATGCTGCTGTTCTGTTAGCATGCTAGTTGTTGTTAGCATCACTGTGACGACAAAACTCCGCTCTGGTCTCCATAGCCACTTTCTGCTTGTTCTCATCTTCATGCTCCTTATATCACCCTTCACCACAGAGAGATACTGCCACTATGCACTCAGCTCCTCCCTCTTTCTCTCTATCCCTCCCTCCCTCTTTCCTCCCCTCTCCCCTTTTCCCCCTCTCCTCCTCCTCCTCATCGAGCTGCAGTGAGGCGAGAGAGGGCCCTGTGTTATCTGGCCCTGATAGTTATTGACGCACATTAAAATATAAGAGACAGAGAGAGGAGGAGTGTGGAGAGAGAGAGCAGGAGAGAGAGAAGAGAGGAGGGGTGTGGAGAGATGTGGAGAGAGCAGGAGAGAGAGAAGAGAGAAGGGGTGTAGAGAGACGTGGAGAGAGCAGGAGAGAGAGAAGAGAGGAGGGGTGTGGAGTGATGTGGAGAGACAGCAGGAGAGAGAGAGAAAAGAGGAGGATTGTAGAGAGAGGGAGCAGGAGAGAGAGAAGAGAGACAGAGAGGAGGAGTGTGGAGAGAAAGAACAGGACAGAGACAGAGAGGAGGGGTGTGGAGAGAGGGAACAGGACCGAGAGAAGAGAGACAGAGAGGAGGGGTGTGGAGAGAAGGAACAGGAGAGAGACAGAGAGGAGGGGTGTGGAGAGAAGGAACAGGAGAGAGAGAAGAGAGACAGAGAGGAGGTGTGTGGAGAGAGGAAGCAGGAGAGAGAGAAAACAGTAAGAAGGGGTGTGGAGAGAGAGGAGGGGTGAGGAGAGAGACTAAAAGAGGGGCTGTATATAGTGTAAAGAGAGAAGAGAGACAGTGAGATGTAGGAGAGAAAGGAAGAGAATGAGAGAGAGAGGGGGAAGGAAGAGAAGGAGTATAGAGAAAATGTGAGCAGGGGTAGTGGAGAAAGAGGAGTGAGTAGAGAGAGGGAAGAGAGAAAAAGAGAGAGAGTGAGAGAAAGAGGGGAATGACAGGGGGAGGAAGGGGAGCAAGAGACAGAAAGACAGACAAAGAAAGGGAGGATAGATAGATAGATAGATAGATAGATAGATAGATAGATAGATAGATAGATAGATAGATAGATAGATAGATAGATAGATAGATAGATAGATAGATAGATAGATAGATAGATAGATAGATGATAGATAGATAGAGAGAGAGGGTATAAAGAAAGAATGATCAAAGGGAATGAGAGACTGAGTATGATAGAGAAAGAAAGGGATGGCAGGATAGAGAGAAAGAAAAAGAAAGTGAAGGGGAGAGAGAGGAGGGAAGAAGAGAGAAGAGAGTGATAGAAAGAAGGTGATAGAGAGGGGGAGAGCTAAAGACAAAAATAGTTTAAAAAAAAAGATAAAGGGAGAGGGGGTGAAAGAGGGAGGCAGAAATGAAAGGGAGTATATACAGAGAGGGAGAGAGAACGAAAAGAGGGAGAAGAGAGAAGCGAGAATGGGCCAAGATGGGGTACAGAAGGAAAGGATGGACAGAGAAAGGGGAGTGAGAGGAGAGAAAGAGATAAAGAGAGAGTTATAGAGTGAGTGAAAGCCCAGGAGGAGCAGGAGCTGTACTAAAAATGCCGCTGATGTTTACGGTTCAGGTCTGTGGAGTAATTGCAGCTGTAAAGTCCAGTCACATCTGTCTGATCCTCATCACTTTAAATGGAACCTTATATTAACTAAGTGTCTGCAGGCTGTAAGATAATAACAAAAATACTACATACGAAAAAGAAGAATTAAAATACAACTCTACAGAATAAATAAAAGTTTACTGAGGCAACCACGACTTCATAAAAAAAAAAAAAAGTGAATCAAATAAGAAGAAAATGCCTGGGCTCCAGAATACACACTTCTCCAAAACTTTACAAAGATCTGAGTCAGTTTATTTGGCTATGTTACGATCTTCTATGTTTTGTTGCTATCGACTTGCTATAATCTTTTCTTTACCTCTTATTTTTGTCAAATGTATCCGCTCTCCCCCATGTATGAAAAGAAGGGAAAAGAAAAACGATCACAAAAAAGAATCAATGAACAAAGCACTAAACTCTATGAATCTGAGGTGAGAGAATTGTGATTTTGTTTCGGAATGATGAGTGACCGATAAGTTCCTTTATTTCACATGCGTCACTGAAATAAACTAATCTGATTGGACGATCTCATTTGACTGGACTTGAGACACAAAGGGCATGGGGACCAGACTGATATCAATCTGTACAAAAAATATAACCAGAAGTACCAGACGCCAGAAGCCACTTGTTTATATATATTAAAAAAAAAAAAAAAAGAAGAAAAACTCACCTAAAGTTGCATTATAAATTCACTCCACACTCAGATGTAAAATGAAGTTGTATATGTGTTTTTTGTTTTTTTTTAAATATATATAAACACGTTTTACATTTTATATAAAACAAAAAAAGTGATGAAAAGTACCTGGCTTCTGGTACTTCTGGCTATATTTGCTTTAAAGTTGCATTATAACTTCACTCTACACTCAGATGTAAAGCCACAACTGCCGCCTGACAATGGCCTGTCCAACCACCAGGGGGCAAGGGACTACTTATCATTGAAAACAGTTAGTGTGGGCGCTCAAAATGGCTTCTACCCAAGGCCCTGCATTTTCTACTATACGCAGCTGCCAACCACCAACACTCACTCACTCATGAATTATTAGTTAAATGTCTTGCTCAATGGCACGATGATAGTACAAGCCAGAGCTGAAATCAAACGTACGTCCTGTCTCCTCGTTTTCTGTATTTTCCTAAAAAATACACAATACTTGATATTTAAAAGTACCATTTTTCTAACATGTACTTTTACAGTGTGTATAATGACAGCTTCTCATTTCATCATCTGTAATCACATTTTCCATCTTTGTCTTTGAAACTCAGCTTTTTATCGTGGTTTAAAATCCACAAAACCACGATTAAAATGGTCTCTCCTCTGCTCTGCTCGGCCCATGCAACCAACCCAATCTGTTACACAGCTCTGGCATTGATAACAAGGGAGGGACCCAGTGACGCGGATTGGGTAGGCGCATTTAATGGTACATTAAGTAAAAGTGAAGTTAGGGGTTTGTGGGGCGTGAAAAGCAGGATTATGATTGTCACGGTTTGGATTTGCAAAAGTAATTTCATATGAGAAATTTTCAGCACTTAAAGAAGCAGATTTAGCCCAGAAGATATGCCCTAATGGGATTAAAGGGCCTGTACCCGATCATTTTCCCATCTATTTGAGCAGAATGTGTCTTGCCCCAGTACAAATATATTATATAAGGAGGTCAAAATAAGACCACTGTGTACTGTCTACATCTAATAAAAGTGCACAGTTAGCATGCTAGGAGTATTAAAGTGCCTGCATGTGATTTTTTTCCCCAAGTATTTGCCCCATTTTAGATATACTGTATAAGCAGCTCTTGAGGTCAAAATATGTTACCTGTTTGCATCTAATTATAAATCACTTTATTATCCGATAAACAGGAAGTGCAAGGTTGGCATGCTAGAAGTATTAAAGAGCCTGTACCAGATATTTTTTCCTCAAGTATTTGCCCCAGTACAGAGATACTGTATAAGCAGGTCTTGAGGTCAAAATAGAGGTGCGCGATATATCGATTAAATCGATTAATTCGAATTTACAGTTCAGAACGATGTGTTTTTATGAAAATCGATTTTTTTTATTATTAGTATTATTTTTTACACGCGAGCGTCGAAAGCGGAACTAATGCGCTGCAGCGCTCTACACGGGTAAGTTAGCGGAGCGCGGAGCGGAGGAGGTGTCGTATTTTTCTACTACGACTGACCTGTGGTCCAGCCGAACGATGCAGCCCTACTTGAGTTTAACAGTACATTTTGTTAATAGTAGCTGGGCGATGCGAAGTGTTTGTCTGCAAACAGTGTATTTTCCCGAGGATCACAAGGAGGGATTAATCGCGCAAGGACTGAAAGATGCTTTCACTTCGTGGAACCTTGCAGAAGACCGACTCATCTGCATGACAACAGACAGCGGCAGCAATATGATCAAAACTTTCTAAAAGTGTTTACAATGGCCTGGTCTGCCATTTCACTTACAAGTATGTTTTTTGCTTGTCAGATTGCACTTTAATCCTAAATTTAAAAAAAGAATAAAGTTAAAACTTGTTTTGAGCCATTTATTTGTCATCTGTTATTTGTTTTTGAGTAGGGCAGAGAAAAATCGATTAAAATCGGAAATCGGATTTTTTGTAAAAAAATCGGAGATTTTATTTTTAGGCCATATCGCCCAGCTCTAGGTCAAAATATATCTGCTGTGTGTGGTTTGCATCTAACTATAAAGCACTTAATTGTACAATAATCAGAAAGTGCACAGTTAGCATGCTAGGAGTATTAAAGGGCCTGTACCTGATTTTTTTTCCCCAAGTATTTGCCCCATTTTGTGTATATATTGTATAAGCAGCTCTTGAGGTCAAAATATGTTCTGTGTGCTGTCTGCATCTAATTATAATGTGTTTTATTGTTTGATAATCAGGAAGTGCACAGTTAGCATGCTAGGAGTATATTTTTTCCAAAGTATTTGCCCCAGTACGGATACAATGTATAAGCAGCTCTTGAGGTCAAAATAAGACTGCTGTGTACTGTATGCATCAAACTATAAAGCACTTAATTGTCCAATTATCAGGAAGTGCATGGTTAGCATGCTAGGAGTATTAAAGGTCTTGTACCTGATTTTTTTCCCCCCATATTTGTGCAATATTTGCCTTTCCCCAGCACGGATATATTATATTAGCAGCTCTTGAGGTTAAAATATTTTTGCGGTGTACTGTCTGCTTCTAATTATAAAGCTTTTTATTGTCCAATAATCAGGAAATGCTTATTAGAGTTAACATGCTAGTTGTTGTTAGCTTTATAGTGACAGCAAAACTCCACTCTGGTCTCTGAAAGTTGTGACAAGCTCTTAGAAACTCATCATGATTATCTTCTAAAACAGTAAAAATCAAGTACAGCGCCTTTAATGTAGCTTTACAGTTACTGAAGCCCCAAGGGAACAAATTAAATAGCAAATTGTGTTTTCTGTACAATAATTTAAGCCAAAACATAGTCACTATTGTGTGTTTCCATGGTGATCGCTACATTAGAGGTATTCCAGGTCAGGAAGGTCATCCCCCAGAGAAAAATAAGGAGAGTGAACACAAGTGCGGCTAAAGGTGCATTGTGTAATGTGTAATTCTGTTAAGAGACAAGCACCTGGTTGTGTCCATGGAGATATTCTAGGGAGATTGCTTCCCCTGAAATGTACCATAGTATGACATTAAATTTGAATATTATTAATATTATTATTATTTTTTTTTTACGATATCTATGTATCGTAAAAAAAAAAAAAAAAAAAAAAAAAAAAAATAATAATAATAATAATAATAATAATAATAATAATAATACGATATCTATGTAGGCAGCACGGTGGCTGAGTGGCAACACTCATGCCTCACAGCAAGAAGGTTACGGGTTCGATCCCCGGGTCACCCGGGCCTTTCTGTGTGGAGTTTGCATGTTTCCTCCCCGTGTCTGGGTGGGTTTCCTCCGGGAACTCCGGTTTCCCCCCATCAACCAAAAACATGCAACACCCCTATGAACAGTTTACCATCAAGGACCGTCAAGGAATTCCTCCCTCCTGTGGGCTCACCACCTGCAGAGGGGTTCATAGGGGTCTGGGTCTGGTGCACAGAGTAATGGGCAGCGTGCTGCCCCCGCGACCCAGCCGGATTAAGCGGGAGAAAATGGATGGATGGATGGATATCTATGTAATATGTATTCTACTGTAAGCGGGCCCACCTCTTCACAAATCTGACCTGTAAATTGGCTTGGTGCTTGTCTCCATGGAAACAGATACATTTAATATCACACTGGGAAAAAATCCAGGCAAAGCAACAATATCTCCATGGTGACGGACCCTCCATGGAGTTACACAGTGCACCTTTAAGGCTGATGGAGCTTTTTGAAGAGAAAATACTGGACTGATCCTGGTTTAGATCTGGTTTTGTTTTTTATTTAAAATAGTTGTGAGAAAATGTCTCTTTCTCCACATTGCGCCATGTTCAGACCCACTGGGGCTGAGAGCAGATCTGTGAACATGCTGTAATGTTGCTCCAATCTTCACTTTTCCAACCATTTTCTGTAGCTTTCGTCATCAGCAGCCTGTTCAATGAGCCCATATCATTTAGACTATGGGCTGTCCGGTCTACAGCTGCCAGAGCTCCGTGTCCAAGTCTGATCAGACCTACACGGGGCTGGGCCTGGTCAGTACTTGGATGGGAGACTGCGGGGAATACCAGGTGTGACAGTGGGGGAGCAGTAGGGCTAGAGGCTATTGCTGTTGCATCCTTGGGCAAGACACTTCACCCACATTGCCTAGTATGAATGTGGTGTGTGAGTGTTAAGGCTCATTTATGTTCCACTTTTGTACATAAGCAGATCAGTGTGTTCCAAGCGTAGAAACCGTCACTGCATTTATACTTACAAATGTTTCGAATGTCAAGGCTGCGTTCTGTTACACCACCACCAGAGGGGGCAAAAAGTCAGTTTGAGAATTGACCAAAACAGACGAAAGAGCGCAACAAATAACAAAACACGCCCACGGCAGGTGCAGGTTTTAGATCTCATCTGTTGAAAAGAGAGCCAAGAAGACGAGGTGAGAGAAGCACTTATTTGTATTTTTTTTTTTTTTTTTTTTAAGTTTTGCTTCCACTATCGGACTGTGTTCACTACTGCCCCCAGTGGTCAGCTCATGTACAGCTCCAGTGTTAAGAGTCCACATTTTCTGATGGACCAAAACACAGACAAAACCACACAGAGGACGAACTGAAGCCTCTATGTGTATGTGTCTAGAATGTAGAGCGTAAATCATTCTTTAAGTGAATTAATTATGCTCAAAATTGTAATGCAATTGTTAACTTTTCTGGTGGAGGGGTACCTGCTTGTCTCCATGGATATGTCATTGCTGTGCCCGGAATGTTCCATAGATCTGACCTGTAACTTGGTCTGGTTTGGTCTCCATGAAGATAGAAAGGTTTAATGCCATACTGTGAAACATTCCAGACAAAGCAGTAACATCTCCATGGAGAAAAAAAGCATTTGACGGAGCCTCCACCAGAAAAGTTACACAATGCACCTTTAATCCATGTGATTCTTGTTTTCTTATCACCTCAGATTTCAGTTTTCTCTCAAACGTGAACGCTTCTGGACGTGTTTAAAATCTGTGAAATGATTCTTGATTTAAAACACAAATGGGAAACTTGAATCTCAAAAAGGTCCCGAAACTGAACAAATGAACTTAAAACTGCACCGATCTTCTAAAACAGACCGTGTAATTATGTGGTCTAAATATAAAAAAATAAAGCTTCTTCTGATCTCCTTCTCCTTGGTCCAGATACACTGATGTTCTGATGTGTTCACTGATTAAAACGTGTAGTAATCAGTGAGACGAAGTGATTAAAAAGGCTCTTGTTTGGATAATGAGAACATGCAGCGGAGAGGGACTTCATACAACACATATACACACATACACCAACAGAACTGACCTACATCTAAAACGGATCATGGAGAAAAGACTATGGCGTATGGGTAATGGAGACTTTTAACCAATATTTTACATTATTGGAGTGTTGAACTGCAAACTACTGTTGTTACTTATTGGCCATTGTCTTATATTTTGTGTAACTTTGAAAGGCATTGTGTAACTTTTTTGGTGGAGGGTGCAATGCTTTTCCCAGTGGAAATATTATTACTGGAATGTTTCACAGTATGGAATTAAACCTTTCTATCTTCATGGAGACCAAACCAGACCAAGTTACAGGTCAGATCTGTGGAGTGGTGACCCCGCTCACAATTAGAATGTCCTGGAATTGAATAAATGTAAGGTAGAGCTGTTTAGCTGTGGCTTCATACAAACTTCCCGGACAACAGTGCATCTGTACCAAGCTTCAAGACAGTGCGTGCGGACAGAGACACTTTCCTTAGCCGTAAGAAGAAGGGCGACGGGATTGCAGTTTTTGTGAACGAAAGGTGGTGTAATCCTGGCCATATTAATGTGAAGGAACGGATCTGCACGCCGGACACTGAACTTATGGTCTTGGGAATATGTCCATATTATTTACCGAGGAAATTTACTTCTGTCCTGTTCGTCGGAGTTTACATCCCTCCCTCAGCTGATGAAGGGGCAGCCTGTGACAGGATACACACTGCGGTCGCTGGACTGCAGTCTAAACACCCGGAGACTTTATTACTGACTTCCGGAGACTTCAACCATGTTTCCTTAGTGTTTTACCCACACCTCACCAGTATGTGGATTGTAAAACTCGGGACAATAGAACTCTGGACTTACTGTATGCCAATTCTAAGGAGGCATACAGTGCCACTGCCCTACCCCCACTGGGACGATCTGACCACAGTCTGGTCCTGTTAACACCTCAGTATGTCCCTGTAAGGAAGTGGAGTCAGGAAGCCAGCGATGCCCTTCAGGACTGCTTTGAGACCACAGACTGGAATGTGCTCTGCCTGCCGCATGGGGACAACATTGACAGCATGACGGACTGTATAACGGATTACATCAACTTCTGTGAGGATACAGCCGTCCCCACACGCACTGTCCGCTGTTACCCTAATAACAAGCCCTGGATCACCAGCCAGCTGAAGGATCTACTTAATAAGAAGAAGCGGGCCTTCAACTCTGGTGATAAGGACGAGGTGAAGAGGGTGCAACAGCAGCTGAAGATCCAGCTCAGACTAGGGCAATCTGCATTTTAATCGCTTCTCATCCCCTGGCACCCCCATCTCTACACCTCCCAGATGCCCAATTCACACCTCACCGCAGACCACTCAGATGACCATTCATCAGCCCATCACCTCTGCTCCCACACCTGCTCCCACCCCCACGGAGGAACTCAGCTCTTTGTGTTTGTCACCTGCGCAGGTGAAAAGGCAGTTGGAGAAAATTCATCATAACAAGTCTCCTGGACCGGACCAAGTCAACCCCTGCATGCTGAGGACATGTGCTACACAGCTCACTGGGATCCTGCACTTTCTCTACACACTGAGCCTGAAGCTTGAGAGGATACCGGTGCTATGGAAGACCTCCTGCGTTGTGCCTGTGCCCAAGAAGACTATTCCATCTGGACTTAATGACTTCAGACCAGTGGCTTTGACATCTCATGTCATGAAAGTGTTTGAGAGACTTGTTCTGGCTCAGCTCAGACCCCTGGTGGCACCATCCCTGGATCCTCTACAGTTTGCCTATCAGTCCCACATTAGTGTGGATGATGCTGTAATCTATCTTTTGCAGCGGGCTCACTCTCACCTGGATAGTGTTGGGGGCTCTGTGAGGATATTGTTCTTCGATTTCTCCAGTGCTTTTAACACTATCCAGCCGTTTCTGATGAGTGAGAAGCTGCTCAGGATGGGTGTCAGCTCCTCCATTGTCTCCTGGATTAATGACTACCTGTCAGGCAGGCCTCAGTACGTGCGACTGGGGACCACCCTGTCTGACACGGTGGTCAGTAATGTAGTAGCTCCCCAGGGTACAGTCCTGTCTCCGTTCCTGTTCAGTCTGTACACTTCTGATTTCCAGTACAGTTCCGGGTCCTGCCATCTGCAGAAGTTCTCTGATGACTCTGCAGTGGTCAGGTGTATCAGGGATGGACAGGAGTTGGAGTACAGGACACTGATTACAAACTTTGTGGAGTGGTCCCAGGCAAATCATCTGCTCCTGAATGTTGACAAGACCAAGGAACTGGTGATTGACTTTAGGAGAAAGAGGACACCAGTGGAGCCCATTACCATCCAGGGCCAGGACGTGGAAATAGTGGACTGCTACAAGTACCTTGGCGTACAGGTGAATAACAGACTTGACTGGAGGGACAACTGTAATGCTGTGTACAAGAAGAGCATGAGCAGACTCTACTTCCTGAGAAAGCTCAGGTCTTTCAATGTGTGCAGCAAGTTACTGGAGATCTTCTACCAGTCTGTGGTGGCCAGCGCGCTGTACTTCACTGTGGTCTGCTGGGGGAGCGGCACCAGTAAAAGAGACATTGGGCGGATTGACAAACTGATCCGTAAAGCTGGACACGTGATCGGCTGTGAGCTGGAGACATTTGTCACAGTGAGGGACAGGAGGACACTGGACAAACTGCTCTCCATCATGGACACTCCTGCTCACCCACTGCACCAGACTATAGAGGGACAGAGGAGCTCATTCTCCAACAGGCTCCTACAGCTCCACTCAAACAGTGAGAGATTCAGGACTACATTCATACCATACGCCATTCAGTTGTACAACAACTCACCCTTATGTAACAGATAATACTCCCTACAACTGTACAATAAGTTAATCTCAAGTAACGGATAACCTCATGCCCTGTCAATCAGCATAGTATTTGTCGTTCTTGTCTCTTGTATATAGCTGTGACTATATAGTTTATTACTTTATTACTTATATTTCTATTTTATTTTGACTTGTACATATACATTTTTATAATTATGTCTCATTTGACACCTGTCTCTTACTCTTTTTGCTATACCATCTATTTTTGTTACTCTCTGTTATTATATTATATTGTGATGTTTGAGCTACTGTATCCAAATAATTTCCCTTGTGGATCAATAAAGTTTGTCTAAGTCTAAGTCTAAGTTAATGTCATATTGTGGAACATTTCAGGCAGAGCAATGACATCTCCTTAGAAACAAGCAGGTGATGGACCTCCAATCAAAAAGTTACATCGTGCACCTTTAAATATATATTTTGTCACAAACCGGTAGGTGAAATCCTCCAGTTAAGGTGGTCCTGACCAAGATAAGCTCACGTTCTGGAGAAGGGTCCCCAAGTGCTGTACGGCAGAAGATGGTTGAAAGTTCCTTAACCTTAAAAAGGCAATTACCATATTTAACTGTTTCATTTAACAAAAAATATTTTATGACTTAAAGGTTTTATAATATGCAAAATTGACGTCAATTGAAGTTATATTGATGTTAGAATGTTGTTCCCTCCTTAAAAACAAACATGGAGTTGTATTTTGTTTCATTCATACATTTGAGTAATCCTTTATTATTAGTCTGTCTACATCTCCAAAGCTCAAAATGCTCTGTTCCACCTTGTGATGTCATGAAGTGGTTGTTTTCAAGTGAACAGATACTGTACCTTTCAGCTTTTACCTTTAGTTCAGTAGAGACTGGCAATTCCAGGGCTGAAATCATCCAAGTGATTCTAGTGAAGGTGTGTGGAGTTTAAAAACACAGTAGAGCACTTCTTGTATTACCACATCACAAGGTGGAACAGAGTGTTTTCTGTTTGAGAGAAGAACTCAGCCTAAATCTGCAGGGTTTGTGTGTTAAACATGTGTGAATGAAACGAAACACAACTCCAGGTCTGTTTGTGATGAGGAAACAACTTTATAATATAGATCAGAAAATAGTGTAATCTGAACCTTTTACAGATACCTTTTCTGGTGAAGCGTCCGCCACCTGCTTGTCTCCATCGAGATGTTGCTTTGCCTGGAATGTTCCACAGACCACACCAAATGAAAGTTTAAAACTCAAATCTCTGACTATGTGACAGAACAGGTTTGAAGCTGGGCCAGATGTTCCAGTGTAATGCTTTAATATGAAGTTCAGACATCAGCACCTGCTCCACATCTGCTCAGAAAATGAACATTACATTTTCTTCCACTGGCTTCATTTAAAGGATTAGAAAGAAAACTAGGACAGGAAATGAGGTGCTTTGTAAAATTAGACAAATGTACTTTTAGTTACAGATTGTGTTTTAAATCCATGTTTTTTTTAGGTATTTCTAAGCAATAAATACACCTAAAATGAAATAAATGCAACAAGGTTAGATTTAATGCTTCTTTCCATAAAATATGATTACAAGTCAGATACGTGGAGAGGTGAGCTGCATGTTTTTCTAGGCATTGCTTAGAAAGAAACATTATAATGTAAGATAGATAGGCTAAGGTTAATGGCAAACTGTGGAACATTCCAGGCAAAGCAGTTGCATATCTCCATGGAAACAGAAGCAGGTTATAGAAGCCTAACACAGAAAAGTTACATAGTGCATCTTTAAAGATCCCATTTTTACGCTATTTTCTGATCTATGTCCTGACCTGGTGTTGTGTTTTGTTTCATTCACACATGTTTAACACACTAACCCTGCACATTTAGGCTGAGTTCTTCTCTCAGACAGAAAACACTTTGTTTTGTGATGTCATGTGGTGATACAGGAAGTGCTCCACTGTGTTTTTAAACTTTACAAACTTTCACTAGAATCATTTGGGTCTTTTCACCCTCGACTTGCCAATCTCTATTGAAGAAATTGTAAAAGGAGCAGTTCACTGGAAAACTACCGCTTCATGACATCACAAGGTGGAACAGAGCATTTTGAGCAAAACACAACTCCAGGTCTGTTTTTGAGGAGGTAACAACATAATAACATGACTTAAAGCTCACAAGAGTCCATTTTGTGTAATGTAGGACCTTTAATGGCAAACTGTGGAACATTCCAGGCAAAGCAGTTTCCACGGAAACAGAAGCAAGTTCTAGATGCCTAATCAGAAAAGTTACATAGGGCATACACATTTTAAGCAATCCATCATTTAAATCAATAGAGGTATTTTTAATTGTCTTCTTTGCTCATATTTTTTTTTTTTATTTCCAGCGTTCCCAGTCGCACAAAGATCTGTTCCATTTCTGTCTAGAGAAGATATACCAGTCCCCACAACATTACACATCCCGGCCCACACACTCTCACACGCGCGTTCCCGTAGCTGCACATAATCCAGGCTGTAGACAAAGCCCTGTGATAGCGATCTTGTAACGGATCACATTGATTTAATTCTGCGCGCGGACAGTGGCTAATTCCTGGAGATGTCTCGGGATGATTTGATGCGGGGGGTCTGTTTGACGGGTCTGTCTCTGCACGTCCACACCACACACAGAGACAAGAGACAGACGGTGAGTGCGGAGAATCAACAATGAACGCAGTTTGAACGTTTTCTTCTGTGAAAGAGGAGGGAGTACACTTCTATGGGGTAATAACATATTTAGCTCACCATGTTAGCTTTTATTGATTGGATTCTATATTCACTGAAAACAATTTATTAACATGTTTTCTCTTGCTCTTGCTCTCTGTGCTAAGTCACTCCCTCTTCAGAGCACTAGCACAACACAATCAGCGTGCATGCCTAATGAAACTACTGCACATCGCATCACATTTGTGACGTTGTAGTATATTGTTTTGTATCATGTTTTGTATATTTATGGAGAATTGGTAACGGGAGCATGGGTGATGCAGGCTTGTGGGTGGAGTCTTGTACAGGCTCGTACAGATAACTGTAAAGAGGGTTTGAATAGGGCCCGAGAGAGATCGCTAGATTACTCAAACATACATGGATGACATCTACAACCTCTTCATTTCCAGATATCAACTGATTCCAGGTTGAAATTCAGCTTTATTTCATCACTCCTACCTCCTCACTCCTCCTAAACCCTAGCTCCTCACTCCTCGTTCCTAGTCCCAAACTCCTCACTCCTCCTTTCTAGTTCCTAGCTCCTCATTGCTCCTTCCTAGTCTGTAACTCCTAACCCCTCCTTCTTAGTCCCTAACTCCTCACTCTTCCTTCCTAGTTCCTAGCTCCTCACTCCTCCTTCTTAATCCCTAGCTCCTCACTCCTCCTTTCTAGTCCCTAACTCCTCTCTCCTGACAGGAAACAGGCTGCAGGCCCATTCCCTGAGCATTAGCATTGATTAGCTCAGGCTAACAGTAGCGTCGTGCACATGTATTTATCACTGTGAGTTAGTGTGACATGTCACATGATCAGACGCAGAGATCACATGACCCACTGTTCACTAGAGCTCCACAGAGCGAAGGACCTCATGATACACACTGTGCTCTGGACATATGTACAAAAACAATGAACTTATACTGGAGTTGATTGTAATAGTTTATAGAAAAAGCAGTAGATTGAGCGCTTACTCTTACTGCCAAGATGCTAACAGATCCTTTAAAGTGAAGGAAGTTTAAAGGACCTACATTATGCAAATTGATTCTTGTGAGCTTTAAGTGGTGTTATAATGTTTTTCCCTCCTCAAAAACAGACCTGGAGTTGTGTTTTGTTTCATTCACACATGTTTAGAGTAATCCTTTGTCTACATCTCCATAGCTCAAAACGCTCTGTTCCACCTTGTGATGTCATGAAGCGGTAGTTTTCAAGTGAACAGCTATTTTTTTTTATCTTTTGTTCAGTAGAAATAGGCAATTCCAGGGCTGAAGTCATCCAAATGAATATATAGAAGGTGTGTGGAGTTTAAAAACACACTGGAGCACTTCCTGTATTACAATGGAAAAAATGCAGCGGTAAACTATTGCATATCAAAGGGACATATCATTCTGTTTATCACCAAAATGGACTTATTGGAGCTTATTTTGCTTCATTCCCACCCTGTGCCTCAGATCACTTCCCCTGTTAGTTCGCTCAGGCCGGGTCCAAATCAGATCGACTGAGGCTTAAGCTTTAAATACTTTTCCATTAAGTCACATTATTTGACCTTTGACCCACCCAAAATGAGGTGCAAACACTGTGAAATGCACCCTCGTACAGATATAAGTCCTACGCATTTTTTTCTTCAGTGGTTCATTCCCTCTGCTGTCAGTAGGGGGAGCACAAAACAAAAAAAAACTAAAACAAACAAACAAAAACAAAAAAAAAACACAGGCAAATGAGATCAAATAATGCATAGACACTGTGGTCGTTGGAGAGGTTAATGTAAATGGACATAGCTAACCCGCTAGCCGCCGCGTTTCAAACAGAAAATGAGCATGGGGAGGCACTTCCGCTCCATCAACTCTGGCTCCAGTTCACTTTATATTGAAAAATTGTGGCCCCTCTCTGTGTAACTGCTGTTGTGAGCCTCGTCATTTTGGTCTTTAAATGTTCATATTCACCTTCTCTACATGATCCTGGAGTTTTTATTTCACTATTTTGTCCGTAAAATAAATTCCTATAACTAATATGGATCTGCCTCCAAAATAGTTTCTATAACCACAGCCTCGATGAGCTTCATTTGACTGGAGCTGAACACTATGGGTGACACTCACTTAGTCCACTTCTTTATACAGTCTGTGGTGATACTATTGTCTGTATTGTGCATTTTTATGTAAATAAATGACTCTGTGGATAAACAGTGGAAAGATTATTGCAACACTAAACTAGAAAAGCACTCAGAGAGCGCAGACCTCCGCCAAGCCCCATTTAACGCAATGCTAACGAAATTTTCAAAGTGATCCAGAATCCAGGATTTCTTCTGGATCATCACCAAAATTTAATCATCTGTTGGATTTACCATTCGGAACATTTCCTGAAAATTTCATCAAGATCCGTCCATAACTTTTTGAGTTATCTTGCTAACAAACAAACAAACAAACAAACAAAAAAACAAACAGACAGGCAGACTCAGGCGAAAACATAACCTCCTTGGCGGAGGTAAAAAGGCAGATGGATGTACAGTAAATGGGCTGTGTGCTTGTGTGTGTTTTAGCTGCACATTTCTTCACATTTCAGGTCCTGACGATGCAAAAACAGAACTGAGTGAATCCTGCTTTTTCAGCACCTGTCCCCTGCCCTCCCCTCATCTAGTGCTGTCACAATACTAAACACTAGACTCCAGGCACACTACCATGATGATAATACAATTCTACACTCTTTAACATATCTATTTCCATGGAGACAAGCGTGTAACACCACCAAGCCAAGTTACAGGTCAGATCTGTGGAGAGGTGTGCCCACTCGCTGTAAGAATGTGTGTTTTTCAGGGCGTTTTGACTACTACAACACCAAAGTAAGTAGTAATGTCTCAATACTAACATTTCAAACTCGATTTTAATACGGAGGAACAGACTCGATACTGATTCTGATACTGTTAGACAACAGAATGTAATTTTCCACATTAAATGGTAGTACTTTCTTTTCTAGTCTATGTGCTCTTATACTTGTTCTGATACAGCTCAACAGCATTTTAAAGACATTCAGGAAAGCTTCATTTTCGTCCTGTGAATGGGACTTTTTAGTATCGATACCTGTGAAAAATGAGTATCTAGTTTCGATACTAGTTTCAGTATCGATTAGTATCTGGTTTCCGATATTTTTGATTTCATTCCCTCCTCGTCCACTGTCCAAAAGCTGCAGATGTGATGAAGATGAGTAAAAAGACTGAGGCAAAGGAAGACGGAGAGAAGAGACAGCACAGCGGCGTTCATCTGCTCACAAGGAGGAAGGGAGGATAAACAGAAAGAGAGAGAGGGAAGAAGAGAGAGAGAGAGAGAGAGAGAGAGAGAAAGAGAGAGGAGGGGGGAGAGAGGGAGAGAAATGGAGAGGAGAAGGCGGGAGGAGGGACAGAGAGAGTGAAGAAGCGAGAGAGAGGGAAGGAGATAAGGGGAAGGGAGAGGGCAGGATGGAGAAAAAAGGAGGGAGAAAGGAAGGTGAGACAAAAAGAGAGAATGGAGAGAATGGATGGGGTTAAAGTGATAAAGATGGGGTAAGAAAGGAGAAAGAAGGGAGAGAGTGGGCAAAGGAAAAAAGGAAAGAGGATTGTTACTGGGGAGAGAGAGATAAAAAACAGGAAATACAGAGAGGGAGGGAATGAGGGAGCAAAAGAGAGAGAGAAGGAAATAGAGGAGAGAGAGAAAGGGGTTTGAAGTGACACAATTGGGAGGGAAGGAGGAAGAGAGTGAAAGGAGGAGGTAAATAGAGGAGTTAGAGTGAAAGAAGAAGAAGAAAGAGGATGGAAAGAGTGAAAAAGACAGACATCACAGACAGTGAAAGAAAGTGAAAGAAAGGAGGGGAGAGAGCAAAATAAAAAAAACAGCGAGAAGGAGAGAGGGAGACAGGAGCAGACAGGAGCTCTGTGCTGTGGGGCAGCTCCTGTTTGCTCAGATCTGATCTGGCTCCAGGGAAACCACAGTTCTTAATGAGAGAAGAACAAACATGGACGACAAACATGAGAGGGACTAGACCAGGGGAGGGACTACGTTTTTATTTTTAGTAAAGGTGCACTGCGTAACATTTCTACTGGAGGGTCCTTTAAGATGTATTGTTTTAAAGGTGCTTTGTGTAACATTTTGGTTATTTCTATGGATTGCTCTGCCTGGAATGTTCCACAGTATGACTTTAAACAGCTCTACTTTACGTTTATTCATTTACAGCTGGTTTTATACAGTGACCTGTAACTTGGTCTAGTTTAGTCTCCATGAAGTTTAATGCCATACTGTGAAACATTCCAGACAAAGCAATAACATCTACATGGAAAAAATTATCTGACAGACCGTCGACCAGAAAAGGTTAGGTGCATAAAATATTTGAATGGCTACATCTAAATCTTATATTCATTCACATATATCTCCAAGCTGGGTGAAGCGTCTTGCTCAAGGACACAATGGTATATTGCATCAACACCTGGGACCATATCTGTGCCTAAATTACATTTTAATATGAACTGAATGAATCATGAAACTGAAGCTGGTTTAAAGAAGACTGTCCTTGTTCTTCCTTCTGTCCAGGTGGAGCCCCTAAATCCTTCCCCCTCTTTCTCCATCCTCTCTTCTTTCTCTCCGGCTTTTCTTTCCCGCTCCCTGTCTTTCTCTCTCTTTCTCTCCTTCTCCTTCTCTCCTTCTCCCTTTCTCCTCACACACAGTAGCAGCTCACAGACTGTAAAGACGAGAGGAGTCATTAATCACTGGAATACTCCACTCCTGTCTGACCTACACAGTCCTTCTTTCTCTCTCTCCTCTTCCATCTCCCTCTCTCTCACTCTCCGTCTTTCTCCATCTCCTTCCCTCTTTCCCTCCTCTTCTCTCACCATGCCTCTCTCTCTGTTCCTCTCTCCAACCCCCTGTCCCTTTCTCTCCTCCTCCTCTCTCCATCTCCCCTTTCTCTTTCGTGCACTCTTCCTTTCTTTCTCTCTCCCGTCTCTCTCTTTCCTTTTCTTTCTCTGCTCCAGCTCTATTTTCCTCTCTCCCTTTCCTCCTCTCTCTCTCTCTCTCTCATTCCTCACCTCCTCTTTCCATCCATCCCAATCTTTCTTTATCTCCTATTTATCGCTCCCTCTCTCCTTTTTCTCTCGCTCCTTTCTCCCTTTCTCTCACACTTCCTTTCTTTTTCTCGCACCTCTCCCCTCCTCCCTCTCTCTGCCACTCTCCCTTTTTTCTTTATCTCCTCTCCATCTCCATCTTTCTCTCTCTCTCTCTCTCTCTCTCTCTCTCTCTCTCTCTCTCTCTCTCTCCCTCCCTCTGTACTTGGTCCAAACCAGAGTGTAGAACATTTGGACATTATTACTGTAAAGCTTTGCCAAAGAAACTGATCCAGGAACTTAACCTGAACTAAAATAAAAAATCAGTTGTAGTAAAATATTTTAAACAAATTAGAAAACAAAATGATCACAGTATGAGACATCGTACTCATAGAAGTCAGCATTTTCTTGGAGAGCAAATTACCATGGCAACGCACCTACAGGTCAAAGTTCACTGGGGGCATTGCTCAGGCTGGGTTCTAACTAGTCCTGGTTTACTCCTGGTTTGATCCTGGTTTAGTCCTGATTTAGTCCTGGTTTGATCCTGGTTTAGTCCTGATTTAGTCCTGGTTTGATCCTGGTTTAGTCCTGATTTAGTCCTGGTGTAGTCCCGGTGTGATCCTGGTTTAGTCCTGATGGCTTAATCCGAGTTTAGTTCAGGTTTAGTCCAGTTTTATTCCTGATGGTTTAGTCCAGGTTTAGTTCTGGTTTAGTCACGATCTAGTCCAAGTTCACATCTGACTTTAGTCTCATTTTTGTGAGCTGTATGTTGCATAACTAACAAATCACTTACAGATACAAAAACATGCTTTATTGTCCATTGCTTTTTATTTTTGCTTATGTCTTTAAGATAAGTTTAAGAAGGGTTTGGACTTGAAATCAAAATCAAAACTAGTATTGACCCCTCAAATATTAAACCAGATGAGCCAAGCTTAAGAGCACTCTCAGTCTTTCTCTAATTTGCATTTATTAGTCTGTCAGTTCTTTGACACTTTCATTCTAGAAAAACACCACACATCTCCAGTCTCTTTGTGCGGAGGACGCGAGCAAACGGCCAGTTCTGAACCACGATCACATTTCATTCATAAATTCCAAAGCGGAGAAAAAAATAAATAAAAAGAAAACAAGCGCAATGAAACAAAGAGCCCCACGCGGACACAACACAAGCGGCATTTGCGCAAACAGCGGGTCTTCTGATCGTCACATGTCACGGGCGCACACGGAGGAGACGCGAAAAGAGCAGCGTCAAACCACCGCGCGCGTACACACACAGACCACGAGGACATAACGGGAGACGCGGGGGAGAGAGGCTTTTGTCCTTTACGTGGACGCAGCCAGGTCTCGTGCGCGTGACTGTGTGTGGGCGCGCGCGGATCAATAAGCGGGACATTAACATCATCACCGGGGCTCTCCTCGGTCACCCCGCCGCGCGCGTCTTTTGGCTCGTATATGATTTCTTTCTTGTGACACCTTGGTTCCCGTGCGCGTGGGCTGCATGGGGGGTGCGGGCACGGACACGAGCGCCAGAGCGTACCTGCACGTGCACGCGCAGAGTCGGCGTTCACCTTCAGCCTCCCTCTGCGCGCGCGCGCTTTTCTCTTTGACATTAGCGGCATGCACGTGCGCGGCGCGTGTGTAAATCGGTCCCGCGTGATTCAAGTTAACGCGCGTGCGCACGGGCTCATCAATCATCCACGGGTGGCGAGATGCGCGAAAACGTGGAACACATTCTGCCGCTTTGTGACGCGCGTCAAGCAAATGGACTCGACCAAGCGTTTCAAAGGTCACGTCAAAGCGATGCGGCGCGGGCAGCTGGACGCTCTTCATCGCTCACTGAGATGTTGTCCTCATCAAACAGTCTTCCTCAGTGATGATGGTGATGTCCACACGGCACGCGCACGGTCACACGCACGCGCCCAGACACAAACACAGAGGAGCGCGCGCGGACAAAGCGTCAAACCAGCATCACAGCGGAAACAACTTTGCCTTGGCGTCTGACCGCTCTTACCTCGGGTTAAAGTGATGGCCAAAGTTAGGATCCACAGCGCCGGCATGGTTCACCCGCGCGCGTTCACATTCCTCCGCGCGCCCGCCGCTGCACACACCGCGTCCCGAGCAGATGACTTCCAGCGGAATCCTGCGTGAGTCATGAGAGGCTGATCCCAAACATACAAGCCCCTTCTCCCCTCTCTCTCCTCTCTCCTCTGCCCTTCCGTTGCGCTTTTTCCTTTCCTCTGCGTTCTTTCCACTCGCTTTCCGCACGTTTTCCGCAGTCCTCCCGCGCGTCAGATCAATCTATCGTCACTTGGTGTTCAGTTATTATTGTTGGCGGTTTCCTCTGTGCGCTTTGGAGCCGGAGCAGCGCGGTCTGACGGATCCCCTCCTCTCTCTCTCCCTCTCTCTCTCCTTCACCGGCCCCTCACTCACGGGCTCAGTGGCGCCCCCTTCCTCCGTACACGCCCCCCTATTGGCTCAGAGGGGCTTTATGATAAACGGTTTGTAAGAACGTTAACCGTGACGGAAAACGCGCGTGATAAAGGCGATAGCCGCGTGTGCGCTGATGGAGATAGGCGCTGATAATTGGCTCTGCTTACATCATGTCCTGGCCTCATTCTGATACAACGGGACTCCGGGATTTCAGGGAGAATTGAAATTAGGAATTGTTTTATTATCTTTAGACTTACTGAAGTGAATTGGCACAAGTTGTGGATCGGTTAATTTTACAAAAAGAGATAATTACGCACGATTACGCTGTACACAGTCACTGTGAAGACAATGTGAGATACCACGAAGAGTTTTATGCTTTTTAATCTTGCTTGGGTAGCATTAAAGATATACTGTCACTTTTTCTTTTGGGGTGAGGATGAAGTAGGGTCAGCCATGTGCTTGTCGTCATGGAGAGGTTTATGCTTTGCCTGGAATATTCCTCAGTATGGCATTATCGACAGAATAAATCAAAAACACACTGTTCCGCAAAGACATTGTAAGCTTTACTTGTAAGAGTTGTATGCTTTTTAATCTTGTTTGAGTAAAATTAAAGATATACTGTGTCACTTTTTCTGGCGTGGGGGAGTGGGGGTCAGCCATGTGCTTGTCGCCATGGAGAGGTTTATGCTTTGCCTGGAATATTCCTCAGTATGGCATTTTCACTAAAAATATCTTCAAAACATGCATTCTTTTGATTGGGCTTGCCTCTCCACAGATTTAATCTGTAATGTGGCCAGCTGGTGTGCTGTTTGTCTCTAGAGAAAGATAAGTTTAATATAAGTTTAATGCCGCACTGTGGAAAATGGTAAAGCAACAGCTGTAGCAGGTGGCGGACCCTCCTCCACACTGTAAACCCAAATGCTCAAATTAATGAAAACAATTGATTCCTGAATAATAAAAAACATGTTAGATGCCATACTTAATTATAATTTTTAATTAATTGTAGTTTTTAATTAATTATCTGAGTTTCTCACATTAAATTAATTATTTTATATTATATTTTATATTTATATTAACCTAATATTACCTAACCTAAAGGTGCACCGCGTCAAACAGGTAAGACTAATGCACTTTTTATAAATCTTTAAAGGTTCATTATGCAACTTTTCTGCTGGAGGATCCACCACCTGCTTGTCTCCATGGTGATGTTATTGCTTTGTCTGGAATGTTCCATGGTATGACATTAAACACATCTATCTAGGATTTATTCATTATGGTTGTTTCTATTGCTCAAAAATACAATAATTCTCTGTGAATAGGGGCGACTCTCCACAGATCTGACCTGTAATGTAGACTATAGTTGTCTCCATTGTGATAGGTTTAATTTCTGCTGTGGAACATTCTAGACAAAGCAATAACATCTCCATGGAGACAAGCAGGTAACGGACCTTCTTTAAAGATTTATAAAAAGTCTTACCTGTTTGATGCGGTGATGTCACAGTGAGGAGGTTGGGGGTTTGATTCCCGTTTGGGGTTGCATATGTTCAGTAGGTGATTTCTCTTGACCTCCGACCCTGGGCTCAGATATGGAGATGGGTCCCTGGTTTCCTTAGTAACAAAACAACAAATAATACAGTTTAAAATAGACATACAAGAGACATACGTACATGAATATTTATAAGGGGGGCGAGACGATGTTTCCACAAAACGAGACGAAACACGAGATTGGGTCCCACGAGAACGAGACAAGACGAGAATTTCACATCATTTATCATACATAAATTGTGAGATTGTGTTGTGTAGAGAATGTTGGCCTCTATTTTGATGCCACTGTAGCACTGCAGCAGCCACACAAGAAGCAGAACTCACCAGCACTTTTTTGTCCAAACCAAATGTTAAAAAAATGAGGTAATCTTTCTCACGTATGCACAGTTTTCCGGCAATTTTGTCCCTCAAGATCTTGTCTCATCTGTCCTACTTATATTAGCGTTTGTGTAGCTACATTTAGCACTTGTATTTATTATGCAAAGAAAGTTAAAGCTGTATTGTTGATTCTGTAGTTGTAAGCTGTAGTCTTGGCCCTTTTATATGACTCTACTTCAGTATTTAGAACAATAACAAATGAACGCAACAATTTCAGGTTAATTTTGTGTCATGTTATAAGAAATCTGTGGCAGTGGCGTCTGAAAAGTGCACTTTAATATAGTCAAAACATGTCCGTCAAACAAAGTGAGTGTGATGACATTAAACCCAAACTGTCAAAATACTCAGATCTGCAGTTATAGTAGAAGTCACTGTACTGAACCTGCTGATGTTCTGAGATCACAAGACTTCAAGGTTCCACTTCAGAGGGCATCTTCAGGAGGTGGTCTCATCCCTGTGTGTGTGGATGGTATGGAAACAGCTCTGACTCAGCCCCAAGAACCGATTCTTTGAGGTGAATTAGAAGAGTCGATTCCCATAGAAATTAGCTGAACTTTGTCTTTGTCTTTGACTTACGGTTAAAAACGGTGAGTGGAGATATGGAAATAAACCATAGACTGTATATATAAATGGACATAGCTAATGCCCTAGCCGCTGTGTTCCAAATAGGAAGTTCACATGCGGCTCTTTGGGCTCCTACTGACTCTGGCTCCCATTGACTTATATTAGAATATTGTGGCCCCTTTTGTTGTAACTGCTGCTGTGAGCCTCATCATTTTGATCTTAAAATGTTCGTATTAACCCGATCTACATCCTGCTATTTTGTCTGTCAAAAAAATCCTATTCATAATATGGAGTCTGGCTCCAGATTTGCCGTCAGCATCACGAGCTTCATTTGAGTGGAGCTGAACATTGTGGGTGACGTCACACTCACTTAGTTCACTTCTTTATACAGTCTGTGAATTAAACTTGATTAACACTGGTCTAACACAACACAGAGATTTCTGAAAAAACAGTGGAAAAGATTAGATTTAAACAAAAGGTGCAATAAGTAACTTTCTGGAGAGGGTACGTCACCTGCATAATTCCCATGGAAATAGAACATTCTCCATGGAGACAGGATAGTCTCATGCCATGCTGTGGAAAATTAGAGTCTACATAATTTTCATGGAAACAAGCAGGAGGAGGCCAAAAGAGTGATGAATAAAGACACGTTTTTTAGTGCAATAAACACACCAGAAATGAGGTAACATGCTGTTATCTTTATTTTATTCTTTGAAAAGAGCCGGTTTGCCCATCACAGTATAGAGTTTGGTAATTGAATCTGTTCCCTCCTCACTGTTACTGTAATAAAATGAGTATGCGCATAATTCTGTGTAAATATTTAAAGAGCCTGACTCAGTTTGTGTCTGCTGAACCTCTGGTGATGACGTATTTCCATATTTTTTGCATTATTTAACACTATATTAGGGATGGGACAAGATCTCGTGCCACAAGATCTCGTGAGACAAAAAAATTGCCACGAGATTGTGCACACATGCTGAAAATGATCTTGTGAGATTTTTTTTTCCATGTTATTACATTTGGATTGGATACAGAAATGGAGTTAAGTACTGATGGTGAGTTACATTTTCTGAGAAGCTGTAGTCCCCCCAAAAAACTGCTCAATGACAGCAAAAATATTAAATAAAGTAAATTGGCAACTGGATTGCACAATTTTATTATTAAAGAATGTCAAAATCTCGTGTTCTCATAATTCCAATTTAGAACTTGTATTTCATCCCACCCCTCTATATTTTATCACATCACAGGTAAAAGTACACGTTATGTGTATTTTGTAAAAGCCACTCATATACATCATTTAGCAAAAGTTATATATTTGAGTATCTGTTATTTATCTATTCAGTAACTTTTCTTAAATTAAAAGTATTTAGAGTTTATAGCACAATTGGTACTCTCCAAGTCTGCTTTAGACAGTAAACCTTTGATTTTTGTGATGTTTTTAGATGGTAAAAGGCTGCAGATGTTATTGATTTGATGTGGCTGTACAAAGGTCAACTCTGAGTCCATTATTAGCCCTGTTAGCCCTAGTTTTCTAACCTGATTTGAAGGTTTTAGAGAGAGAGGCTGGAGGTGAAAGTCCAAAAAAGTACACTGTGTAACTTTTCTGGTGAAGGCTATATGCCACCGGCTTGTCTCCATGGAGATGTTATTCATTTGTCAGGAATGTTTAACAGTATGGCAAATAATTGAAAAAAAAAAAAAAAAAAAAAAAAAAAATTACTTCTCCATCCTTAGTCCAATCAGAGCTGCAGTGTCGGTGTAGCGTAGAAATGTAACACTGCACTGCCATCTCATGGACGTTTTGGTGAACTGCAGGAAGAAGGGTTAGGACAGAGATCAGGTTGAAGCGTATGTGAAAGCAAGACAAGTTAGTTATTTTTGTGGAAAAACAAAAATGTATGTATGCAAATATTTCAGACAGCTGTTTCAGTTCTAATGTCGTTTCCTCATCACAAACAGACTTGGAGTTGTGTTTTGTTTCATTCACATGTTTAATGCACAAACCCTGTAGATTTAGGCTGAGTTCTTCTTACAAACAGAAAACACTCTTTTCCACCTTGTGATGTCATGTGGCAATACACGAGATGCTCCATTGTGTTATTAAACTCCATACACCTCTTGAGCATTTGGATCTTTGGAGATGTAGACAGAATAACAATAGAGTTACTCAAACATGTGTGAATGAAACAAAACACAACTCCAGGTCTGTTTTAGCCAGATTTGTGTAACATAGGACCTTTAAAGAGGCACTGTGTAACATTTCTGCAAGTCTCTACCATGACTTTATTGGTTTACAAAGAATTCTCCACAGTACGGCATTAAACTCACAGTAAGAATACATGCATTTCAAGGTAGTTAATTAGCAATAAACCACTTCTGAACAAATGTGAGAGCAATAAAAACATACTGTGGGACATTCAGTACCATAACATCTCCATGGAGACGAACAGGTGGTGGACTCATACCAGAGAAGTGACACAGTGGCCCTTTACATACCTGCATGTCTGAGCTCCCACAGCGTTCAATTTTATCAGCTCCTCCTTCAATGTCGATTTTTCATTCTCCCAGTGGAGCTCTGGAGCAGAATCTTCAGAATCCAATTATAAAACCCATAAAGTCTGTCTCTAGGGGGCGCTATAAAACTGAAGCACCAACACCAAGCACAAGAACAGGCATATGGAACACTTTCACTGACTGGAAATGTGACTCTTTACTGTTATATTTAAAGTGGTGGCATCCATTTTGATTTCATCTGATGCACTACAAAAACTGAAACCGTGCCGAGTTAAAATGACTTGAATTAAGAACATAATTAAGAACTGATGATGAGTCAAAGTATCTACCAATGAAACAGTGGAAATAGGAAAATACACCTGAAGATATGAAAAACAACTCTTTACACTTAAAATAAGAAACAAAATCATATGTTGTTTGATTTAAGAAAAAATACTTATTCCATTGGTAGATCATTTTACTTGTTAAGTGAATCAACTCAAATCAGGTTAAATCTTCTTCATTTGACTTTACTTGGATAATACTTTTTATAGTCTGATAATGTATTTCCTTGTTGCTTGTAAAGAATGCACAAATAAATGGTACACAATGATTTGATATGAATTTAAATATGGGCATATAATTAGTTACATTCAACAATGGGGAAGAAACCTGTTGTGTCCTTAGGCAAGACACTTCACCCACAATGTTTAGTATGAATGTGTGTGTGTTTGTTGGTGCTTGTTCTATGGGCTGATGGTGCAGATTGGCAGCCTCACTTCAGTCAGTCCAGGGGTCTCCAACATTTTTCCTCTGGTCAGAGTCAGACACCTTTACAAAACCAAAATGCCAGAGAGCCACTCATTTTAGCGATCACAAGAAATTGAAAAAGTATAAGATCTATGGCAAGACTTAGACGGAGTACAGTTAAAAGCTGATAAAACATAAACCATCGTCCATTTATTATTGCACAGAGTCAGGCATCAAAATGATACATTTACAAAGATAAATAATCAGATTTTAGTTATTAAGCACAAAACACCTTTGGAGCTACTTTGAAAGGGGTGGAGAGCTGCTGGAAGCTCTCGAGCTCCAGGTTGAACACCCCTGGGTCAGTCTGTCCCAGGTCAACTGTGGCTCCAATCAGTATTATTCTTGAATTCAGGCTGTAAAATTCATATATTTCTTATTTACTTTCGGCACTGTTAGGTATCATTTTTTTTAAAACATGAGTGGTCGCAGAGGCCAATGGTGCAGATTGGCAGTCTCACTTCTGTCAGTCTGTCCCAGGGCAGCTGTGGCTACAATCATAATTCACTACCACTGACAGTGAAGTGAAAAAAAACAAAAAACTTTAAGCATCTGGAAAAGCCTTGGTTATAATGTGGTGTGTTTACATTCATGTCGTATCACGTCTGTCCCAATCAATAAAAATATAATTAAAGTAAGTGTTAAAAAAGCGCTGCAAGACTAATCAATAAATTATTCCCATGATTAAGTCCTAATCCTTTGTTAATGCCATATATTTGATGTCCATAATATTCTTGAATCCAGAGAGTGTAAATGCATGTATTTCTTAGTTATTTTGGTCACTGTTGGGTATAATAGGCTCTATTCACGCTTACAGGAAGACGTTTGGAAACATGCGGATGGCGACTTCCAGTGTACTTACCGACACTGGGCATGTGATAAAACCGTGGATTCAAGCAGCAGCGTCTTCACAACCTGCCAAAGCTTTTCATGGGGGACGGGACTCTAATCACATCCTCAGTGTCACTCACAGACAGCTGGTTGGAGCTGTTGATCTGCCAAACATAACGGAATGCTACAGTGACATCTTTTTTTAAGACAAATTATAATACACAAATAGGTAATTTATAAAAGAAAAAAGAAAGAACACAATGACATCTACATGAAGAAAACTGTGCCAATTTGTCAGTTTTCCCAGATTTTGTCAGAGTTCCTATCGCCAACAGAGCCAAAGGAAGTCGTCATCCGCATGTTTCCAAACGTCTTCCGGTTTTGTGACGTAAGCGTGAATAGAGCTCATTTTTAACATGGGTGGTTGTAGGCGCAGATTGGCAGCCTCACTTCTGTCAGTCAGTCGTGGCAACAGAGGAAACTCACCGCCATCAGAGAGTGACTGAGAGAAGTAACGGTGTGGGTGAAATAAAGGTCAGAGGTCAAATGAACCCAGATGCATGTTTATTAAGGTCAACAACTCAACTTTATTTGAACAGAAGCCAAACCAACAGAACAACACTGTCATGAGAAAAATGTCGACCTCCATGACATCATCATCGTGAGCCAAAGTTTACAGAGGAACGGACCCCGGCGATGACATCATCACCATGAGCCGAAGTTTACAGAGGGTCAGACAAGTGCGCAGACAGGTGCGCTTGGGTTTGGACAGGACCAAAGGAAGACTTCAGTTAAACGCTCAAACAAACGCGGACTCTGATAGTATGGACTAACATGGGCGCTAACATGATGCTAACATGATCTAACATGATGCTAACATGACGCTAATGTGGTTAAACCGCACTGCAAAAAAACACAATATCGAAATGAGTTTAAAGGACTTGATTCAGAATTAGAGTTGATTTAAAGGCGCAGTACGTAACTTTCTCTGTGTCCACCCACTGCTCGTCTTATTGAAGATGTTTGGGTTGATTTGGGTTAAATGTTCCACAGTACGGCATTACACTATCTATCTTCATAAGGACAAGCAGGTGATGCCAGCATGCCGTGTTACAGCTCAGATCTGTGGAGAGGCGACCCCGCTCACAGTAAGAAGAAGAAGTTTAGTAGTTTTGAGCAATAAAAACATGATGGTGAAGCAATAAACATCTCCATGGACACAAGCAGGGGACCAGGGAAGTTACATAATGTGACTTTAAGTAGTTACAACAAGTTCAGATTTAAGTTCTTATTGGGGATAATTATTTGAATATTTCTTAATGGGTGTATTTTGAAACAGATTTAAACTAGTGGTGCACATCCAATTTGTAAAGTACCAAAAATAAGTCAGCCATTTTGGATTTAGATCCTTAACCCATTGGAAGAAATGAAATAACAAAATAGCCAAGACCTAATTAGTAGACAAATCTATTTAAAACTACTAAAAACAAGTTGAGCATTCTGATTTCAAGTCGTTTTTTTATGTAATTGAATTTTTCTTTTTTTTTTTTTTTCTTTTTTTTGCCGTGCGGGTTGGAGCTCACACACATGTACAGATAGTTCAGACATGGACAGGCCTGGTGCATAATTCTGGTACAGGAGAGTGTCTTTGTCTTTGTCTATCGGTGGGACCTGTCAATCAAAATGCAACAAGAAAAACAAAAAAAAAAAAAAAAAACTTTAGCATCCCCAATCAGAAATGTGTAGAAAATCTGATCTGTCTGCTAGTTTGGGTGTTTGGAAGGTAAAAGGCAATTAATAGTAAATAAGGTTAAAGAGGGGGTATTTTATTTCTGTGGGGTATTAACTGTTAACATGAAACATATTTAGATCACCATGTTTGAAGGTGCTATATTCGCTGAAAATAACGCATTCATATGTTTTATAAGTTTCACTTTCATTTTTGATGCTCTGAGTCCCCCCTCCCTTTGTTTCTGATGAGGTACAATGTAGGAACATGGTAGAAATCTAAAAAAAAATGTTGCACTTTAATATTCTTTTGACATCACACAAATGTAACTCTTTAGTTGTTTGTTGTGATTTCTTGTTGCGAATTGACTTCAGGGCCACCGTAGTGTGTACGGGAGCATCAGTAAAGGCATCACTATGTACATCAACTCAAAACTCAAAATCACAAAAAAGAAAGAAAAAAAACAAACAATCAAAAGAAAAAAAACACACTAAAATGTCTAACCTTCAAGTTTCGGGATTTCTAAAAACAAAAATGAATGGTAGACTTCAAAATTCTGAACATCTTTAACAAAACATTATTTAAAATTACTACAAAAGAGAAAAGAGGAGGGATGAGTGAAGTCGGCCATTTTGGAGATGGACAGTTAAGTGATCATTATTGGGACAGTAATTGAACTTCTTATTTTAATGATTGCAGATTAAACTTTATATAAACAGGTCTGAATGAAATTATGATTGATTAAAATACTTGGATTTGGGGAGAAATTTTGAATATTTCTCACCCTTTTTCATAATTTTGAGGGCTTTTTAAGGCTTTTAAAATGAAAATTGGTCACTTGGCGTTTTATTTGTCAAATTTTGGATAAAAATGCGTTGCAGCTTGTTTAACTTTGACACTGACGCTACGAATCTGGTCAGTTTCAAATGGTTTCTCTTAATAGTGGTTTATTCATTGTGTTAGCCTAATTTTTCCATTTCAAATACATCAAGAGGTAGTTACATCTATGACAATGCGTGTTTTGTATTTATGTAAAAACTAAATAAAATGACGGTCCCTAAGACTTTTCTCTCGTTAAAAACCAATCCCTACTTCTCATCTCTACACACTAGCATCTCATGCAACTCACATGCTGTGCACACACTATAGCTAAGGAAATGCAATGTAAAATACAGCTCTGGTACAGGTTTCATCTAGGGTCACTGGTCATATCTTCAAATAGGACCAAAACACGGGGGAAACATGAGTACATATGTGGTACTATGATTGTGGGATGGCTATAGGCCCTGTCTCCGATTCTTGAATTAGAAAATGTGTCTTGCCCCACTACACATATATTGTATAAGCAGCTCTTGAGGTCAAATAATGGCTGCTAATTAGAAAGCATTTTATTGTAGGATAGTCAGGAAGTGCCCGCTAGCATGTTCGTTGTTGTTAGCGTAACTGTGATGGCACAACTCTGATTCAGGACACTCTGAATGCATAAGGTAAGTGAGCGATAACTTTGGATCACAACTGTTTTAAATGAACTAGTTCTGTTTTTTATGTTTTTAAAAATCGTGTGCCGTGTCTTTAAGAAATGACACAAAAAATAGTAACCAAAATCAAACTTTTCATAAGAACTCCTAATCATAGAATGCATAGAATAAAAAGTCAAAAAGGTTGCAATATTAAACACATCTATTCTAATATGGTGAAATGAAACAATGAAATGTTTTGGAAAATGTATAAATTCTAAGACTGAAGACAAAAGTTAACTTAGCTTATCTTTGCAGCGTTACATTCCTGACATACTGAGCAGCTAACCAACTACTTGGGGAAACAAAGGACCAAACTTATATTAGACATTATTTTTCATGGTACAGATCAAACTGTAACTGAAGCATGTCCTTTATACTTTGGCAATAAGAGTTTGGTAGAATTTGCCAATAGAACTCAAGCAATGACTCGCCCCCTGCTGGTAACAACAAGAAATGCAGCATGATAAAACTAAAATTAGCAGCACCGCAATTAGCTACATGATGCTAACTGAGCGATGCTTTGAAGCAATTTTAATTACTGAAATGAAGAGAATGAGTTTAAGTAAAGCTGTATGGACTTTTGAAACTTGCATGGGAATTCCTGCAGAGGGCGCTGTGATGTAGAGCAATGAAACAAAGTATCTGTAATGGCCTCAGCTAATGTGATTACTTAAAGGTGCACTATGTAACTTTTCTGGTAGAGGGCCTGCCAGTTGCTTTTTTCTGTGGAGATGCTATTGCTTTGCCTGCAGTGTTCCAAAGTATGGCATTAAACTTGTCTCCAAAGAGACAAGCAGACAACGCCACCAGGGCAATTTACACGTAAGATCTGTGAAGAGTCAGAATGCATGTTTTTAAAGGTATTCTTTAACAATAAAATCACCTTTAACTTAATAAATGCATCTATAAGTTTAATACCACATTACAGGCAAAGCAGTAGCATCTCCAAGGTGGTGGACCCTCAACCTGAAAAGTTACACAGTGCACCTTTAAAAAAAAAAATGTAACTATAGTTGTTTTTCATGAGGAAAGAACATCATAAGATTGAACAGAAGTGCTTTACAGGTTAGCCAGGTATAGCAGAGTGCATACAACTACTCCAGGTATGTTTCTGATGGACATAAAACATGACAAAATGCTCAAAATATAACTTATAATTGCCGGTTTTCAAAGAATGAGATGTCATACTGCCAGATGGAGGGAAAGAGACTTCCCCCCCCCCCCCCCCCTATGGATAGTACGGTATCACAAATGTTGAACCTCATTTATATTAAGTGAACACAACCCTAAAATTCCCTATATTACAACAAAAATCTGCATTAAAGTTCTACCTGATCAAAATATGTCCATTGTGTACCATTGTGTATCTTATTCTAAAGCATTTTATTCAGGAAGTGCGCAGTTAGCAATACCAGTTGTTGTTAGCATTACCGTACAACAAACTCAGCTAAGAGAGAGATGAAAAGCACTTCTAAACTCATCATGGTGAATAATTAGAGTGTTCTGAATGCATAAGTAATAGTAGTAAGTAATGAGTAACTTTGGACCACTGCAAATCATTTAAAATGATTTAGTTCTGTTTTTCATGTTTTTAAGACTAAATATTAAATGTAAATATTATTGGTCTATAGAATGTTGTGTTGTGTGTCTAGTGCAATTCGAAGCACCATTAGCCAATTTAACGTAGTGCCTTTCTTGCTACCTCCTCGGCGGACTGCCGAAGAGGAGGAAGGCATTGATTGTAGCGAGCCCAGAGAATGAGAATGAAAGTGGGGGGAGCCAGGGTGAAGGTTGTCCCGGGCACCGCAGACTGGGTGATTGATTAAAGAACTCAGCGCTTTGGAAATGTTCAGACCAAAAATTGGGAAGAAAAAAGACGTTTTAAGTTCCTGAATGACTTTGCTGTGGCTTTACCCAGAATGCACTTGGCAATGCGCCTGTCTCTGGGATATCACCTTGGATCACGATCAGTCTGGGGCCCTTGGACTCTTAGTTAGATTGCAATCAATTTAAGACAGAGCCGAGAGTGGATAGCATATGCCCAGGCTGACCCGTGGGTTTAATAGGTTTGGGTTTACGTGGCGTCACAATATTCTAGAAAGCCTATTGATACTCTGCAGTGACGTATGTAACTCTATTGGCAGAATGTTCAGCAGTTACCATGGTGACGCAATGCACACATTAGCAAACACATTTACATGAGAGTTTTATCAAAAGTAATTTAATTCCAAATAAAAATGAATTCCGCTTTTAAAACTTAATTCCTAATGAAAATGATTATTCGGAATTAAACTTAATTTCGAATTAAGTGGGTTGTTTATTCCAATTTTAAAACCGAATTAATTTATTCCTCAATCATGTAAACGTTTATTCCTCTTAAAAATAATTCCGGTTGTTTAGCGCATGCTCGTTGGGTCATCTTTCTGACGCACTGCGAGATGGCGGCCCGGAGCAAACGTTGGTCTCGAACCAAAAACAATTATTTTAATAAGTTCGCTGGAAGAACTACAAATATTGAAAATAGTGGATGGCAGAAAACAGAAAAACACTAACCAAACTGAGATGACAAAAGCCCGGTAGACATAAATACGTTTGTGTCCCTGTCCAATCAGAACCCTTCCCGACCCCCAGACTTTGAGCGGAATTAAATAAAACCGATTTAACATGTTTTCCATGTAAACCTCAATTTGGAATTATTATTTCCATGTAAACTCAAAGGAGAATAATTTAATTCCGAACTATTTAATTCTGAACAATTGATTCGGAATTAAAAAACATAATGTAAACATGGCCACTGTCAAAAGTTTTAAGGTTGTCTGAAAACTCAAGACAAGATGGTATTAGGTATTTGATTTTCCACAAAATGGTTAGTGTAACTGAAAAACTAATGCTAATGCTAGCTTGTGATTGTAATTTTGTGATTGTATTTCTATGGTCAAATTGTGTTAAACTAAAGCTCATATTAAAGTCTAACAGAGCTTCAGACAGAGCATGCCTACAGTTAGCACCACACCCCCAGAAAGTATCAATAGTTCAAACAGAGCTGGAGGACAAGTCAGAACTCTGTAGTGGAGTTTGCTGTGTATCTGTCAAACTGCAGAGTCGTTGAGCTGGTTTATGGTTCTGTAATTACTGGACCTATTTACATAAAACAAAAACTGGCACAAAATTCAAAGTCTTCTCTGTACAAATAAACAAAACTGGAATGATTTGTTCACAACAGCTTCAGAAAGCGGTGCCATTATTTAACCCCAAAGACGTGATTGTTGTCAGCTGAAAGGATTTCTAGCCATGAGATTAATATTGCAGGTTTACAGACCCAACAAAATGATAAGGTTCAACATTTGTGGATCATAAGTTTGGAGATTTCTTCATAGTAAATCTCCCATAGAGTTCCATAGGCTATTGCCCACCATCTGAGTACAGGATGTCATAAAATTCTAGAAAATTAACTCACAGTTGGCTTATGGGAATCTATTGTTGAAGTGGTTGGTGATGTAAGCGTGTGTTAATACTTAAAGAATAGGAAACAGTAATATGGAAATGGGTTAGTGATGTTGGTTTGAGATAATGCATGGAGAAGTATATGACTGCAGAGGAGAAATAGGGCTATGCTATAAAGCTTCTGTCTGCAGTTGTATGGGAAGTAGTTTATGTCAAAAATTGATACGTGTGTATGGAAAGAGATCTGTGCCAAAAATAATAATACAAAGCCTGTTAACTTGAAAAAGTCTAGTTGCATAAATGTATGTTAGTGGTTGTGGTTGTGAGCCATAGCCACTAGCCACTTATGAAAATTAACAAAAAAATAAAATAAAATAAATAAAAATTGAAATGTATTTTGTTTATTTATTCTTTTTTTAACCTAGCTTGACTGTACACCTATATAGCCTATAACTCAATCTAGGGCATAAACTAAAAAAACAAAAATTAGTTGGACAAAATTTAAAAACAAAAAGGTTTAACTCTCATAAATGTTAATAAATACATGACTGAAAATGACTGTATGACACAAATATATTAATATACACTTGCATCTGAACTGTTTAAATATGATATGGGGTAAAAAAAAAAAAAAAAAAAATACAATTTTTGATTAATTTGAGTAGACAGACTGAAATTTTTCAGGCAAAAAAATAAATAAATAAATAAATTCATGTGTCCAGTTTTAGTCAGCTGAATTTGGTTAGGCAGACTTCAAAGCGTTACGTAAACAAAAAATGATTGATTACAATGCAGATTCTCAAATACAACGTTAGATGCAAGTTTGTTATGCAAGTATTTTGATTGAGTGGACATGAATAACACTGGAATGGGCTCCCATCTACAGTTTTAGATTTAAAGTGACACAGACTTGGACAGTGTGGGACCAGACAGTATCAATAGCTCCAGTGCCACAAGGTTTAGCCAAGGCACCAGTTTTCTGCACTCAGTCAATACAAGCCAAAGGGACCGATCACTACAAAGTTTCATGATAGAGGGAACAAAAGAAAGAAAGAAAAAAAACAACTTGTTAAAACTTAATAATAACTAAAGATTAATTAACCATAACAAAACATGAATAAAGACTTAATAATAATGATCAAGGGAAGGATTCAGGTTTAGTAACTTAACTTACTTAAATGGGGGAATTTCCATTTCTATGGGGTATTTTTTTCTTTTTTTATTTTAATGTGTGTAGAATCCCTCAGTCGTCCAGGTAGACTCCATGGCATTGTTTTGAAAATGCTATATTCACCAAAAACATGTATGTATTAACATGTTTTATAAGTGTGATGCTCAGGTTTGTCAAGTTGTTTTGTACAGTTTTATATTATGTTTTTGCTTATTTAGATTATATATTGAGAATTGTCGTGTGGGAGCATGGGTGACGTAGGCTTGTGGGCGGAGCTTTGGACAGAATCTTACAGCTAACCATAAAGAGGGTTTGAATAGGGCACAGGAGAGATCACTAAATTACTCATACATGCATGGATGACATCTACAACCTCTTCAGACATGTTTTGGATGAGGGAACAACATTATAACATGGTAGAAAGCTCCAAAAAGTCAATTTTTATATAATACTCCCTTTATAATAAACTGTTTGCTCATTATGAAGTCTTTGTTCACGTCTTATTAAGGCTAATTAAGTTATTAAGTGTAACGAAAACAGTATACCACTAAACGAATGAGTACAATTCAGGATGCTACAATTGTACATTAGAGAAGTGATCAAAATAAAAATACTAACACTGACTATTAAAACAAAGGAATGCCTCTAAATGCTAACGAAAAATAAGATAATGAAAGACCTATGGATCGATACTGTAAACTCGTAACACTGAACCGTAACATATTGTAAAACTACATTTCTTTCACAAGCCCCTCCCCCCAAAAAACTAAAACAATAAAGTAAAAAATAAAGGTTTTCAAACATTCCTCGTACAAAGATTTGCAGTTAAGGTTTAGTTTCCAACATGGTTCTTTTTACACACCAGATAGTGGTATTTTCAACTCTGCATTTCCACATATGTAATAAAAACAGGCAGGCTTTAAGAGTATACGCCGTCAATGCAGAAACGGACTCAAGCACTGCAAAAAAGAATCACCCAAATGAGTTAAAATGACGTGAATTCAAACCTGTTTTTGAGTAGACTTAACTAGATTTAATGACATATTGGTTCTAGCTTTTTTGAGTTGCTTCAATGTAAATTTGACTAGTTGTAATGTTTATTTCTTATTTCAAACTAACTATGCATCATTGGAGAATGAAAACATAACAGATAACAACAATAACAACAATGTAAAACTATTTTCAATTTATATATTGCATAATTCAACAAAACTGATCTACGTAGACTTAATTTAATGACTTATTGGTTTTGGCATATTTGAGTTTCTTCACTGTAAATCAGACTAGTTTTTTGTTTTTGTTTTTTTTAAATTAATTATGCAGAGAATGAAAACTGGACTTAGATAAGTGGCATGCGTCCCTAGTGGTGTAAAATTGGTACTGCAACCTCTTTCAAAACATGCTTTCCTTGTCCGCTGGAAAAGGTGGCAATATCTAAGAACCAAAACAAAAATAAATTTAAATTTTGTACATTGCATAAATCAGTATAATATTTGAACACGTTTGTGGTGGGAAGCAATTCTTTATTTTTTTCTTATTTTTTTGAAATTTTTTGTTTTAAGACCACTTAAACAGAAAAACCATTACCCTACTTGTTTTGAAATAAGAAAATGTATTTTATTTGGGCAACTCCTTCAGAAATTATTATTTTGTTTGATAATTAATAAATCGTAGAAACAAGGTTGACACCGAAGGAGTAGACAGAAGACAAAAAAAATAAATAAATAAATAAATTATAAATACCTAAAAAAGAAGAAAATCATCTAGACCTTATAAGTCATTAAATCTAAACTAGCCAAAATGTTGTCCAAATCCATATATGTTGAATTCCAGTCATTTAAACTAGCGGTGTTATTTTTTGCAGAGCGTTAAAGGAGGAGAGAGTGGGAGAGGACAGAGGAGACAGAGAAAGAGACTAGACTGTATTTACACAACACCAAACAGTTAGTGTCAAGTAAAAAGAATGCTATATACTCCTATATATATATTTATATATGTATATCATCATCGTCATCAGGGCCCATCTGGAACACAGGGCGGGAATGCTGTCAGGGCATCTGAGTTAAATCAGGTGAGTGAGGATGGAGGGGTGAGACGAAGCAATGGAAAAACCAATATCTAAAAATTTGTTCAAATGAGTTGAAGTCATGATTTGAGTATATCAAAGTTGATTTATTTAAGTAGCTCTAAATAATTAGACTTTTTTGAATATGTTAAAATTAAGGCAAGGTCATTTTAATTGAACTGAGGGCCAATAGTTTCTAATGGTCAATGATCATCTTGGGTTGTTTTTATGGAGAAGTCTACAGCTAATCCTCTGTAATTTCAGTAAAAGTCTGGTTTGGAGCAGAGCTCAAATTTGAAGGAAGAAATGCTGACAATTTTTGTATCTATTTGTTTTTAATAATGGAAAAAATGAAAAGTATAATTAATTATTATCAGCAAAAAAGGTTAACTTATTCTAATAGCAGAAAATGTAAAGATTTAAGAATATTATTTTGAAACTAGTCAAACAAGACCTGAAAGCCAAATAGTTCATGCCTAGCAAGTAAAAAAACCTAGTAAAAATGAGTCAAATCAAGACAAATTTTCAAAGTCATGTTGCCTCATCAGATATCAGTTTTTACAATACTAGAGGAGATGGTTCTGCCTGTGCTATTGTTGAAATAGTTATCGAAGCAGTAAAGGCGTGAGTTCTCTGGAGTGGTACAGTATGGATCAGGCCAGAAGAGGGCAGTGTTCCAAATAAACAAAATCATTTTAGCCATATTGAAAGGTGTGCTAAAGCTGTCAATCTTCCAATGTTCAAAATGAGTTTCAAAGAATTAATGGGTTAAAAATTTTTTGCCAATTATCTTTTTATTAGGTTATTTTGACCTAACCACCCTATAATACCCTGTACAAAACCACTCAGAGTAAACACGTCTTCACTGTCTTTCAATACGATTTAATCAGAATCAGAATCAGAAATATCAGAATCAGAATATATTCCTCCACCTTTAAATGATTTTGTTTCAACTTTTGGCCCTAGTGGGAGGTAGTAACAAAAGCTCGTCAAAGATCACATTAAACTACTGACAAACCTTATGCATATAGTAGTTATCAGAAACAATTTTCACCTTGTCGCTTTCTATTATATATATCTATGTATCCTATAGCTACAATAGGCCGTATGTGGACCTCTCCTGGTAATATCGTGCATTGTCTATTTACGATCTGTTATTTTAGGCAGATAAAACTGTCTTATTGGTTGAAGTAATAAAACAGCAGATTCCAAACCTAAAATGTGAAAATGCGTGATTAAAATGTATGGATTAAGTTGGATTATGGATTACAATTTTGCATTCGGAGCGATGTGTTAGTAGGGAACAAGCATTCAAGTCATCGGAAGAGTCCCCCAGACGGCGTGGTTACTGGTTCTGTTCTGTTGTCCATTTTTTAGTCAGTGCAAAATCTTTACTTCCCTGTATCAATGCAAAAACGGGTAGTACCATGTAGCGCTGTTTTGTCACTGTTTCCCATTTTCCATTAGCATTAGCCATTAGCGGTTAGCCAAAAGCCATTAGCCAAACCTCCCCTCTCCCCTTCCCCCCCGAGTGAAGAACAGAATGAAAACAAAATGGCGGTTGTTTATTCGGAGCTTCACTCTCTCTCTCTCCCAAACTTTTTCGCTCCCTCCTCTTCGTCCTCCTCTTCGTCCCCCTCTCCGTCGCGTTGTTAGCTGTAGGATCCCGGTTTAAATGAAATACTCTTTCTTGTCCTCCGCTCCAGACGTGCCGCCCTCTGCGTTGATGATCGCCGTGTCTGCGTCGGGGGCGTCGTCAGAGCCCTTCGCTTCGTGGGTCAGGTATGTGCCTACAGAGAAGAAGAAGAGACACAATGAGAGGAGATGGTGAGATGTTGGAAGTAGAGCTTGTGAAAGTTAAATGTGAAGACACCAGGAGCCCAAAAGGACTTGAGTTACAGTGCAATATAGATGCTTATAACTCAAACTTATACACCTAGCTAACAAAAATAAACTGTAAACAAGAAGGTGTGTTAGTTTTAGTGTAGTTTCAGAGTAGTTTCAATGTAGTTAGCTCCTCCCTTCAGGCAGATATAAGGCAGTGTCCACCAGCGTCTGACCAACATCTTCTCTCTCTCATATTCTCTCAAAAACTTTTGTCCAGTTGACAGAATTGAATTTTTTTTTGCTAGGCTAAGAGTAGAAACTTCCATCAATGTGGCTACAATAGTGTCTTACCACTAACTGTGGAGTGAATGGATTATACACTGTAAAGCATTTTGGGCGTGTTATAAGACAGAAAGATGGCTATCTTTCTGTCTTATAACACGCCCAAAATGCTGTTCCTGTTCATCTCCATGGAGAGTATATTGCTTTGCTTAGAATGTTCCACAATATGACATCAGTCAAATATCTATCTCCAAGAAGACGAGCAGGTGACCCCAGCAGTGCAAGTTACAGTCTTCCATATCCATGGATCAGGAATCGTGAAACATTAGGGCTGTTTTAAATGGGAAAAAAAGTTCTTTAAATGATGCATATAACAGGAAGCTGAAACCCATGAATAACTGAGGTGGGTGCCTTGCCCAATGACACATGGTACCCTGCATTACTGGTAGTGGAAATCAAACCTTCAACCTTTATTTTAGTGTTCAGAATATACCACACCTCCCTACACTTAAATCACATCACAACTACATTCTATTACTGTTAGACACTGTTTTTTACTCTTAAAAGTGCATTGTGTAACTTTTCTTGTGGTTAAACTTTTCTATCTTCATAGAGACCAAACCAGACCAAGTTACAGGTCAGATCTGTGGAGAGGCGACCCCGCTCACAGTCAGAATGTCTGTTTTTCTAGGTATTTTTGAGCTATAAAACCACCTGTAATTAAATAAATGTAAGGTAGAGCTGTTTAATGTCATACTGTGGAACATTCCAGACAGAGCAATGACATCTCCACAGAGGTGAGCATTTGATTGACCCTCCACCAGAAAAGTTACAAAATACACCTTTAAATGATCGAGTCAGACTCTACACAGAGTCTACACATCAGTCTATTTGTCATCCCCTGTTCCTGATTTTGCTGAACTTTATCGATTTAAATTTTTAATCGGAATCACCGTGAGACCTTTTCCCCGATGGTTTATTCATGCTGGCGCTGTCACTGGAGGGCCATCACTGTTTTTCGCCATTATCCCCACTATTCAATCAAACGCCTCCAAACCTCCTTTTATTCATGTGTTTTGAGGTGAAAAATAACATAAAAAATACAAGGTTTTCCAATAAGACTATCCACTAAAACAATGGTAGAAAAGATGCACTGTGTAACTTTTCTAGTGGACTGTCAGCCACCTGCTTGTCTCCATGGAGATGTGATTGCTTTGCCTGGAATGTTCAAAAGTATGGCATTATTAACATATATTTCTCCATAGTAGAAACCTAGTTAACAGTACCAGTTACATATTAGATCTGTGGAGAGGCAAGTCCATTCTCAGAAACGTTACACCTTTAAAGGGCCCATATTACGCTATTTTCTGTTCTATTGTAATTTCCTCATCACAAACAGACCAGGAGTTGTGTTTTGTTTCATTCACACATGTTTAACACACAAACCCTGCAGTTCTGAGTTTTTCTCTCACAAGTTTTGGAGATGTAGACAGACTAATAATAAATAATACATTTATAAATAAATACTCAAACATGTGTGAATGAAACCAAACACAACTCCAGGTCTGTTTTTGAGAAGGTAACACTGTTCTAACATGGCTTAAAGCTCGCAAGAGTCTATTTAGTGTAATATAGGACCTTTAAAGACGCATGTTGGAGTGGTGGTGGTTGGAAGGGCACAGACTGGCACTTACATCAGTCAGCCCCGGGGCAGCAGTGGCTATACACATAGATCTTACCACCATCGAGTGTGGACAGAGAATCAATAATGCAATATAAAACAGCTCTGGGTTACAATTTAAAGGTGCTCTAACTGATTTTCACTGTCTTAACGTTGAACTAGTTCCTTTAAAACAGTTTGCAGTAGCCCAAAGTTATTCCTCATGATGGGTTTAGAAGCATTTTTCACAACTTTCAGAGACCAGAGCGGAGTTTTGCCACAGCAAAGGTAAAAAGAACTAGCATGCTAACCACACACTTCCTGATTATTGGACTGGAAAACACTAGATGCAGACAGTTCACAGTGGATTTATTTTGACCTCAGGGGCTTCTTATACAAATATACCTTTACTAGGGCAAGACATTTTGTTCAAATATATGGAATAAATCAAGTACAGGGCCATTAAAACTACTAAAAACTTAAAACTTAGACCTGCTTCGGTCTTGTCTTAGTTCTGGTTAAGATCTAGTTTAGTCTTGGTTTTATCCTGGTTTAGTCCTGGTTTAGTTCTGTTTTAGTTCTGGTTTATATCTGGTTTAGTCTTGGTTTTCGTCCTAGTTTAGATGTAGTTTTGATCTGGTTTTAATCATGTTTAGTCATAGTTTAGTCTTTGTTTAGTTCTGGTTTAGATCTAGCTTAGCCCTGGTTTAGTCCTGGTTTAGATTTGGTTTAACCCTTGTTTAGATCTGCTTTAATCCAGGTTTAGATCTGGTTTAGTCCTAATCTAAATCTGGTTTAGAACTGGTTTTGTCCTGATTTAGTCCTGGTTTAATCCTGATTTTAGTCTTGGTTTTAGTCCAGGTTTAGTCCTGATCTAGTCCTGGTTTAGATCAGATTTAGTCCTGGTTTAGCTCTGATTTAATCCTGGTTTGAGAAACGTAAAGAATTACTATGTCTTACAATACATTTCATGTCTTTCTAAAAATCTCTATATGTTGAATTTCAAACACTGCTTTTAAATCTAAGAATATATAAGACATTATTGACACATAACCAAGAAACACAGGAGAAAGTAAAAGTGCACTTAAATTCTTCACGTAAATGTTCAGATAATGACAGGAAATACTCCAGGCTTCTCAGAAAAATGGGCTGTGATTATAGAGAGATATTGAAAGGATGTTATGACGAGGAGCTAACATTGTACCTGTAAAGACATGGGGGTTTCATAGCTGCTGTTGTCCTTATGGGAAGTTTAAACTAGTCTATGTTTAGTGGTATACATTTTACCATATACTTTAATTACCATTGTACTGTAAAAAGTATAAAAAGTTGGAATAAAATATAATAATCTACCACAAACAGTCCAAAGTCTATGGCTAAGGGAAGTTGTTATTTTATAATAGGTCTGATTTTTTGTTTTTAAACTCCCCAAAACTCAAACATTTTAAAAGATACAAGACTCAAATTTCAATGAGATAATATTTCATATATAAACATGAATTGTGTCAAGTTTAAATCAAATCCAGTTAAGTTGAATTTTTATTCCCATGGAATAGCCCCATATAGTTTCTATGGCCAAATGACTGAGAATTCTGTCTGTGGGTTTGAGGGTGTGGAACATTATTTCTGTTAGAGCAGGTGATCCATAAAGACACAGAGCTCATCTTGGGCTTAATTTGAAGCTGACAAATTGGGGAAGTTTTCTATTTACATATGAAACTGTATTTCAACGCCAATATTTCAGTCGTTTAGTTTGTTTTGTCCTTGAGAATGTATTTTTACCTCCGCCAAGGAGGTAATGTTTTCGCCTGCGTCTGTCTGTTTGTTTGTTAGTTAGCAAGATAACTCAAAAAGTTATGGACGGCTCTTGATGAAATTTTCAGGAAATGTTCCGAATGGTACATCCAACAGATGATTAAATTTTGGTGATGATCCAGAAGAAATCCTGGATTCTGGATCACTTTGAAAATTTCGTTAGCTGCTTGGCGGAGGTCTGCGCTCTCTGAGTGCTTTTCTAGTTTTTTAATATTTTCTTCTATAAATGGTCTAATAATTAAACAGAAAAGCATAAACCCCTGTAAGGTTATATTGTTGTATTCCTCATCATGTCAGGATTCTTTGTTCCAAATGGCAAAACTCTGTGACACTGTATGTGACTAAAGCAGCATTTTTAACTCATATCATTTTGCACAGGGTGGGTCCCACAGAAGGGGTTTTGGGTCCTGAGACCGAACAGGGCTGGGTTGAAACAAAAGACCCCAAACGTGCACAATGAAAAATAATAGTAAGAAAAAGGAGCAAAATAATTACGGTGGAGGGGTCTATATGTCATAGCAAATAGAAATCATGTATTGGACTAAACCAGGATTAAACCGTAGCAAAGAGGAAACAAAGACTTAGAATGTAAATACAGAAAATACTAGTAACAAATTTGACCTAAACGTTTGTTGAAATGGCTTGAATTTATAATACACATCTTAATTCAAAGGTGGACTATGTAACTTTTTGGTTGGGGGTCCGTCACCTGCTTGTTTCTATGGATACGTCATTGCTCTGCCTGGAATGTTCCACAGTGTGACATTAAACAGCATTTATTCAATTACAGGTGATTTTACAGCTCAAAAATACCTAGAAAAACAGACATTCTGACTGTGAGCGGGGTCGCCTCTCCACAGATCTGACCTGTAACTTGGTCTGGTTTGGTCTCCATGAAGATAGAAAGGTTTAATGTCATACTGTGAAACATTCCAGACAAAGAAACATCTCCATGAAACATCTCCATGAAACATCTCCATGAAGAAAAGCATTTGACGGACTCTCCACCAGAATAGCTACACAATGCACCTTTAAGTTTTAGACTATTATAGATTCAATAATGATTAGACCAATTTTATTTTATACTTTTAAAATCCAATCTGGAGAAAATGTTAGCATTGTTTGCCTAAAGAACCTCGCTAAGATCCATTTTGGACTAAACCAGGTCCAGTCACTGGTGCTTGTACAGCATTTTGAGAACCACATAAACAAAGTAGAAATGTTTAGCTAGAACCTGGTTAAAGCTTATTTAAAGTAAGTTAGATAGATACTTGTACACGCAAAGCTTTTGTGTTCTTTTGTGTCCTATCTTAGCTGTGTATCCCAGCCACGTTTAGCCATGTATTTTCTAATCTCTGTTCTAATGTCGTTTCCTCATCACAAACTGACCTGGAGTTGTGTTTTGTTTCATTCACACATGTTTAACACACAAACCCTGCACATTTAGGCTGAGTTCTTCTCACTTATGTATAGAACCTTTAAGCAGAAGCAAAGATTAAACCAATACTGAGAATCTAAATACAGAAACATTTTAGTAACGATTTCATTAAAGCCTTCGTTACACTGCAAAAAAGCTTGGCCAAAACTTAAGACACTTAAATCTATCAAAAAATGACTTAAAAGTAGTGAAATGATCTGTCCATGCAGCAAAATCATTTTACTTAACAAATTATCTTAAAATAAACTCCCTCTAGACTAGAATAAAGCGGTCTTTAAACTAGTAAGTAGATAATAAATCTGAAAACAAGATGAATAACCTGATATAAGTTTGAAAATCTTGGCCAGATCAGAGAAATGTGCAGTGTAAAATGGCCTGAATTCATACTATACACTTTGATTTTTATATTTAGACTCACAAATACTCACAGTAAATATTGCATGGAAATCTATATTCTATAAAAAATCTATAAAAATCTATATTCATCAAAACTACAAATGTTAGCTAATGTATGGTAGCCTTGTTTTTTGCCTTGTATCTTATACCCTTGGTGATATTAGCCTTGTATCTGTGCTGTGTATTTGTACTGTGTATTTGTACTGTGTATCTGTGCTGTGTATCTGTGCTGTACTGTGGCAGGTGGAACTGTAGCTTCATGTAGCATTAGCATTTGTCCACATTATTATTCCTCCTCATCCAGCTCCTGTGTCCGTCCATATGGATCCTCTGTGGCCTCATGCATTCAAACATGAGGACGGGGGGGGGGGGGGGATGGGTGGATGGTGGACATCTTAGAAAAAGGAGGTTGGGTATTTGTGGGCCTTTATGTGTGGAGTTTGCATGTTCTCTCTGTGTCTGGATGGGTTTCCTCCAGTTTGCCTCAACAACCCAAAACAAGCACCATAGGCAAAAATCCTCCAGCTCAGGTAGTCCTGACCAAGCCTAGCAACAAGATCACGGAGATGGGTCCCGGGTGCCCCATGTGCTGCCCACTGCTCCTGAAAGGATGGGTCAAATGCAGAGGAAAAAACAAAACAAATATTTCTTACATTGTTGGGATGGAAATCTGAATATACTCACATCATGGGGACAAAATGAGGTCACTATGTAAATCTTTTGTTGGCAAGATTTTATTTTTTTAATTCTACAATGACATCTGAACCTGTGTCTCCAGAGTCTTCACCTGCAGATAGAGGACACATCCTGCATTTGTCTCATTCTCAGTATATGGACAGACCATGTCTCATGTGAAGATCAGAACCTCCTTAATTCCCTTCCTGAGCTGCAGAGGCTGCACTAGCACTGATTCAGGATTGGTGCAGGTGCTGGGGTTTAGGTAGAGACCGTTCAGATCAGAGAGAGACATTTTAGTTTTAAACACACTGGATTTCAGCATTAAATCAGCAACCCAAATGAGAGAGTCATGTGAGGCTCATTCTGCTTTCTGATTGGATAATCATCTTGAACCAAAACACCAAATTATCACATAAACTTGTGCAATGTTTTTATAATTAAGAATAAATCAGCATTAGAATTGTTGTAAAAGCTCCATGTTTGATTTGAACATGTCTACCTCATGTCTGGAAACATTTGTAATGTTTATGACATTTCTAATCAAAGACTTACTTTTGCTTTAGTGTTGTGTATTTAAAGTGTTGTGTTATTCAAATAGGTTAAGGTTAGAATCAGTCATGAGTGCAGGAAAAAGAATGGATCACTTTAAATGCAACATATTTTTTGACAATAAAATGTACAGCATATGAGATGTTATTCAACTGTTTATTAGAATGGGAAAGTACGATTTACACAAAATGAAAGTGGCTGAAAGAAAGACAAACTCTCTTGGAGGATATTAGTTCATATATAAAAACTATATGTGTGTGCGCATGTGTGTATGTCTGTTTTTATGTGTATATGTGTGCGTGTATATTGTGTGTGTGTTTGTGTGTGTACCTTTGTGTCTGATCAGGTATCTGCCGAGGACAATGAGGAGACAGAGCAGAATGAAGACGATCACAGCCACCACTCCCCCGATCACAGCGTGGTCCACCCCCGAGCCGGGCGCCATGGCTGTGGGGTCTGGGACAGCAGGGAGGGCATCCGGGCATCAGCAGGGCGAGGAGAGCGGGAGAGAGAGGGGACAAGTGAGTACTCATCATTGAGAGAGAGGGGGAGAGAGAGACATGTAGGAAAGGGAGAGAGAAACAAGTGTAAAAGAGAAAGAAGAAAGAGGGAGGTGAGTGAAAGAGAGATGCCGGAAGAAAAGCGAGAGAGGTGGAGACACAAAAAAGGACAAAGAGAGAGGTTGGGTAAAAAGAGAGATAAAAGAGGAAGAGAGACAGGTTTGAAAGAGAGAGGGAGAGAGAGCACGAAGTAAGAAAAGGAGACCGCAAGATTGGAAGGAAAGAGAGACATAGAGCGAGAGGGGGACACAAAGGGGGAGAGAAGGTGAGAGAGAGCAGATAGTGAGAGAAAATAAGAAAGGGTAGAGGGAGGGGGAGTGAGC